>JBBYHK010000022.1:4437461-4451120 GCA_038382065.1 Adansonia grandidieri
GAATAAGAATTGTCTGCTAGAATCTTGGTTCCCATTATAAGCATAACTTTTGTATCAATTTTAGAACTAAAACTAAATGCGATGTTTTTATATTATTTCTTGCTCAAGTAAAAGGAGCTATCACCAAACTAACCGTGCAGCTAGTTTGAGCTTGGAGAAAGCAAAATCTTAGTAGAGTTCAAGCTTCCAAGCACATCAGATATTTACCAACATTTCTTTTCTCTGTTTTTTTTTTTTTTTAATTTTTTTTGTTTCTAATTTTCATGAATGTGAAAATGCTCCAAGTACATCTTTCCAAGGAAACCATTTAGATATGCTTTTTCAGAGTCATTTACCTACAAACTAACATGATTAAGCATTTGGTTTAATGCATTCAATAATAAATAAATTTTTCTTTTTTTAACTCTTAATGTAATAAATAATTAGAACAAATAAAATAAATCAAAACAAAAAGTAATTTTCAACGCAAAAAAATAATTGACAAAAGATTACTAAAGTTTATTGAGACACATATTTTTAAACATTTGTATCCTTATGTTTTTATCGTAAGTAAAGACTTAAGATATTATTTGTTCTAATTATTTATTACATTAAGAGTTAAAAAGAAGAAAATTTTATTTGTTATTTTTAAATCAAAACATATATTTCTTTATATGTGCCGGAAGACCTAGATTATAAACTTTTCTTTATATTATTACATATCATTTAAAATTTGGTGAAACATAAGTCTGAATTCTTAAAGTAGCTAAAGAAAGATATTCTAAATTTTAAATAGATTTTAAATATGGTAAAACATAAGAGCTGACTGCAACTACCCTATAAAGATCTATTTTTGTTCTACAACTGCTACCGAAGTGACACAAGAGATGCACGTAATTTTTCTTCTTTCTTTGGTTAACTTTAAACAAGTATATCAATAATATAATATTAAAATATTTGTTTTGTTTATATTAAAATTGCTAATTTCTCAACTAAACATAAGACAAAAGGTTCTCAGCAGTTGCTTAAGACTTAAAACTTCAATAGCAGTTGCTTGAATTCCTTTAAACATTCAATTTTTACATATTTTATTTAGTTAAATTAGGATTTCTTGATATTGCACATTAAATTGAATTGAAATTACATGTTACTAAATTTTATTAATATTACAATGTTAATCATTCCATATTCTATGGATAAGACAAATAAATCTCACCTCAAGAGTAAGTGAAGAATGCGTTAATGGGGTCATTAAGTTATTAGATTTTGCCTTTGCAAGATCATCTGTGAATGGATAAATTTGGTGTCCATGTAGTAACTGTGTCAACACAATTAAGGTATCTAAAGGAAAGGCATTTGATCACATTATATGTGATGGTTTTCTAAAGGGATATGTTCGATGGACTTTTCATGGCGAGATCTTAGAAGGTAGCTCATCTACTATTAGAACTAATGAATAAAATAGAGAGATAGGTCATGATGTAAATGAATTACTACATAATTTAATGGCCGAAAGAGCTAAGAATATTGATGTAACTAACATAGAAAAGAGAGATGTTTATGGAGATGATCATCATGGTCGGAGAATTAATAATGATAAATTTTATAATTTACTTAAAAATGTAAAAAGAGACTATATCCATGTTGCAAAAACTTTATAAAGTTCTTTTTTTAGCCAAGTTGTACGAATTAAGTATTTTAATGGATGGTCTAACAAATCTTTAAATATATTATTAAAAGTGTTAAAACTTGTAGTACCAGAAGGTAATACATTGCCAGTGCCTATAAAAAATTGAAAAAGATGATTTTTTTTCCTTTTAAGTTTGGGATATGAAAAAAATTCATGCTTGTCCCAATGAAATGCATGTTGTTTTGGAAAAAGAATGCGAAATAAAGAAATTTGTCATAAATGTGGCGCTTTTAGGTGGATAGAGAGCTTGAATGGTGTAGAAAGTGATACTAAACATGCCTTAGTAAGAAAATAATAAAGTTAAAAAGATTTTACATTGGTTTCCTTTAATTCCAAGATTGCAAAGTTTGTTCATGTCCTCAAAAAACTGCTTCTTTTATGACTCGGCATGAGCATGAATGAATTAAGGATGGACGTCTATAAATTCTCTTGCTTAGATAGAATTACATTCAATATCCTTCGTTTTTATTATATAGTAGTTGTATGTATAAGATATTATGCATTAAAAAGCACATATAGTCAATATTTAGGATTTGAAAAAAAGAAGCCATGTTGTTAATGTAAATGCTTATAATATATCAATTGATAAAGAATCGAGCACTTTAATATAAGTTGTTGGTACATTGGTGAGAATGCCTAGTTTGCACTTATTAGTTACACAAATTGGCATGGCATGTTGGATTTGAAGAAGAAATGTGGGAAACAATAGAAGTAATATTAAATGCATTAATTCTGGTTCATTTATTCTTATTATCTGCAAACAATATAACATTATATTATTTCTTTTCTATTTTCCTTTTCCAAAATTGTAGTCTAAGTTTAAAATTTAGAAATTTGATTCTAATGAACCTATTAACTTGGATAACCAAGAACTTGGCAACAAAATGGAGACAATCGAAAAATGATTTAAAATCTAAATTTTGTAGTGAACACACAACACTTGAGGAAATGGCTGCAAAGATAGACGATCCTTAAGTTTACAAAATGCAATTTATGTTAATTGTTGCACATCGGTTCACTAGTAAAACAAAGGTTAGTATTTATAAACTATACTTCACTCTACTTTTATAAAACTAAAGTATAAATTATCTTATATTAGTTAACTATAATGTTTTATGGGAACAAAGTGGGCAAAATAGAATAAATTGCTCAAAAGTTAAATGAGCCTCATTGCACAAGAGTAAAATCATTCTCTGGGATTATTCAGACAATGATACTTTTTTTAATTTTTCCTTCAAGTTAAATTTATATATATGAAGTCTACTTTACACGCTAAGATGCCATGATTTTGTGTATGTGAAGTTTTGTTATCTAGATAGTTAATAAATGCTTTTTATAAAGTATAATAACTAATGAGTTCAATAATCACATGCTAAGGTATATATTAATACCCATACATGAAAAGATGGAAGTATTTTGAACGAAAAGGCAACACTAATTGTGGTATTAAGCAAAACCTTTTATCCTTATGTTATGCATTTAGTTCTTATTTCTATTGAGCTAAACCTAGCCTATAATGCAAAGGGTGTTAGAGTAGCTAGGTTTTGAATTTTATGTTACTTTGTGTTGTAATAAACATAAATGAATGGAACATAAATATGATCTGCAAGTGATTTTGCATTGCATTGTTGTGATGATTACTTTATTTTTATGCTTGTATTTGGGTTTATATTTTAGTTTATGAAACTACAAGTTGTAGTTTATATTGACAGTTTAGGTTTATGTTTTTGCTTAATTTCCTAACAAGTAATATATTTTATTACTTTGGGTTGTAATAAGCATCAGAGCCAACACTTTTTTCATGACCGTACAAGTGATTTTAAATTATAGCATATGTTTTTGTTCTGAATGGGAATAAATTGCTTAAATTGTTGCTGTCTAAATTTAATAACATTTCGTCCATGTCCCTATCTTTATGTCATTTATGTTTATTATGTCATGATTTTCTTAATTATTTATCTTTTAGAAACTTATGAGGCAAGTTTTGCATGAGAATATTTTTGAAAATTGTTAATAACAATCTTTCCAAGATGACATGTACTAAAAAGTTAAATGACTGAAGAAGAAAAGGTATCTACGTTGAATTGAATAAAGTGCACTTCATCTTTTAAATTTGTTCCTTCATATTATCAACCATTATAATAAAATAAAAAGATAGACTGGTTAGAAATAGAGTTTAAGAGTTTAAAAATTTTTTGGGTGATTTTTATCATTACTTCATAAATAATTTTCTAATAAGAATGTCAATGTTTTGGCTATGTACTCGCATGCTCAATGGAGAGGTAATATATTTTAAGCTTTTATATATAATTTTATTTGAAACATGAATCTTAAACCTCTCAATTTTATTTTTGATATTTGTAGGCACTCGATGCTGTAAGTGATCCAAATTTGACACTGTTTGAAAGAATTTACTCTTTAGATTATAGTCATCAACTTAATGAAAATAAAGATGGTAAACTATTTCATTACTTTTTTTATGTTGGCTTTTTATTTAATTTTTTTTAGGTTTATCATATGTTTTAATTTTATGTAGATGTTACATCGTAAAAATATGCTTAGCTAGGAATATGACTGTGTTTGGACTTATTTAGTTTATGACTATTTAGTATTTGGTTTGGGATTATTTAGCTTGTAACAGGGATATAATTAAGGAAATTTATCTTTATTTTGATTGCTTATTTACTTTATATATTTGGGTTGTGATAGAAATATGATTAAGACAATTAAATATTTTCTATTTTCTTATAATACTTTTATTTTATAAATATGAAATACATTGAATTAGAAATATAAATAATTAAATCAATATTAATTATTGAAAATATAATAAAATGTGACCTATAGTGATGAACCAAACCGTCAGTAAATGTATAATAAAATTACAATCTCTATATAGTCTATTTAAACCATCGCTATAACTATAATAAAATATGTTTAAAGTAGACCCTGTACGTACGATCTATCATTGTTATGTGTAAACCATTGGTTTGACCATTGGTATAGACTAAGTTACATTATCCTATTCTAACAATCATTATAGCGATGGTGACGTATTGAGCAACACATATTACTGGTCAGTATAGGCCCTAAACCTATTACAACAGTTGAATTTTTAGTAGTGTAAGTCTATACCAATGAGGGTTTTACTGATACTTGATATTTTATCTGAATAACCTTTTTGACCATTGGTATAGATTTTTTAGACTTATAGTAATGGTTTCTTAAGTTTGAAGCCTGGATTTAGAGTTGACATTTAACAACTAATTTGGATTATATGTGACAACTTTTTAATTAACACAAGTTAAGGTTTTTTTAGTCCATAATTATTTTGTAATTGATTTATTTGTTTATAATATATATATATATATATAAAAGACTGAATGCTAGAGTTTATTTGTTTCGTAGAAAATAGTTTCTGAAAATGATTTATGGAAAATAAGTTTATTTTTTACAAAAGTTGATATTTTCTATTGTCTCGATGATTCGACGTAAAATATTTTTCGTTGTTTGGTAGATTTTCCAAAAAATCTACATTTGCTATATTTGTCAATTTGTCATTGGAACATTTAAATGGATTAGATGCTAAAAATTGAATATTTATGAATACTTTTGAAAGAAAGTTACTCATGTTCAACAATACTTTCAAGAATCTTTCTTTAACATAATTTTTATCTGCATTTAAATTACATGATAGTTATAAATGCTTAAACATATCCAATAAACTACGTATATATTGTAAATTACCTCAACTTCAAGTACAGTCATTAAGCAATAATTAAATACAATTATAGATTCAATGCATAACAATATAATCTTAAAATATTGTTCACACCACAAAGTAATGCTATAATATTATTCATACAAAATAGTCCTACAATATTGTTCAATATTGTCCACAAGCATAATAAAAACTACAACGACAATTATATTATTCATACAATATTTGCCTAAAAGCATTAAATAGTTTAATCTGCCAACGACATTAAAACAACAATTATCATGTAAGGTATCATCTCTAACCCTATGAGAACTTTTGAAGCTAACTTTTCCTAAGATTCTTACTTTTAACCATGAAAGCTTTGGCTTGCTTTTCATGTTCCACTAGATAATTAAAGGCAATAGCAAGAGATTATTCATCAAATCCTTCATTAACATCACTTTTTTATAAAAGTGTGATAAAAGAACTTGATCTTCAGTGAACTTTTTTTATGGCTTTAGTTATCTCACCATATTGATTTACAATATTCTCAAGTTTGTCATCATCAACACTTTCTTGGACATTTTTTTTTCATGGCTTAACCTTAGTTTTGAAATTCTAATGGTCGAATAAGTTTTTGGTCTAAACTCATCATTACCTTTTACATCGAAATTTGCAAGCATTAACTTATCTTCATTGACATCTTCCAAATTAATATCAGCAAATGTTCTGGTAAAATTTCCTGTTGCCATATCTTTGTCAATAATCAAAGCCATCTTATCACGCAGTCAAGTTTTTCGTTAAAAAATTGTTCATGCTTTTGGGTGTGCCTATTTGAAACTATACACGTATAAGAATAACTAGTACAATGTAATTTTAATATATTAAAAGAACAGCAAATAACAACTATCGACTATTTCAGCATATGTTATACTGTCGCACGTTATCATCTTCAAATTATCATCCCATCTAAATCCATTATCTCCCTATGTTTTAAATATAATTTATGATGTATTTTTTTATTGTCTTCAAATGATTTTCCAAATGATTAGTCCCACATTCAACTCTAAATTTCTCGAAAATAACTACAATGACTTGACTAAAAGCATTTTCTTTGAAAGTATTAGATGGCTTATTTTTTTTTTTTTAGCCTCATCTACAAGTATTTCAAGAAAAATGTGCACCATCGATTTTGTCCACCTGAAATGCTTTGATGTGTCCATTTTTTTCTTTGATTTATCCATTGCTACAATAATAAATATATTAAAAGAAGCAAGTACATAACAATAGCAAAGCAAACAGTAAAAAGTCTTGGAATATAACATTTAACGTAATAATTAACTCAAATATCAAAACAATTTCAATATCCAACAAATAGAAACTATCATAAAGTTTTGAAACATAGCAAGACTTAATAACGAAATACGTAGCCTTAAGTTTTAAACCAAATGAGTTTCTAGCCATATAATCATTCCACATTGTTTGTGCAATTTCTTTTCTCTTGGTAGTCCATTCTCTAGTTTTTTTTTTCTCTTTTCTCGCTCTATAAGAGTTGATGTTATCCAACCTGAATCGACTTCCTCAAGTTATCCTTAATTGATTGTATCATTTGGATTAACTCTTATTTTATGGTTATGAATGATATAACAAGCTAACACTATATGTAGTGTTTGAAAATCCCAAAATGGTTCAATGTTTAATACACAAAAATGTTTCTTCAAAATCTTAAAGACTTACTTAATATTAGTTCACAATGACGAGTGACAAAGATTAAAAAGTTCCTTAGCATTTTCTAGATGATGATCACTAAACTCTTTCAAATAATATTGAATACCATGATATTATAAACACCTTATTTTATTCGAACCTTAATTAACTTTTTCTCAGTTTAAGGGGTGAGATGGAATTTGCTAAGTCTGAATCTTTTTGGATGAGTTATAAATGATAGAAAGGTCCAATTGAGGATTTAGTTTATTCTAGTGAGCTCAGTTTAACATAACAAGATATTTAAGCTCAATTATCTGATTTAAGAGGTCAATACTAGATTTAAAAAACTAGTCGGGGTCTTAAAAATATGAGAATGTTAGAAGTTGATTGGGGCATGTCTCTTAGGGTGATTAGAGTAATTATTAATGATATTTGGATGAAAAACAGACTTGTTTTAAAAGTCATAATTAAAAGTCAATATAATGACAAAAGTTAACTATAGAAAGTCAACTTTTTGGCTTAGAGTTAGATTTTCAAATTAGAAGAGTTTTATAACTTGGATTTCAAAATTGATTGCACCAAAATGAAATTGAACATGGACTTTAGGTCATGAATGTTTAACTAGGACCAGGTCATGGAAGGACCTTAGGAATTTAGAAAATTAGGAATTTTCAAAGGCTTAATCCAAAAGGTTTAAGATAGAAAATTTTAGATTTTTCGGGGAAAGTCAATAGGACACATTTTTACTATAGGAAGGAATATTCAATTGCACTTTTACATAGACAAATCATGGTCAATTGAATGAAATAAAAGTTATACATAGATTAGTGTATAACATAGTCATGGCTGAATTCAACATGTGCATAATGTGCTAATTTTTTCATTTATTCATTAATGGCACAATTGTAATTTCTTTTAAAATTAGTTAGGAGGTTAGTGATTAAGTTAAGATCACCCAAGGATGATTAAAGCTTAAACCACTAACTTAGAGGTCTTTAAACGAGGGTGATTAGCCATAGTTTCATAACTTTTAAACAGTCATAAAATTTAAAAAAAAAAATTTCTTTTAAACTCTCATCATCTTTCAGAGGGAAGCAAGCTTGGAGTAGGTATCATTTCTAACTTTTCTCTTTAATTTTATTTTAATTTCGTGATTTTGATGATCAATTCATGTTTATCCATGCCTATATAAGTTTCGGCCAAGGTGTTTACATGATTTATAGCATTCAGCCAACATGAATTATGATGATCTTATGTTTGCATCTTGGTTTAAGCTATGATTCACTTGATTTTTTCTTGTTTAAAGATTGATCTTATGATTAATTGTTAAAACCTGGCTTAAGTCATGATTAATGATCTAAACCTAGTGTTCAAACATGAGATCTCCTTTGGTTTAAGGTTTGACCAACTTAGTTTCTTAGGAATTTGATTATTCAAGTTTAGTTGAGCTAGGTTTTGATGATATTGAGCTCAAACAAGTTTAGATGTGAAAATCTTGAATCCTCTAGCTTAAATGGAATTTGAATATGGAGAAATAATTCAAACCTAGTTCGATTAGCTTAAATTCATAGGATCTTGTGCTTAATTGATATAATCTTGCTTAATCTTACTAATTTAAGCTAGTTTGAGCTAAAATCTAAGTAGGAAGAACTTGAATCTAGTGCCAAATAATGAAATCATAAGTTATTGAACTTAGAAAACCATTTAAACAAGGAACGATTACTTTAGCTAGGTTTGACTACTAGGTGAACCTGAGTAGGCTTTGTATAATTAATGCTTAATTAATGAAACCTAGGTGAATTAAGTTGAGTAAACCTAGGTGAATTAAGTTGAGTTTAACTTAGGTAAGTTGAAATTTATGCTTACTTGAATGATTTTAGAAGTTTACATGTTCAGTTATTGAGTTCAAATGATTAAAAGCATGTTTTGATTATTAAGCATGTTGATTGAATTGAATCTAAGCTTGTTTTCTTGTGCTTGATTGTTAAATGATGAGATTGATGAATAAATGAGCATGAGTAGCTTAGAATGAATTTAGCCATGTGGAATTTGTGGTTAGAATAGGTTTTGTGGATGATTAGTTGCTAGAACCTTCGGTTAGTATTCTATGTGTTTGATAAAATGCATGATAGGATATTTAGATTGTGTAAAACCTTGTTTTCTTAAAAGACCTCATAAGGGCAAGCTTTCGTTCAATTAATCAATAGGTGTATTAAAGTTTGGTTTTGTTTAATAAGCCCTTTAATGAGTATCTGGAGGATATTAAATAAAATAGCTTGAATTAAAGCTGATTTAGAGCAACATAAAAATATTTTTAAGTGTTTAAATATGTTTGGATAAGTCTAAATTTGGTGAGCCTTAATGTGAATCATTCGGTGTTGTTTAAGTATCTCAAATGTGTTGTTTAGTGTCACTTAGGTGTTGGTTTCAGCACACATGTTAGTGGCATTGGTGTGCCATTCTCTTGATAAGAATAAGTAATAATGAATAAAAGTAATAAAAGTGGAGTCGCCAATGTTCAAAAATATAGTTCTAGCTCAGGGCATTTAGAAGTCTTTGCTGATTTCTCATATGCAAAATTCATAGAGCCTATTTGGTTTCGTTTGCTAGACGTTCGAACGTCTATAAATGTGTTTTAAAAATATAACAAAAGGTTTCATGATCACAAGTCGAGTTAAAGCTACTAATTTAGTCTAGCAAGTAAACTCATAAGAAAGATATATTTTCATTAGGTCATAGGCCTTAATAAATTTTGTTAGTATTTTCCCATATTCCTCATTGATTGGGCTATATAATAAGCTATTAAAATGTTCGATTTTATGATTGAACGAATACAGTAAAATCCTAAAACACAAGCTATTTGCACGGCTTTGTT
This sequence comes from Adansonia grandidieri, assembly GCA_038382065.1. NCBI lineage: Eukaryota > Viridiplantae > Streptophyta > Magnoliopsida > Malvales > Malvaceae > Adansonia > Adansonia grandidieri. Next base: position 4,447,413 of record JBBYHK010000022.1, read on the forward strand.
CCAGTGCCTAATCAGTATTACAAGCTGTTTTTTATGAGGATAATCATTTTTATGTATTTTTTTCATATTTTTTGATAAAATTAGAGTGAATAAGCTTCCCAAGCATGTATAGCTCGTCTGGTGGGTATTCCGGACAAATCTGGAAGAAAATTTAGAAGGTAGACTGGTCGGACATGCTATGTGAAGTAGTAGTGTCTATTTAAAAAATTTATGTGATAGCCAAAATGAGTCACTGTTATTTTTTGAGTATTTTTAAGTTAAAGAATAGTGAGTCAGCATTCGTAGAATTTGATTTGGTGATTTTATGTGATAGAAATAACCTAAAATAAATTCAGAGAGCTTAAAAGATCAAATCTGTCCCTGTTTCGGTTCTCTCCAAGTTTGGTGTCTACTATTCTAAGGCATTCGGATGGCTAAGAATTGATTTCGGAAGTCTTGTTTAGTGTTTCAATAGATCTAAGAGTGTCCTATAGAAGGTCCCTAATGTCTCACATTAAAGCTTTCAAGTTGATTAAATAAAGTTGATTTTTAATATTATTTTCAAAGTTGTGATTTCTTCAATTTAGTCCAAATGTGCCATTTTTGTGATTTTTTTTAAATAGAGTCAAATTTGATTAAAAAAAGTACTAAGAATGGAGTCAATTAGTGAGTATTTTTGGAGTCAAATGTTTTCATAGAATTTTTCCTTTATAAATGGTTTTTGCTTAGAATTGGTTGTAAATTTGAGCTAGTCCCAATAAGAGTAAGCCTACATTTTTTAGTGATATTTGTTTGATTTTTGAATGAACAAAAAGAGGACTATGATTGAACATATATGATTGAACCGAGGTAAAATAAGGTCGAATACGTATGATTAATTGGTACTAAGTATCGGGCCTCACGAAAGGAATTGAGTCCTTACTTGTGGTTAACCAACTTCGGAGCCCAATTTTACAGATCTCAAGTATACTCAAATCATAAAATTGTTCCTTTAGAGTTTCATAACTCTTAGTGAATGGTTTTAATGGGTGAATGAACACACCTATAGCCAAAATAGATCGGTGGCAACTCATAATTCCAGTCACTCTCATATTTTGATATGAGAGGTTCAAATAAGTGATTTGCCTAACCGACTAACGCCTTATGATGATTCAAAGTGTTGATTAATTTGATATATTGAGTTTAGTATCTCGATTTGTTATGAAAAACATGGAGAAATAATTCCATTCTAGATGCCATATCCAGCATCAACAAGATAATACTTTCCTGCAAGTTTACAAGATGTAATTATTGCTAAATACATTTTGACTTTAGTTAAATTACTATGAATCATTAATGCTAATTTTTACCTTTTAGAATTCTAAATCCTCTTAGACGTGCAAGTGAATCATTTAAAATATGAGAATTATATGCATTGCCTTCCCAAACAGTTAGTACATAAGAAAATTTCAAATCAAAAGTGATGATAGCTAATATAGTTTGTGTTGTTCCCCTTTTATGACTACAAAAACTTCCTTAAATTTCAAGAGGAACAGATGCATTAACATGAGTTCCATCTATGCTCCTCCAGAATCTTTAAAATACATGTAAAGCCTTTGGTTGTTTCTTATTTCAAAAAGAGTTGACTCATCAGGTAATCTAATGACAAGTTTATACAATTTCAAAATAGCTCTCAACACAATCCTAAAGTAATAGTGAACTGTCGCAATTAATCTATAATATCTTGATACAATCACTCGCAACCTTACTTTATGGCCAATTTGATTATAACAAACTGTTTTCAGTAAAAAGGTCACACAGATTAAAAAATGAAATTGGTTGCATCCTTCTTACATTAATGCAGTTTTGGTCACATTTATATAAAATACTAGTATTATAACATTCTCTTTCATAATCTCGATTCATATGAAGTTGATGGGCCATATAGATCCAAATCCTATACCTTTGAATAAAAGCAATCCCAAAAGCTAATATTGAAGCAACTGCGCCCATAAACTGAAACACAAATAGAATTAATGATCCATCTATAGAAAAAAAATATTAATATATAAATATATTAATCACCAAGTTTAGTATGAAGCATAAATTATTTTATCATCAATATACAAAAGAGAAAAGAATCAATATAGGTTATCATCTATATATAGAGCACAAATTAATAAGTAATGCTTCTCACTTACATATAGGTTATAGAGCTTGAGATAATAGACAAAAAAAAAAAAAAATTCAATTCTTATTTCCTGCATAAATCTTCTGAAACTCATAACTAAAACTCATAATTTTCCTTTTTATCTCTTTTGATGGCATTCATTTTTTGCTTAATATTATTGTACAAGCTCAAGGCATATATTTAATGAATTGATGGTTGTATTGTTATGTATTAGCATTGTTAGGAAATTGCATTTCGAGTTTGGCTGTCGTTAAATATGACTAGTCCAATAATAAATTTTGATTAAGCCATCCTGTGAATGGTTTGGTAATTAGTAAATATTTTGTTGAATTATTAATTTTTCTTTAATATGAAAGTTGGAGAGGAATCATATTCATTCCTACCTTGAAATTTGAATTTTGACATTTCCAATAAGCTTTAACCTTGAAACCAAGGTGGTTGAATTGTGAAGTGAGCAAAAGGATTTGACTTTTTGGCCAACGTAAACAACATAAAAATTGACTCCAAATAAGTGAAGCTATGATTACAAACAAAGTACAGTGAAGCTTATAGGTGGATGTAATTTGTGAGAAACTTAACCTGGATGAAAAAAAAAATTTCTTGGCCTTATAAAAAATATTTATGACATTAAAAAATACTAACCCGAATAAAGCATGAACTAAACGAGAAAAAACAAAAACCAAGATATTACCACAACGAATTGAAATTACCATTTATCCCCCAAAGAAAAAATTTGATTACTTTGTTTTTCCGTTTTCAAAGGGAAAGAAATTTTACGAGAAAAATACACCTTTTTTCGTTGGGTCGTCTGAAATTTTACATTGATCAGCTTAATTTCCTGAACCAAACAACGATAAATGATGAAAATATTTTTTTGGAAAATATTTATAGTGAAACAAACAAACCCTTAGTGAGCATTTCAAAATGTAATCATAAAAGTGGTAAAATTACTCCAAAAAAAAGCTTCATTTTTTTTCTTACAGGTAAGCTGATGATTATTATAATTTTCTTCTTTATTGTCACTTTGTTTTATAATTTAAAATAAATTAACAAACTAATATATAATTTTGAAAAATAATAAAATTATATTACTCACCTTGTAACAAAAAAAAAATTATATTTATTGTCAGTAAAATTTTTAAATTGAAAAGGTGGATTAACATGACAAAATATATTGCTAAGGTACATTTACAGAATTAAAAATAATTAAAAATGAAATTATGGCAATCTTTTGGGTCTCTTGTAGAATTAAAAAAATTCTTTATTAGTGTCCAGTAGTTCTGCTTAAGGGCGAGGCTACATGTCTAAGCCTGAAGGCCGATAGCCTCGCCCGAAGGCTTGTTCGATATTTGAGAGGATTTGAACAAAAATATTAGGCCAAAAAATAAGCATAGACAAAAAAATTAGACCCGATTAAAAAATGGGCCAAGCCTTAGTCCAACTTTTAAAGCCCAAGCCCAGCTTGACCCTACCCATTTTGCGATTACATTATATATATTTATTTTATATTTTATGTATTATGTAATTTTTTTCATATAAACAATACATATATAATATTA
>JBBYHK010000022.1:4451220-4501872 GCA_038382065.1 Adansonia grandidieri
AATGGAAAGGATAATCTTGGTAAATTTGATGCAAAAAGTGATGAAAGAATTTTTCTTGGTTATTCAACAAATTCCAAAGCATATAGAGTGTTTAATAAGAGAACTTTAGTTATTGAAGAGTTAATACATGTTGTATTTGATGAAGCTAACTCAACCTTGAGAAAGGTGTCTTTTGATAATGATGATGTAGAGATTTATCAAGAATAAACATCACATATGGAGCAAAGATAAGCAATGTAAAATCAAGAAGATCCAAAAGAGAAAGAACTACATGAGCCAACTCAAGTAGAAAGAGAAAAAAATCATCCTAGAGAGTTGACTTATGTTAAAGAAGGTGAGATATTTGGTAATCCTAAGCAAGGGGTAAGAATTAGACCATCCCTTAGAAATACATGCATAGCCTTTTTTTTGCAAATTGAACCCAAGAATTTAGATGAGGCTTTAAAAGATGATAATTGGATCATGGCTATGCAAGAGGAGTTAAACTAATTTGAAAGAAGCAAAGTTTGGAATTTAGTTGAGAAACCTAGTAATTATCCCATTGTAGGTACTAAATGGGTTTTTAGGAACAAACTTGATGAGAATGGAACAATTATTACGAATAAAGCTAGATGAGTAGCTAAAGAATATAGTCAAGAAGAAGGAATTGATTATGATGAAACTTATGCCCCCGTAGCTAGACTAAAGGCCATTAGAATACTACTAGCTTTTGAATGTTTCAACAATTTTAAGTTATATTAAATGGATGTCAAAAGTGCTTTTTTAAATGGCTTTATTAACGAGGAAGTTTATTTTGAGCAACCTCCTGGTTTTGAAAATCCTCATTTTTCGGATCATATTTTTAAACTTTCAAAAGCTTTATATGGACTAAAGTAAGCACCTAGGGCATGGTATGAAAGACTCAAAATTTTTAATTGAAAAGGTTTCAATAGAGGCAATGTTGACAAAACTCTATTTATAAAAGTAAAAAACAAGGATATTTTAGTGATTCAAGTTTATGTTGATGATATTATCTTTGGTGCTACTAATGAATCTCTTTGTTAAGAATTTTTTAAGTTAATGCAAGGTTAGTTCGAGATGAGCATGATGGGAGAATTAATCTTTTTCTTGGGGTTATAAATTAAACAAACTAAAGATGGCATCTTCATCAATCAAGTAAATTACACTAAGGAATTACTTAAGAGGTTCAAAATGGATGAAACAAGGCCTTATTCCACATATATGAGCACTTTAACAAAGCTTGAAAAGGATGAAGGATGTAAAATTGTTGACTCTAAACTTTATAGGTCTATGATAGGTTCATAGCTATATCTTACCGCAAGTAGACCTGACATAATGTTTAGTGTATGCCTATGCACTAGATACCAATCATCACCAAGAGAGTCACATCTATTTGCCATGAAAAGTATCTTTAAATATCTTAGAGACACTCCAAATCTAAGCTTATGGTATCTAAAAGAATCATCTCTTGTCTTACATACTTATTCTAATGTAGATTTTGGTGGTTGTAAAATTGATAGGAAAAGCACTTCCGGTACATGTCAATGTCTTAGAAATATGCTCATATCATGGTTTTCCAAGAAACAAAATAGTGTTGCTTTATCCATAATCGAAGCGAAATACATATCTGTGAGAAGTTGTTGTACCCAAATTTTATGGATAAAACAACAAATAGAAAATTTTGGCATTACCATGGATCATATTCCAATTAAATGTGACAATACTAGTGCAATTTGTCTCACCAAAAATCCAATCCAACACTCTAAAACCAAGCATATAGAAATTAGACATCATTTCATTAGAGATCATGTGGAAAAAGGTGATACAGTGCTTGAATTAATTGATACCTTGCTTCAATTAGCTAATATTTTCACTAAACCACTTGACAAGGATAGATTTAACACAATTAAAAGAGAAATTGGCTTAACGAATACACCCTAAAATTCATGAGTTGATCCAATCCTGATACTTTGCCTTAATATTGTTTGCATCATGCTTAGTTTGATGAAACTAGTTTTACACACTTACTTGTTTAATAATGTTGATTTGTTACAAATTTCTCATTCTTGGATAATTTTGTTGGATCTTGATTAAATTTTGAATTATCCATGCAAAATGATCTTGATTTTAGTCCAAGTTGTATTTTTGAATGTTTTTCAAAGGATAATTAGGTCAAAAATATACCTAATTTGATGTCATCTTATTAGAAATAACCCCATATTAGGCCATCTATACTGTTCCCTGGACATTTTTCTTCCATGTATTGAGACTTGTTTCCATTGTATCGATACAAACCCAAACTTGTTCTTTGTATCAATACCTGTCTCTTCTGTATCAATACACTTTATTAATACTTCTCAGCATGTATCAATACAGAGCAATTTAATCTAAGTCTCAAGACCCAGTTCCTTGTATCGATACAGAACCCAGAAATGTTCTTTGTATCGATACTCACTATTCATTTAGAACCGCCCGTGCATGATTTCATCATTCGAATGCACTGTTCATCCCTCTCTCACAAAATCCTCTCTCTCACTCAATCTTTAAAACTTATCATCATCACCCTTTATCTTCCAATCAATTGCTTCATAAACCAAGTTCCTTTATCACATTTACCCAAAACCATTTCAAAATCAATCACCATCATTTAAAACATCAAAATTTTGAAACTCCCCATCACCATAACCCTCACCACTTCTCTCTCTAAATCCATCACTTTTGTCCAAATTCTTTCCCAAAATTCGACTCCTTTTTCATTCCTAAACTTTTCCCCACTTCGTTAGTGTGATTGACTGCGGATTTATTCACTATATCACACCAATTGCAACCCAAATTTAGCACCCACCACTTGTTTGACTATTTTCTCCAACCAGCATTTTATGCACTCAACTTTTTCCCTCACCACATGTTCGACAAAAGTTGTCAAACACAATTATGCCTCCTAAAACCAAACAAACAGCACATCGTCAAGTTCCCATCACCTGTGCCTCCACCTCTTCCGCTCGTCAACCACCTCCAATCCAAAATCAATCCTTCTTTGACTTATGTTTGTGCATGCACAGGGTCATGAGCATTTCATCACTATCTATGCCTGGATGCCTATCAAGAATGTTGAGTCATTGATTTTCCCTTTTTCTAGTCCATTAATTATCCTTACCTTTAGATTTTTAAAACTTTCGAATGGACCAAAATCCTTTCTTTAAATGTTTCGATTCACAAAAATCTTGTTCGTACATTCTTTAGCAATGCCTCTCTTGTTATTGATAACCATTATAATGTCATTGCTATTCAATCCTATCTTTTAGGATAAGATCTCCTCGTCAACTTGGCTTCCCTTGCATCTACCTTTGATTTTCCAAATAAAGGTGTTATCCATTAAGGCTCCACTTTTGTTGCCTTGTGTACTCCAAACAACAAAGCCATGCTCCTTCCTTCGGTCGATCGCTTGCTCCATCTTATCATCTTACATGTGCTCCATCCATACGGAGCCAAACATACCTTGATTAGTGATGCAAACTATTAGTGGCTTCATATGATTCAAATCGACAATTGTCCAAATTTAGCCTATTTCATATTCACGGACCTTATTCTTTGCATTCGTAGTTGTCATATTCTTCTCCATGATATGGCCTTGAGTTACTACTTTGATACCCAAGGTCTTGATCTTTCATGCGACCCTGGAATTATGGTAACCACTTATCGCTACATTGGTCATAAATCTATGGGCCTTGCCGGGTATGAAATTCAAGGTGCCAACTTTGTTCCTAAGGCTCATCAACAACCACCACTTGAGCAACCAAATGCTCCCACTCCCGTTGATCATGATGTTATGGAGCATGATGAGCCTCCCCCACCTCCGGCTCCCACTACCTCATCTTCCGCACCTGTGGATATTCCCACTGTGTTCATTTCTATTATGGGCCATTTTGATACATGGGAGGGACATTTCGACCATCGCCTTGACACCATCAATGCTCGTCTCTCTACTCTTGAGTGTGGTCACTGAGCTTTAATGACGCAATTCCATACTTTTTCGATTACCTTTCCTCGTGTGCCTGTACCTACTTCTCCACCCGCCAAGGATATTCCGGCCGATGATGTCTAGTCAAATTAGGCATATTTATTAATTTCCTACATTGTCGGACTATATGGTTTTAGGATATCATTTTAAGATCATTTTAGGATATCTCTTATGTTTATCGAACTTTATGGTTTTTGGATTCTCCGCTACTCTATGTTTTGCATTGCCTTAGACATCTTTTTCTTGCTTTATTAATTTTATCTTATCCTAAACTGAGTTTGTCTTTGTTTATGCCTATTTTGATTGCATTTCCTACTTTGCTTTGCATTAGCATCCTTGAATTTTGTTTTGATATAACAAAAAGAGTGAGAAATGCCTTAAATTTGTAATGTGTTGCTATATATGCTTTCCATGAATTCATTATGCATATGTTGGAACCCAAATTACATGTTAATATTGAACATAAGCTTGATTTTGCTAATCTTAGGCAATATTAAAAACTGAGTTACTTCAAATAAAATTTTTGAAAGCCAGTGCTTTATTAAGGTGGAGTTATTTTCTGTTAATCTCAAAAACAAGCAAATTTATGTTAAGTTTTGTTATATCAAAAAGGGGGAGATTGTTAACCTTGATTTTGGTTTTGATATAACAAACAACTTAAGTTAAATTAATACTCAACTTGGTATTTGTGTTTAAATTGAAAAGTATTTTGAAAAATACTAAGTTTGTAATTTGTCAAAAATTATATGCCCTAAAATGTATATTTATACTTAGAATAATTTTTTAGATTTGTTTGAGTCAACAAAAATCATTTCACAAATGTTTTTCAAAGGTTAGTATCGATATAAAGAACAAATGCATCAATACTATGCTTAAAAACCCTCAATTGTATTGAAACAGCCTGCTTAGTATCGATATTGACCCTATGTGTATCGATACAAGGCTTGGCAGTAGCCAAGCTTTAGCTGATACCCTCAAATGTATTGATACAGCATGCTTATTATCGACACTCAGATTGTTGTATTGATACAACAAGTTGTAATAGTCATTTTTTTATTTCTGTATCAATACTATTGGTATTGTATCGATACTATAGCACGGCTTTGAATGGAAACAAGCATTTATGAAGGCTACAATGGCTTTCCAACCACCACATTAAATGCCCAACGTCTATGAATCAATTTCCAGCTGTAAATAGAGGTTCCAAACAGCTGAAGAAGTAAGATACAAATTTCATTGAATCATTGAACAACAAAAGCTTAAAATCATCAAATTCTTTTTTTCTACTTGTATCAAATTTATACTCTTCAAGCCTATTTGTATCTCATTCATCTTGTACTTAAATTCTAGCAAACATCTACCTACTAGAGGTTCAATTTGTTTGCAAAACACTTCATTCATATCACAAAAGGATTTATGTGAAAGTGAGTGAAAATATTTGAGAGTTTAGGGTAAAATTCTCAAAGGAATTGAAAGGTTTTATCTAAGCCATAAAAAATATTAGTTTAAGGTTATACCTTAGCCTTAAAGGTAATAATTTGCTTAGTGAATTATGAGAATCACCTTGGTAAGAAAGTAGCAAGAAGAGAGGACATAGGTGCCAAATTAAAAGACTAAACCTCTATACATTGATTATTGGTTTTTCTCTTCTTTAGCTTATTTTTAATTTTTAATTTACTTTGAATTGATCAAGTTTTTTATAGAACCAATTTACCACCCTCTTGGTTCAATCTCTCCTTTGAAGCTAACACATCTTCAGATCTACAACTCAGGTACTTGATTATAAAGGTCTTACTATATAAAACTACATGATTTAAAATGATCAGATTTAAAAATTTTAAAATTCCATTGCTAAACTATTTTGTTTTTCCAATAAGGGATAACCTAACAAACCCCGCGACCAGAACTTGGGTATCTTGTTATAATCTGATGGAAGTCATCTTTATCATGCAAAGCATGTGACTTAACATTTATGAGGGATTTCTTTATTTTAATTTATGTTATATTTAAGATCTCATCATATTTGCATGCATAGTATTTATAATATGGCACAAATAAATCTACTACCATACATGCTACTTAAATGATTATGGACTAGTTGTTGATGGCTATATGTATATGTTTGATAACATATCACATAGAATAGGTGAAAGCCCTCAAACTTGTATTGATCATAATATTGAAAAACCTTATATGTTTTTAACATATTAAATGGGAAAGGGTTTTAAACAAAACCTACGACCTCTATTGTTGATCCATATGTGAAAACATGGTAACACCTTGTGTCAGTTCTGCGCAGACTATACCTCTTGATAGGTGGTCGCCAATCACTGGTATGCTAGATTAGATCTTTTATGCGGAGAACACACTTAGGCATGCTCTATTCAAAATCATCCCTCAATAACTTGAATAGTGCATAGACTGGGTTTAATACATAATGGTTATACATTCAGGACTGATTTAATAATAACCTCTTCTCAGAGCTTTGTTAATTAAACTGGCAGTTGAAAAAGCGATTATTGATATATATCTTAACCTTAGAGGATTTACAACAACATATATTAATTGGATGGGATTCATGTATTTGCCTATTTGTTTTATTATCACCTCTTAGTGGCTTAAAGCAATAGATGCTAAAAATTACTATTGCAATGTTACATTTTTTATAAGGATTTTCATGTAGGAACATATATATCTATGCTTAATTGCTAAATCTATTTTATATTTGCTTGAACATGATTGTAATGTTTCAAATATATTTATTTGCTTCAATTTAAATTATCATCTACACTGTTTATTCAAATTCTTACGAGTAACAAATTGAATAAAGATAATTTTAAAGACTAGAAAAAAATCTGCTAATTATTCTTAACTACGAGAAACAAAAGCTCGTACTTGACAAACGCTGCCCACTTGAGCCTCTAAATGATCCACTAAATTGATAGGCTTTCTTAGTTCACACTCATTGGAAAGGTCTAATGACATAGCACATTGCTATATGTTGGCTAACATGTCAAATCTTTCGTAAAAGCAACATAAGAACTATGTCATAGCTAGACAGATCATGGATAACTTGGAGGACATGTTCAGAGGCCAAGTCAAGTTGGCTTGACAATCCTCGATTACAAGTTTAATATACTGTAAGCAAAGTTAAGCACTTCGATAAATGATCATTTGCTCACATTATGGGAAACTTTGCTGAGGTTGCTGAAAATGGTGTCGAGTTGGAATACAACACCTAATTTCATAAGGTGTTTAAAACTTTTTCTAGGGATGTTGTGGGTTTTGAAGCCATGTACAATCTGAGAAGTAAGGAGTTAGGTATTATCAAGCTCATGAGGGAGTTCCAGGCTTATAGGTTTATGCTCAATGATGGTAACCAACCAAAGGGAAAGGCAAATTTAGCTATTACTTCTAATTCTAGTTTTGAGAACACAAAAAAAAAAAAAAACCAAGAAACAAAACACTTTTAAGTCTTTTATTCTTCCTTTATCTGAAGGCAAGAAGACAAAGAAAAAAAAGAAGAAGCTAAAGTACCCTAACATGTTAAAGTGCTTTTATTGTGGAAAGGTTGGTCATTCAAGAAGACTTACAAGGAATTCTTAGCCTCCAAGGGCAAGAAAGGTAAGGCTTATTTATATTGATGCTTGTTTAGTGGAAGATTAAAAAAAACATTTGGGTTATTGATTTTGAAGCCACTAATCATGTTTATGCTTCTTTGTAGGGGTTCAAGGAAATCAGAAGTTTGCTTGACAGAAACCTCTCATTGAGAACTAATAGTAAGAGCATAGAGTTAGCTGAAGTAATAGGAGATATTCATCTTTATTTTGATGAATTTAGATTTTTTTTATTTATATTCCTAATTTTAAAAGGAACCTTATTTCGATTGCTTGTTCAATTAAACATTTTTATTCAGTCTCTTTTAGTAAAACAGTGATGATTCATAAAAACAATTCTTTTATCTATTTATTTGATCAAACAAAAGATGTACTCATTATTTAACAGTAAATTAATAAATAACTCTAAAAGGTTAAAAACTTCTCACTCTTATAAGCTATAGCTTTGGCATTTAAGACTTGGTCATATTAGCCTAGAAAGGATTCAAAGATTAGTGAATGATGATCCATTAGAATCTCTAAAACAAGTACGTCTTCCCTAATATGAATATTGTGTTGAAGATGAAATGATCAAGAGGTCTTTTAGAGTAAAAGGTATAAGGGCCAAAGATCTCTTAAAAATTATGTACACTATGGTCCTATGAACTTTAAAGTATGAGAAGATTATGAGTACTATATATCATGCGTAGATAAATACTCAAGGTTTGGATATGTGTAATTGATACACCACAAGAAAGAAACCTTTGACAAGTTCAAAGAGTATTGTGTGAAAATGGAAAAGTAATCGTGTAAATCTATTAAAGACACTTTGGTCTAGTTGAGGTGTTGAACACCTCTCCGATGAAGTTTAGAACACCTCATATAGAATGGGATTTTATCCAATTGACTACACTAACTTCTCCAGGATAAAATGATGTAGTTGAAAAAAGAAATAAGACCTTATTGGATATGGTAGGGTCCATGATGACTTATTCAGAGCTTTCAACATCTTTTTAGGGATATCACTATAAATGGCATGTTACATTCTGATCCAAGTTCCAACAAAGTCTGCTCCTAAGTCTCCATGCATGTTATGAAAGGGCAAGAAACCCTCGAACATATAAGAATATAAGGGTGCCTGACACATGTATTAGATAAAGATGCAAAGAAGTTAGAATATTATTTAGAACTGTGCATGTTTGTAGGGTATCCTAAAGGAACAAGAGGACTACTATTTCATAACTTGAAAGAACAAAAAGTGGTGCTCAAGAAGCTATCAAGAGATAAAATTGCTTCACAGATTTTGTTCTTTCCTGTTCCAAGTTCCACAAAAAGACTAGCAAATGATCAACCACCTAGAAAACTTCATCATAATGAAGAAACCTAATTTCTTCATGTATGATGGCAAGATTTATCAGATTGAGGCCATGGAACATAAAAATAATCCCACAACCCATGATGAATCCATGAAGGATATTGATGCAAAGCTTTGGGAAAAGGCCATGACTAGTGAAATGGATTTGATGCAATCTAACTCTTTTTGAATGGATAAAACCCATCAAGTGTAAATAGGTTTACAAGAGAAAAAGAAATGACAAAGGAAAGTTAAAACCTTTAAGGCTAGACTGGTAGCAAAGGGATACAAACAAAAGGTTTACGTCAGTTATAACAAAACCTTTTCACATGTTATGATGCTAAAGTCCATTACCTTTTTGCATTATTATGGCTGTTGATTATGAGATCTAGCAAATTGATGTTAAGACTACATTATTAAATGGACATCTTGATGAAAGCATCTATATGGTACAAATAAATGGTTTTGTATCAAATGGCTAGGAAGCAAAAGTTTGCAAGTTATTTAGATCCATTTATGGACTAAAGCCAACCTCTCACTCGTGGAACCAAAGATTTGATCAAGCGATCAAAGTCTTTGCATTTAAGCAAAATGTTGATGAACCTTGTGTTTATATAAGAAAGGCAAAGTGGTATTTCTAGTCTTATATGTCAATGACATACTACTCATTAGGAATGGTGTAGGGAGCTTATCATCGATCAAACTATGGCTATCGCAATAGTTTGACATGAAGGATTAAAGGGAAGCTAAATATGTTCTAGGCATTCATCCTTTTAGATATCAAAAGTACAGGATGATAGTTTAGTCACAAGTTTCATATGTAGATAAAATTATTGAAAGGTATACAATGCAAGATGCCAAGAAGGGTATATAACCCTCTATGGCATGATTTTCTCTTTCATTGCATGATTTCCCTAAGACATCTAAAGAAAGAGAGCACAAGAAGAAAGTTCCTTGTTAGACCTTTTAGTGGTGAATAAAATCAAAAGGGAGTGAATTGATTTCTCAAAATTTCAGTAAATTAAAACTATGATAAATAAAACTAAAACTAAGAATTCTAAACAATAAACTTTGGAGTGCAAGTTAGATAATAAACAACTAAAGATAAAGGAAATGAAGCAAACTCAATAATTTAGAGAGGTTGGCCTCAATTGCCTACGTCCTCTACCTTGGCTTTAATTGCCTCAGATTTCCAAAATTCACTAACTTAAATTGTCTACCTTTTAAGGACAAGGTATAACCTTTACACTCTTTATCTTTTAAGGCTAAGATAGAAACATCTACTCCCTATCTTTTGTGGCTAAGATAGAACCCTCTCTCACTACTTTTGAAGTCTAAGTAGAAACCTTCTCTACTGTTTAATGGCTAAGTAGTAACCTCCCCTTTTCACAAGGATTTGAGTGTAAACAAATAAAACCTCTAAAGGTTAGGTATTTACAAGAATTTTGGCTCAAAGGAAATATGTATCTAAAGATACAAAATGAAGAATACAAATATAGGAAGAATTAATCCTATACAAAGCTGAACTACTTAGTGAAAATGATGGAAAAGATGAATGATTTGACTTTAAGCATAATTCTCTTGGTTCTTGTTCTTGTTGAAGGTGTTAGAGTGGCTTATTTATAGCCTTGATCATGTTTATAGCTGTTAGGAACATTTGTAAAGGAATATAGCCATTGGAGCCTTCAAAATGTCATTTCTCATTGTTCCCCGTGCCTCTGTATCGATGCATTGTGTTTAACGATCCAAAATATGACCATTAAATAGTCCTATATCGATACAGAAAGATATGTCTCGATACATGAACAGTCCTGTATCGATATAGAATGATCTATCTCGATACATGAATAGTGATTTCTACATTTTAAGGTTATTTAGCTACTGCCAAGTATTGTATTGATACATACACATAGTGTATCGATACATTCATATGAATTAAAAGGTTTTCCATGACTTTAAAACATGTAAAACTTATCTCTAAAATGTTTTATATAAAAATATGTATTAAGAAAAAAATTTTTAGTGCTTGAAGGATTTAAAATGCATTTTAGTATTTTTTAAAGTGTTTACAAAATATTTCATGGAAAAATACCAATCTTAAAAATAATTAAACACAAGCTAATTAAGCTTAAGTTTTAGTTATATCAAAACTAAGATTAATTCAAAGCTAATATATCTAACAATCTCCCCCTTTTTGATATTACAAAACTTAAGGTGAATTTGCTTGTAAAACTTCCCTTTAGTCATTTAAAGATTTTCAATAAAACTCCCTTTTCTTAAAAGCATTATGAATTAAACTTTTGGAATTTTTTATAAAGAGGTTTTGAAACACTTGGCAGTGGCATTTTTGTTCATATTTGGCTTTAAGAGTACCAACACAAAATTTAAGGATTTTAATAATATAAATAATGTAAGCACATGTAAAATCTTCCTATTTGCTAGCATAAACATATATGTATAAATGAAGTACAAGCAAGTAAATTAACCCCTAAAACTATTCTCCTTTTTGGAATATCAAAAAGTTGAATTAAGATTAATTAAAAGCTAAGGGACTAATTTCAACAAGATTTCTAAAAGGTATATTAATTATGGATCATTTCAGAATATGTATACCAGTTATTGAGAAAATATATGCATTTAAGTCCTAATGTGTAGTTCATCAAATTTTTGTATTCTTTTATAGTTATTTAAGCACATTTGAGAGATAGAACATACCAATTGTTGAAGGATTTTAAGAATCATTAATCCAATAGGTGTTTAAATGCACAATAGATATAAATTTTTGAATTTTTTAGTATACATGCATACAACAATAGATGCCATATGAAAGGTTAAAAATTTTCAAGAAAAACCTAACAAACTTCCATAGGCTAGAAGAACATCCAATTTGCTCATTTATGATATATCAATAAAATCATTTAAGCAAACATTTAATCAAAGAACATGCTTGAATATGAGTATTATGCATTTAGACATGTTCAAAGATTCATTCAAAGCAAACATTTTAAGCATATATTACATACTAGAATACCAATTATATATATAATTGACTCATGTATGTCACCAAACTTAATGCTAAAGGATAAGAATTTAATAGCATTTCTTTAATGATTACCTCAACTTACCAAACTTTGATGATATGCTCATTATAACTTAGAGGATTATCATTCCTAGTGTTTTAGAATCCTTTGATGGCTTTGGTTTGATTTAAAGAGGTTGTATGCTTAATTTGCTTCCTTTTGCTATGCAAGCGTTCATCTTTCAAGGATGGATTTATCTCCATGAACCTTGCAAAACTTAAAAATAGTCTTGGCAAAAAATAAGCATTAGAGGTACCAAGATTTTAATTATAAAAGAATATTCAATAAGCTTAGGTTTTGTATTCAATGAGCTTAATGACATTTTGAAATAAGTGATACCAAATATTAATGAATGAAGAACATCAAGCGTATACGGTACCAATTAAAAAATAATAATATATAGAAAAATTTGTATTTTTTAGCATTATGAGGCAATATGAGCACTTAATGAATTTGATTTGTGAAATGAATCAAATATAATGTTTAACCATGTGATGAGTTATGAAATGATGTTTATAAGGTTTAGAAATCATAAAATTGAAGGATTTCAAGTGAAAACTTATTAAGGAGACCAATTTTGCATTTAAGAGCAAAAAAAAAAAGACACGAACTGGGCCAATATTCACTAGCTATATCGATACAAGGCATTTTTGTATCGATATAAAGTTCATTGTATCGATACAAGTTGGGTTTTTGTTCATTGTATCAACACATGTCTCTAAGTATCAGTACATGCCTTAAGTATTCTAAAAAAATACTTAGAAAAATATGCAATTTGGCATTCCAAAACCCATGATTTTATGTTCTAATGCAAACTTTTGATTTTAAACATTCAAAGCTCATATGAATAATCAAAGTTTGGATTGGAATAACTTTTTAAATCAAGTTTGATTGAATTAGCATATTTGGTCACATAAGTAAGGTAATATGCAACTAAAAAATTTTCATTCAAACCACATATACACAAGTTTAAAAAGTATTTTCAATGTTTACCAACCTTGTTTGATCCATAAATCATGAACTTATAACATAATCAAACATCCTAGGTCTCATGCAAGTATAATTGAATATAAAGTATTAAAGAGATTTAAGAACTTGCCAATGCATGTTTATGGCATCATATCTTATAAGTAAGCTCTAAATGCTCCCTCTAAGGATATAAATATAATTTAGTCATGCAATAGAGCTTCTTAATGACTTATGGCATGAAGTTTAAGAAAATCAACCTTCTATGTATAAATTATTCTTAAATTATGCTTCATAACAACATTTCACAAATCAATTTAACATATTATCATTAAGAACTAATTCATTAGATGCATGCCCATTTAAGCTCATAATCACTCAAGATGTAAAGCATGAATTTTTATTAAACCCATTTATTAAAAACAAATATTTTTTTAAATTTAATAAAGCATTAATAATCACCACATGAATAACCAATACACATATCAAAATTTTAAAGCTCAGAGGTTACCCATCATACTTCTTTATGTGTCTAGAGCATCCATTTGTATTGCGTTGCTCCTTATTGCTCTAGCACACCTACAAGAGACTTTCACTTGGTTTTTGGTACCCAAATTTCTTTGGGTCCATGAATGTTAGTCTCAAAGCCGCTTATTCCCTTAGGAACCCATACTTGCCTAACTTTAAATTATGTCCTTTTCTTGATAGGACAAATATGCAAATTATGACCATGAAAATTATAATGTGAGCACTTGGTCATATAAACTTAAAAAGATTTGTCCAAGATGATTTTCTTTTCTTGTTCCAAGCTTTTAATCTTTCTTTTTAAATCAAAATTTGCTTTCTCTAAAATGTTAATTCTTAGTTGGAGTCATTAAAATCATTTTTCAAATCTTTGTTTTCATTCTCTAAAATAAGTTTTGATTTCAATAATAAATCATTTTTAACTTTTAATTTTGAAATCATTTTCTTATGTTTAGAGTTCATTTCCGCAAACTCAACTACAAGATCATCAAAAGCATCTTGTAACTCATCAAATGTAGAGGAATTTAAATTTGGAGAATTTGAGGTTACCTTAGGCTCATCAAGAGCCATGAAACAAAGGTTGCCAATTTGGTCTACCTTGGAATCATCATCAACGAAAGAGTCACTTTTGCTCTAAGTTGCTACAAATGCCTTTTTCAATAATGGGCAATCGAATTTGACATACCTCGACTCATTGCAATTGTAGCACACCACCTTGTTAACCTCTTTAGATTGGGATGATTTGCCCTTATCTATTTTCATGAATTTCTTAAATTTCTTGGCAAATATGATCATCTCCTTATCTTCACCATCTTCATCACCGTCATCCTCTTCCTCACTCATGGAAGCCTTTAATGCAACTCCAACTTTGCTTGTTGCTTCTTTCTATGATTTATCTTCATTTCATATGTGAAAAGTGATCCGATGAGCTCATCTAAGGCAAGGAGATTGAGGTCCTTTAACTCCTTAATTGTAGTCACTTTAGCTTCCCATGACTTAGGAAGGCTATTCAACATTTTCTTGACCATTTCCTTGTTGGGATACACCTTTTTGAGACCCTTCAAGCCATTTACAATATCCGTGAATCTATCAAACATCTCCTTAATGCTTTCCTCTAGTTTCATTTTAAACATCTCATAATCAAGAGTGAGCATGCTTATCCTGGACTCTTTGACTTGATTGGTCCCTTTATGTGTGATAGCCAACTTTTCACATATCTCTTTAGCATTATTACACAAAGACACATTATTGTACTCATTAGAGCCTAATGCACAAAAAAATGCATGCATGGCCTTGGCATTGAGTTAAGCCATCTTAGTGTTTTTCTCATCACATTCCCATTCTTCTTTGCGAACTTCAAGATCACCTACCATCTTCGTTGGGATGAGTAGGCCTTTCATAATTATCTTCCAAACTTGATAATCATTTGCTTGGATAAAAAACCTCATCATTGTCGTTCAATATGTGTAATCTTCACCGTTGAAGAGAGGAGGCCTCACGATTGGATGTCCTTCTTGGCCCATACATAAAATATCACCCCTAGCCATTTGCTTGGTCTTTTGCTGATCTTTGCTCAAGGATGTTAAGCCTATAGGAATTAAACATAAACTTTGGTACCAATTGTTGGACCTTTTCATGGTAAATAAAATAAAAAATGGGTGAATTGATTTCATAAAATTTTGGTAAACTAAAACTATGATAAACAAAACTAAAATTGAGAATTCTAAACAATAAACTTTGGACTGCAAGTTAGTGAATAAACAACTAAAGACAAGGGAAAGAGAAGCAAACTCAATGATTTAGAGAGGTTCGGCCTCAATTGCCTGCATCCTCTACCTTGGCTTCACTTGCCTTAGATTTCCACAATTCACTAACTTAAATTGTCTACCTTTCAAGGACAAGGTATAACTTTTACACTCTCTATCTTTCAAGGCTAAGATAGAAACCTCTACCCCTTATCTTTTATGGCTAAGATAGAACCCTCTCTCACTACTTTTGAAGGCTAAGTAGAAACCTTCTTTACTTTTCAATGGCTAAGTAGTAACCTCTAAAGGTTAGGTGTTTATAAAAATTTTGTCTCAAAGGAAATATGTATCTAAAGATAAAAAATGAAGAATACAAAAATAGGAAGAATTAATCCTATACAAGGATGAACTACCTAGTGAAAATGATGGAAAGGATGAAAGATTTGACTTTAAGCATAATTCTCTTGGTTCTTGTTCTTGTTGAAGGTGTTGGAGTGGCTTATATATACCCTTGATCATGTTTATAGCTGGTAGGAACATTTGGTGAAGGAATATAGTCGTTGGAGCCTTCAAAATGTCATTTCCCATTGTTCCTCGTGCCTCTATATCGATACAATTGAATGGGTATCGATACATTGTGTTTAATGGTCTAAAATATGACTGTTAAACAATCTTGTATCGATATAGAAAGATCTATCTTAATACATGAAAAATGATTTCTGCATTTTAAGGTTATCTAGCTACTGCCAAGTATTGTACAATACATAAACATAGTGTATCGATACATTTATATGAAAATCAATTTTAAAAGGTTTTCCATGATTTTAAAACATGTAAAACGTATCTAAAAAATGTTTTATATAAAAATATGTATTAATAAAAACACATTTTTGAGTGCTTAGAGGAGTTAAAATGCATTTTAGTATTTTTCAAAGTGTTTACAAAATATTTCATGGAAAAATACCAATCTTGAAAATAATTAAACTCAAACTAATTAAGCTTAAGTTTTAGTTATATCAAAACTATGATTATTTCAAAGCTAATATAGCTAACATTTCTTATGCATCTTCTTTGGGTAGTATCATGTACTATATGCTTTGCACACATCTGGATATTTGTTATGTGATTGTTATTATAAGTTGATATTAGTCTAATTCTGATAACAAGCATTGGTAAGCTATGAAACATATGCTCAAGTATCTTAAAAGAATGAGGAACTATATGTTGGTATATTCTGAAAGGGACCTAACACCCATAGGATATACATATTCAAACTTCCAAACTTGTAGGAACTCAGGGAAATTGACTTCAGGACCTATATTTAATCTAGGAAGAGATGGCATTGTGTGGAAGAATGCTAAACAAACTTGTATGGCTAACTCCACAATAGAAGTTGAATATGTGGCTATCTTTGAAGCATCTAAGGAAGTGACTTGGCTTTGCTAGTTCCTTGGAGACCTTAAGGTAATTCTTTGTATGGATAGACCTATTACATTTTACTGTGATAATAGTGCGACAATAGCAAATACCAAGGAATCTAGACAAATAGACAGGGAGTACCATATAATAAGAGAGTTGGTGATGGATGAAGTTGTTGAAGTTAACAAAATCATGTCTGAGGATAACCTAGCTAATCCTTTTACTAAAACTCTAGTGGCTAGGAGTTTTGAAAGTCACATAAAGGGTATAGGGATAAAGATATGACTCATGTACTCCCTTAAAGCAAGTAGGAGATTGTTAGAAATTGTTAGAAATACCTTAAGGATGAAAGACATTATGATGTATTTCACTGGTTTAAATTGATTATTCACATTTATAGATTCGAGATTTCATTATATCATTGCTATTATGTCCTTATCTAAATTTACATGTTAAAGTAAATGTAAACAAATATTGCTTATTAACTACTTATGTTTATAACATTAGAATGTTGCATACAATGGATGCTTTATATGTGGGAAGACAACATTCTAAGTTAAGTAGTATAAATCAATAGTCTATAGTTTATAGGGCTAATATGAGCAATTAACTCATGTTAAGACTATTAAGTCATCTAAATCCAATAGGGGAGATAACTTGTCTTGGTCATCTATAGTGGGTTGACACTTAAGTAGAAACATAGATATATTGCCTAAAAATGGTGATATATTAGATTGGGCCAGAATACAATTAATCCATTAATAAGTTCATTTACTTAGATTAATTAACTTTTGATGTTCATTATATAATTCCATTAATCTTGAGTAAGTAATTGACTCCATGTGTATAACTTATCTACTTTGACACTCCAAAGGCTAAAGTGTCTCGAAGTAGTAAGCTACTAGATCAGTTATGGGTGACTCATACTCAGCTTTACTCATCCTATGAAGAGTTAAGATTATCCTCTTAAAAGGCATTATACATGATAGAAAAAATGGACAAGGCCTCGGTCATTTGTTTATCAAACGGTAGAGTTGTGCACATGTAATGAACATCATTTTCACATATAGAGCAACATGAAACTTTAAGATAAAGTGACAAAGTAGGTAAAGCAAACTTTGACCTTAAGTTGATCATGGATATTATATGCGGATGTTACACAAATGACAAGGTCATTAGACTAAAAGCTATTTATAAAGTTTACATGATACAGTATATAATTGGGAGTACAATCTTAGGTTTTTAGTGGTATGACTCTCAGATTAATAATTATGTAATTAGGTATTCAGTATAGAATAATTAATACATAGATTACTGGAGCCTAAATATATATGTCCAACTGGTCCCTCCACTAGCTCAATATAATTCCTTAATGGATGGTTATCGAATAGAAAACTCGAAGTCAGATGATTCTCAATATGGTGAAGTAGAATGTTCAATTCACTTGCTTTAAGAATGGGGCATTTTCTTCAATAAATAAATGAAAATGATTTTTTGGTGTTATTTATTTAGAATATATATTTAATTTGATGAAATATTTATTTAGACAAGAATTAGTAATTTAAATTAATTATATTTATCTTTTGATAAATATAAGAATTAATTTATATTAAACAAATATTGAAAATTAATTATTTATATAATTAATTTAATATCTATTAAGTCTTATTTACATATTTATTTATAAATTAAATATGAATAATATTCTAAATAAATTAAGAATAAGTATTTTATTTATTTAATCTTAGTTTGTGATTAAATTAATTATTTTACTATGGTTAATTTTATTTTGCTAATTAGCACATAATTATTCTATTCAAATAAAATTGCCATGATTTTATTTTGATTTAGAATTGAAGTTATGAAAAATTATCAGGTTAAATAAAATTAAAACTTTAGTAAGAATTAATTAGTATTCAGATTAAACAGGCTAAATTCCATAAATTAAATTTGGGCCAAAAATACATATTTTTTTTGCCATATTAGGATTGGCGCCACATATAGGGCTTTATAGAAATACTAAAATAATTCTTTTAATTAAAAAATTAAAATTAGGACTACCTTATTACCTGATATAAATAAGAGGCTTATGCTTAGGGTTTTTCTTTTGACTTTGGCACTACAACTAGAGGTTTCCAATCACAACATCTCATGATTCTAAATCCTGTGCACGAGATGGTCAAAAAAGAGAATCAAGATATACAAAATCTGAAGTTGATCGAGACAAAGAGTGTCTATACACTCTACTATCTGGGAATTGGAGAATAGTGGAGAAGGCTAATTAGTTAAAGCTTTCACATGGATTTTAGAATTCTTGGATGGCTTCCTTAGATCTATAATTAGGTACACGATTATGAAGGTTTTATTGTATATGACTACATGATCTAAAACGATCAAATTTAAAAATTTCAAATTTCAACTACTAACCTCTTTTGTTTTTCCAACCGGGAATAGCCCAACAAAACCAGCAACTAGAACTTGGGTTTCTTGTTATAATCCAATGGAAGTCATCTTATCATGAGAAGAATGTGACTCAATATTAATGAGGGATTTCTTTATTTTATTTTATCTTATTTTAAGGCCTCATCATATTTACATGCACAGCATTTATAATATGGCATAAAATAAATCTATTATCATGCATACTACTTGGATGATTATGGACTATCTAATGCAATTTCCTTGAGCCATCATTGGTCAACTCCAAGGTGACTACATACAATACATACAAAGTTTTTGTAAGCTTTTTGCAATCTCTCAGGCTTTATAGTGCTTTGTTTAGACCTCCATCTTCGAATTACAAAATCTTTCCTAATAACCCTAATTTTACACTTTTGTAATCTAGTTACATTTATAATAAAGAAACCTCAAGTTAAATTTGAGGAGAATTAGGTGAGAAAAGAATTTACAACCCTAGAGAAAATAGAGATAAGGTAGTGTTTGCAAACCCTATCTAAAATAATTATGCACCCATAAACAGTTAACCATACATCCACAACAATTATGAATATATATATATATATATAAACATGTGTTTTAAATTCAAGTTACCAATTTTTTATGCTTAGATAATTGATTCATATTTAATTCAATTGAAAAAACAGTTTTCTTATATGATTAACATTTATTCTAATTATATTAGAATAAATCATATTCCAAATAGGATTAATAATTTAAATTAAACAATTTTTTCAATTAATCAAATTAATTGAATTCTAATTTCATGCTTTTTTTATTATCTAATTCATATCTTAAACAATTAAAAAAAAACAATATAAGTGGATAATTAAATGTTTGATGATACATAAGAGTTCTAATTGGATTCAACCTTTGAGAGGTGTATTGCCAACCATGCTAACTTTTAGCATTAGTTTTTCTAATTTTAATTTAATTTTAGTTTTAATTTAATCTGATCATATTAAATTTTAAATCTCAAGAAAATTGAAATTTAAAGAGGATTGAGTTGGCATAATCTTGGAGGAATTCTAGTCTAACTGGGATTCTATCTAGTGGATGGCTACCTTAGCCATCCCACTCCAATTCAAACATTATTCTCTTCGTTCTACTAAACCTTTGAAAATACAGCAAATTTACAGTAACTCTTTGCTGTCATTGATGCTGCACCAAGATCCAAGAAAGAAGACAAGATGCCATAAGCTTTAAGCATACTTGTGCGCCAGTTTCAAGCTAAAATTAAAATGTTTTCAACTATGATTTTAGCATGATTTCTTTGAATAGTATTATGAACATTTCAAGACACTTTCAAGGTGAAAAAACAAGGACAAAAAGCAAGAAAGGCTACCTAAGAAATCAACCATATCAAAACACCGAAAATGAGCCAACCTAGTACTGGTTAATAGTAAATTGTCAACCAATGCCTCCAATATTAATTTAATTAATAAAATCATTTTTTTAACTAATTAAAATTGAAAAATAAACATGAATTAGTTTGTTGGAAACTTAAAGACAAAATGGAAACAAATTTTTTTAACTTTTAAATTCAAGAATAGATTAAGATAACATTAGAACAACAAAATCTTTAATTGGTAACAACTAAAACACAAAATTAATCAAATTGATTCAAAAAGGTGTTGATACCATTTGTAAAAAGTCTTAAGGCAGCAAGTAATTGGATTAAAAAACTTTATAACATAACTTATGAACATGGCAACATAATAATGAAGATAATCCAAGACTCCCTAAATAGGATAGCATTGCATGATTTTGAGTAATATTTAGGATCAAGAAACATAAAGATCTATTCAAAATTAAAATATATATCAATCTTGAGAAGACTTTCAATAATTTCATGACCCAATGTCCAACCTTCAGACGGTGATGCTAAAACTTTATAAGTA
This sequence comes from Adansonia grandidieri, assembly GCA_038382065.1. NCBI lineage: Eukaryota > Viridiplantae > Streptophyta > Magnoliopsida > Malvales > Malvaceae > Adansonia > Adansonia grandidieri. The sequence goes on from JBBYHK010000022.1 coordinate 4,472,285, forward strand.
AGAAACTGTGTTGTCAGAAGTCATGCTAATAACTTAGGTTTCAATAAACCTTCCCTTGCACTTAGAAGGTCTTGATTCCATAATTGAAATGAAAAAGAAAACAATTTTTTCTCCAAGAAATGCCAAGATTGTATAATCATTCCTTAGAGAGTTGAGAGAAAATGCAAACTATAATTTTTGGGGTCTTTTGGCTGATTTTTTTTGTGTAATCACATGTACGTGGGATGGAAAAAATAGGCTTATATAGTCTAGGGTTTAAAATTTTAATTTTTGATATATTGTAATTTTGCCTCTAGCCTATATGAACTTGTTCAAACTGGGACTAGGTAACTATTACTTGTATTAGACATATAAGCCCAGTCTCAATTTAATTTTTACTAGTCAACCTTATGTGCGTGACCCATTAGGCCCCCATTAATTTAATTTCTACTAATCAACCTTATGTGTGTGACCCATTAGGCCCCTATCATAATGGAAATAAACATAAAATAGCCCAACTAAGAATATTTTATTTTTATAAACTAAGATTGGCATCTAATAATGCATCATGGCCACCCAACATGTAGGAAGTGTCAATATTAATTTTGATAAGCCCTTCAGTGTTCAGTATCTCAGTGAAATAAATATCCTTTCATCATATATCTAAGAATTAGCAAGAGCATGGTTCACTGTCTGCTCTTAGCTCATTCCATATTAGTGTGCAACCCTATGTTTTACCTCCATACTCAATATTGCCTTGGCCAAGGATTTTGAGTTAACAAAAACCAAGTACATGTAAAATATGTCCCCTTATATCACTTGGGGTGATGAATCCTCTCTGGATCACTCATTTGACTCATGCCACACCTAAAACCACCTTACCATAAAGATCCATCTATTATGGAAACATTCCTAATGGAATCAAACATGACACTACTCATATGAGATGACCTAGTGTCATACGTCTAAAGATCCCTTACACTACTAACACATGAAAGTATCTTCATAGACACTTAGTGAAATACCAAATAAAACTCTTATAGTGAGCCTTGTTCAGTAAACTTGTTACATAACAAGCACCCATATGATGCCTTCAAGTATTGCTATACTTTAACTTATGAGATCAGTTGCATGCATCCTATGCATAGAGGCTTACATATGCCAGTTTTTGTGTATTGTTAACACCATATCTTGGCAATGACAATGAATGTTTTAGAAACCAAGCTTTGCTGTATAGTTAGGAGACTTAAAGAAAAATCAAACTTGTCTAATTTTCAAAGAAATTCATGTTTCATACAAACTAATCCACCCATGCCTCGGAACAAGAGGCATCTATCCTATCTGTTCTGAAATTCTTATGTGAAAAAAATAGATTATCATCCAAGAAATTTTCCAATAAAAGATCATTAGCTTTTAAAAGGTTTGAACATCACATGTTTTAACCTAGATGTTTTGAGCAAATTACATTTTTTATCAGAAGCAATTATTTTGAAAGCTTTAAAAGATGTATGAAAAAAGACAATAGCTCTTCTGATTGAAAAATAGTAAATTAAGATAAATCTTAACTCAGGGAAAAAAAAGTGAAACAAAAATTTGACATAGGGAATTTAAAACTCATCAGGGTAAGATGGTGACAAAATATTAGAAAATGAGTGATCTTTCCTAGGGCATAGGAGAATCAAGTAACGTGTTAATTTTTGCATCATCCACAGCATGTGCTTCATTTGATACTTGATATTTGCAATCATTTGCACCATTTAGGTGGTATTGGCATTTGCATCATTTCTCATGCATGTACGTTTTCATTGATACTTGCATTTGTATCATTTCATGAACATTTGCATCATCTTTAACACTAGCAATTTGCACACATTCATTATTTGATTTCTTTGAACCTTGTCATCATTTTATGATTATTGCATTATCATACCTACTTAAGTAATTATAATGACATCAATCATTGATTAATCACATAAAAAATAAATCTTTGGTGGTGAACTTCAAACATTCAATAAAATTTTTTTGAATAAATCTTTGATGGTGAAATTTGAAGCATTAAAGAGTTTGTTTAAGAACAAGTCTTTGGTGGTGAAATCCCATTTAAAAGAGTTTGTTAAAAAACAAATCTGGTGGTAGAATCCAAAACATTTAAGAAATTTTGTTTCGAAACAAGTTTTCAATGTCATTTACAAGAGTTTGTTTAAAAACAAATCTTAGTTGGTGAAATCTAAAGCATTTGTTTCAAAATAAGGTTTTTGTGGTGAAATCCAAAGCATTTAAAAGAGTTTGTTTAAGAACAGATCTTTGATGGTGAAATTCAAAGCATTTTAAAGAATTCTCAAAATCTTTGATGCCATATCCAAAGTTTCTAATAGTGGTAAAATATTTTTTAGAGACTCTAATATCATATATAAATCTATTAGTGATAGTTATTGAACTTGTTTCCTTTTTGCAAGTCAAAACACATCCTTGATGTGAGAAAAAAAGGAAATCCTTTTAAATAATTCCCTAAAAGTAAGATTAAAGATAGATATAAACTCATTTTGACTAAAAAAAGGAAAAATACCTATAACATTTTTTGAAGATACCGTCGGCTTCAAGAAAAGATCGCAGGCTTATCTCACATAATAAGAACGAAATATCTATTTCATTTCCTGAAAAATACCTTAACTCTAAAATAGGCTAGATTAGAATTATCCATAATGATTAATGACAAAACTTATAAATTAGAAAGTATAATGAAAGTTCATCATATGCATTCGACATGCGTTGTATTCAATGATTTGTATATTAAAAGCTGAGCATGATATTGGAGAAAAATAACAATTATTCAATATGCTGACCTCCTAAAAAATGAAAGATAAATCTTACATCATTTCAAACATACCCAATATTAGACCTTGACAACCCATCCAACTTAGGTTCTGCCCTAGTCACCCTTAGTTGACTATTATGATTTCGCCATGGTCAACCAATCAGACTCAAGTTCTTCCCTGGTCACCCTTAGTTGACTATTATGGTTTCACCTTGTTTAAACAATCTAATTTAGATTTTGCCCTAGTCACCCTTAGCTAACTGTTATGGTTTTGCCTTGGTCAACCCATCTGACTTAGGTTTCATCCTCATCACCCTTAATTGACTACTATGGTTTTGCCCTAGTTAACCCATCTGGCTTAAATTTTATCTTAGTCACCTTTAGTTGACTATTATGGTTTTACCTTGGTCAACCATCTAATTTAGGATCCACCTCGATCACCCTTAGTTGACTATTATGGTTTGGCCCTGGTTAACTCATTTGACTTTGGTTTTGCCCTAGTCATACCTAGTTGACTATTATGGTTTTGCCCTGGTTAACTCATTTGACTTTGGTTCTGCCCTAGTCATACCTAGTTGACTATTATGGTTTTGCCCTGGTCAATCAATCCAACATAGGTTTTGCCCTAATCACCTAGTTGGCTACTATGGTTTCACCTTGATCAACCTTTCAGACTTTGGCTCTGCCTTAGCTAACTTTTTAAACCAAAGTCTTACCCTAGACCAATGGTTTCTTTTCCATTTTTATTTTTTAATGTACATGTTTTTAGTTTTTTTAAGTCTTTATAGTCTAAACAAAATTATGTCTATTTGGTCTTTTTCCTGTTACTAATTTTCAGCAATAGTTAAAAAGAAGAAGCTTTAGACACTTAATTTCATCCGGGCTTGTTTTTATGATAGTCCTAAATATCCAAGAATGAGAACCTAGTGACCGCCTTAGTGGACATTGACTTCCTCTAGATGGGTTAGGCATTTTCAAAACCTATTTGGCTATAGCTAAACGGCACGTGCACGTGACAGAAAAATGTAGTTTCAAGGGTTAGAAAGAATAAATATCGGATAAAAAATACAAATGTTGAAGAGAAAAATAGTTTTTAAATATTTTTATAATAAATTTTGAAATTTATTTTTGCAAATGATGTCATGATTGATTTTCCAATTTTTAAGAACTTTTTGAAAATTTTTCATGAAATTTTAGGAGTTGATCTTCGTATATTTTTACCAATGCCCTTATAGTATCTATGCTAATACTCACCCCAAAAATAAAAAATTCGTGTTGGCATTTTATACCTAGGTGTCAAGTCAAATTTATTATTTAAAATCAAATTTTTTCAGTATCATGAGTGTTATGCTCATGAATTTTTTTGGTAAAATTTATCTAAATTTCAAGTTTTCATCTTATTAATATTTTGAATTCAATTTATTTTTATAAATTTGAAATTATTTTTGGAATTTTCTTGTTTCCAAAATGCGGTGTTTTCTACTCTATAAATTTTTTGATAAAATTTTTCAATGTTTAGAACTTTTAAAATTCTTCCAATGCATTCATTAAATTCATATTATTTCAGTATTTAAAACTCTAATTTCTTTTATGAATTTTCAATTTGTATATATCAATTTTCTTTTATAAGAGTTTTCTCATAAAATTTTATAAGTTTGGGATTTCCAATCAAGATTTATTTATTATTGTGATTTAATTTCTTTCATTTCCAAAATTTTGTTTCTGTTGATTAATTTTAATTTTGTTTTTATTGATTTTTAATTTTGGAATTTTGCAAGCCAGTTTCATGGAAAATAGTTTAATTCAATTCCAATTTTCCTCTAACCAATTTAGTTTGATTTTAACTATGCCATTAGATAATCTTATCTTGATAATTATTGAAATGATGAGTCATATATGATGACTAGGCTATAAGTACATAGTCATTGAATTAATCATTATCTTACTTTACAAATACCCGTAAAAAATTTAACAAAAATCATTACAAAAATAAATAAATAAATTGATTTTCATCCAAGGGGATTTTTCAACCCTCTTGGTTGAACCTCTCCTTATAAATAGGGGGATGATATTCCATTTAAAACGATTGGTTTTTCATGAGATAAAGCACTAAAAACACTAAATTTTCTAAGTTTTAAAGCTTTTTAAGTAGATTCTCTTCTAAAAGTTTTAATTTTTGTTCACTTCATACGTGTTTCTTTCTTGTAATAAGCCTTTTGATGGCTTGAGCGAATGGATTTCGATCCATGTTAAGAGCCAAGTTTAAAGGCATTGATCAATCTTTCTTGATTTAATTGTTGTATTTGATTTTTATTGGTCATAGTTTAATTTTTATCATAAAAATATATGTTTGACTGTGAGAATGATGTTATAATACTATGAATGTGATTTTGTGCTATTTTTCTTGGTATTTTCATGATTGATTATTGTTAAAGTTTGTTCACATGTTTATATCTCATGATTTTTATTGATGATGAGGATGATGTGAGCTTGGTAGAAACAAGGATATAAGTTGATATCCATGATATCATGTTGTAAAAATATTTTTCCTTATTTATTGATGCTAACTGAATTTGATGATGATTGTTAAGTGAATTATCAAGCTTGATTTCATAATATTTTGGACTATTTTCTTATGTTCAAAAGTTGTAGGGATCAAAAAATAATTTTACAATTTTTCTAAAGATCTTGGAAAGATGTTCTCAGGGTTGGTCGAACTTAAGAAAGGGTTATTTGTGAATTTGTGATTTTTAGGCTATTTTTTATATATGGAAAGTTTAGAGATTAAGTTGCAAAATTCAAAAAATTGTTTTGATAATTTTTCATGCTTGGCTAAATGTTTGGTAGACTTTTGTTTTCCATGTACTTTTAGCATGATTAGATGCATATCATACATTTTTAATCTTTATGCTGCCATTTTGAAATTTTGGAAAGTTTAAGGATTTATTTCCAAAAGATGAAATAAATTGTTTTGGGGCCAAAGATACTTGGCTAAACCTTCCTTATGCATTTTGGTATGATTTTCATGTTGATTTGGATATATTTGATGCTTGATTTTGTGTTTGATATCATGTAGGGACCATTATGTAAAGTTTAGAAAATTTAAGGTCCATTAAGTAAAGCCTTGCATGCTAGGGTTAAAATGGTCATTTCTTACATAAAATCACCCATTTATGATGTCCAAGACATTTTAGGAATATTCCTAAGATTCCTCCGATCCTCCGATGGGGTGTAGAAAATATTAAGACCTTTCTTATTCTCCTAGTTCTCCGTTGGTTACGAGATATAATTTTGAAAATTTTGAAGACTTATCAGCAATTTTTGCATTTTATGTCATACTTGATATTCCATATAACCATTTAAGGTATAAGTATTATTTTCAAGTCCTCTAGGTTATTGGGGTATTTTCATGTCGAAGATATATCTTAAGGATATTTTGGTAATTTAGCTTAGAACCAAGTCCTATGTGATTATTAGGATAATTTCATGTCAAAAATACACATAGGGATAGGTTCATCCTTTTCTTATTATTTTTTAGTCCTTTAGGTTATCGAAATACTTTCATGTCAAAGGTACATGTTAGGGCTATTTTAGTAATTTACCTTGAAACCAAGCCTTATGTGATTACCGAGATACTTTTATGTCGAAGGTACACATTTAGGAATAGGTTCACTTTTTGTGATGTTATTGAGTCTTTTAAGATTACTGGGATACTTTCACATTAAAGATATACCTTAAGGGTATTTTGGTTTATTATAAAGCCAAGTCTTTAAGGGTCACTGGGATGCTTTCATAGTGTAAGTGTACTTTAGAGGACAAGTTGGTCACTTTGACCAAATTCAATAATTTAGAGTTATGTTTAGTACTTTTTGTCTAAACTAAGTCTTAAGGAATTTTTATATAAAATTATTTTTTTTTAAATTAAGGCAATATCTCTAAATTAAAATAGTACATGGAATGTCTCTCATAATATAAGACGGATTCTGTGGATTATTTTAATACTAAGATATCCTTTTCAAAATGAAAGTTAGGATTTTTTAAATTTCATGAGACAAAACATATCATATTCCTCTCGTCCTCCGGTAGGGTATGTGAGATATTTTGATTTTTAAATAAAACCTTTCATATTCCTTCAATCCTCTTATGGGGCATGGAAAATATTTTGACCTTCATATTCTACTGGATCTCCAATAGGGTACGAAAGATATTTTTGTTTTCAAAAAAATATTAAAAATTTGATTTGCTCAAATGGAATAATAAATTAGTTTAATAAAATTTTGAAATATGAAAATTATAATTAAATATTAGATAATGAAACTAAATAATAATCAAATTTTAATTTAACATGTAATTAATAATGTACTAATTACTAGGCATCATGAGAGGGATTGATCCTTACTCATGATTGTAACCAACTGTCGAACCCTTTCATACTCTGGTATTATCGCAGACCTCGTAGTTTGTTTTCAAGGGTTTCATAACCCTTGAGATATGAACTTCGGTAGGTGACCAATTTCACCTAGCCAAAATAGATTGGTAGCGACTCCAAGATAAATAGTCATTTCATTACAACAATTTAGAGTTAAGTTGGGTAAGCAGTTCACCTCAATAAGTCACTTCCCAAAAATAAAAGATATATATAATAATGATATATGCCCCTTAAGAATAAAACAATAATGATATATAGATACATACATATAGCAACAAGAGGTACACCTGCCTTTTAAGTTAGACTGGTCAGGATTCATATCTAGGTCACGTTGCGACACGATGTCTGCTATATCTGGTCTTGTGCAATTCATGAGATACATGAGACTACTAATTTCATGAATATTCTACTTGAGATATAATGTCACTAGTATTCTTCATTAGATGTACATTAACATTGATGGGTGTCTTAGCCACATTGGTATCATTCTTATTAAATTTCTCAAGGATCATATTCATTATGATCCTGAGTCAATACTAAGCCATTTTGTGATTTAGAAATTTTAAGACCTCTACTGAACTCATGTCTTTCATGTTAAATTTACTGGTTAGCCATGCTTCCAAGTCTAATTATCTCTTCATTATTGTCTATGATTAACATATCATCTATATATAGACAAAAAATGACATACCCTTTATATGTATTATTCATGTATACATATTTATTCCATTCATTAATATAAAAATCCTTTTGACAACATAGTACCCATTTGACAGCATAGTATTGTCAATTTATGATGCCATTTTTTTAGTGCTTATTTTAAACCATATAATGATTTAACAAGCTTACAACCTTCTTTTCCTGTCCTTGAACCTTAGACCTTTTGTTCGTTCCATGTAGATTTCTTCATCTAAGTATCCATTGAGGAAAACTGTCTTAACATCCATTTGATATATCTTGAGATCTTTAAGAGCTGCTATAGTTATTAACATTCAAATGAATGTTATTCTCGTAACTGGTGAGTATGTATCAAAGTAATCAAGCCCTTCCTTTTATTTGTATCTTTGTATTATAAGTTAGGCTTTATACTTATCTATAGATCCATCTGCTTTCATTTTCCTCTTAAATATCCATTTGCATCCCAAAAGCTTATGCCCATGAAAAAGATCCACCAGTTCCCATATATGTTTTTGCATAATGGACTCTATTTCATTGTTAATGGCCTCTATCTAGAATGGTGCTTTCGAAGATGATATAACCTCTTTAAAAGTTAGAAGTTCATTTTCTAACAAATAAATTAGAAAATTCAAATCATAAATAGTTGGCACTTTAGCTTGCTTACTTCTTCAGGGTTTGACTTGTTCCTCCTTATCCTCTTATGAATCACTGCTTGAGTCTTCATGAGCTCTCTTATTAGTCTTATTTTCTTATGTTTCCTTGCATGGAAATACATCCAAAAAGTAAAGCATATCTCGATTCAATGACTATAATGTGAATGTTAGGAATATTTGACTTATACACAAGAAAACGACAAGCCACACTATTATTTGCGTATCCAGTGAATATGCAATTTACAATTTTAAGTTCAATTTCAACCATTTAGGTGGAGGAATTACTACCTTAGCAAGACATGCCTACACTGTCATGTAAGTATAAGATAGTTTTCGACCCTTTCATAGCTCATACAATGTTTTATCAAATGTCTTCTAGGGTATTTTATTTAAAATATAATTTGTTGTTAGAGCGATGGAGAAGTTTTGAGGTAACCCCAAACTTATAAATAAAGCGTTCATCATGTCTCTCAATATGCAATTCTTGCATTTCGCAATACCATTTTGTTAAGCTAAATAAGGAGCGGTTATTTGATGGATAATTCCATGTTCTATAATGAATCGTATTCACCACCTCAATCGCTCCTTATCTTCTTAATTTTCTTGCTCAGTTGATTTTCAACCTCTGTTTTAAAGTGCTTGAAAGCTTCTAAGGTCTCGTATTAGAAAAAATATATTACCATGTGAATGAACAGCAACAAAGCAATTTTAATACCACTAGAGCAATAAGCACTAACATAAATTTCAATATTGAAATGAAAAGCAACAAAGCAATTTTAATACCACTAGAGTCGATTCCAATAGCTAGGAACCGATTCCCTTTTTTTAACTATAGAAATAATAAATAAATATAATATTCAACTGATTGATAAATGATACAATCAATGTAAAATGATTTGCTAGAAAAAAAAATCACAATTATGTATTTTTAGCAAACCAATTACTGGACAGAACAAAAAAAATAAAGAGATAATATCAAAACCACAATAAAATAGCAAAATTGAAAATCAGTACAAGCATAATACAATATGCATAAACATATTTAAATATAGTTAGGACAAATAGAGTATAACCCATACTAACAAAATAGATTTAGATATATAGTCGAGACAATATGAAACATGTAAACAGATTTATAAATAGTAGTAACGAAGATCAGTATTTAGACAATCAAATATATTGAACATGATAGAATTGACAAAAAAGTATATTATATATGCCATAAACTTCTTACAATGTTGGAGATAATCTATATAAAAAATACTACAAACATATAAACTTGCTAAATGATAGTGCTCTAAATTAAAATAAATATTAAAAATGAAATTCATAAAAATATATTTTACCGAAAAAGGAAAATTTTTTTAAGAACAAAATCCGGCAGAGTTAAGATTTTCAACTTTTGACCTTAATATGTTTATTGCTTGCCCAATGTGCTCGACAAATTCTACAATACATCTCCCAGGCCTCTTTGATCTCATTATCTATCAATAGCATGTTCAAGTGGTAGCACGACAAACCAAAAAAAAATGAGACAAATTTTCTATGTTCAAGATGACATAGCACACAAAGTTGCAGAGTTGGATGAAAAAAAATTTTCTTTCCAAAATCAGCTCCAAAATTTCATCCATTATTGACTTTCTAAAGTCAAGACAATTTTCGTCCTAGTTAATAATATTTAAACAGGACCATTTTTTGACTTAATTTAAAACAAATCTTTTAAAAAATTAAAATCAAAACTAAATCAAAATAGTTAAGACAAGTTTTTAAAATAAAAAAGTAAACCAAAATTGTTAGGATATTTTATCAGATAATGGTTCAATTTGGCTGAATTAAACAGCTGGTTGGGTTTAAAAAGATAAGGTCTACTCGACCTTAAATCCAAGTCCAAGCCCAAGCCTAGGCCTGGGCTTGGCTCTGTAGCGATGATGTGTGTGTGTGTGGTGCAACTTCATGTGGACTTGTAGCCTTTAACCCAAAAGTTTGGGTATCTCTTAAGGCCCAACCCGAACTTGGAACTAAGCTTATATATATCAATTACACTAGCTCTAAGTATTTCATGTGGGATTGTACACCACTCAACACCAACCAAGTTCTTCCTCTTCAAGTGGATGTTATGTGAATAGTTTCTCATTCACCTCGAATATTATTCGTGTATATTAAACTCACATTGTGCATCTTGGTACAACATCCAACGTATACCACATGACCAACTTTGTATAGGTATACGTATTTCATATTTATAAACTATTAAAGTTTCATTGATATCCAACATTCCTATCATAGGTTTTGGGTTGGGCAAATTTGATTCAGAAAGGGCCCAAACAGAATTTGATGTCGACAAATAATATAATTATACTAGTCCTGTACGTAAAATTTTGAATCAATCTAATATCAATATCATGTCGATTGAGCTATCTTTTATATATGTTTAATAGTTGAAATTTTTATACATAAAAAATATAATTAGAAATTTTTATTTTGCTCAAAATTTGATTTGTACAATATACATGAGTAAAACATCAAATACACTTATCGGATTAAACAAATATAAATCATATAAAAATTTATAAAATTATATAAAACTAAATTAATCTTATTCTAATTTATTAGATCCCACTTTAATAATATATTGTCTTCTACTTATTTTCAAGCTAGCTTTTGTTCTTGTTTTTTTTTTCTTTTTGGAAACATTCTATATCAATTCGTAATGTATTCTGGCTATTGGCTTGAATCAATTTGAAATTAAAATATGTCAAAATGCTTTAGTTACTATTTATTGAGAAATTAAATGTTACAATAATCCATCAGTTTTCTTTATTAGGTAAATAATAAAATTTTACTTTTCTAATTTTTTTTCTTTAACAAAAAGTTAAGCAAGATTTTGTCCTTTTTTCTTTTTCTTTTTTGCACAAAAGGCATTTAATGTTGTAGTAAGTTACGAGTTCTCTTTGTTATGTTAGTTAATAAGGGAGACGTAACCATTCTAACATGATTATGATAATTTCTTTCCTAACCTTCTTTGTTGAAAAAGATGATCATATAGTTTGAATATTTATTTGTTGGGTAATAATACCTTTTTGTTATGATGTATTTTCTAATTAAATTGAAACTAAATCATTTTCCATGGTTTGGACATAAACTTGTCCATCTATCACATTAGATCAGATTTGAAAGTGAAAATATTTGTTTGCCTAAAAGTCTTGTTTGACCCAAAAAAAAGTTTTGCTACTAATAATATATTAAAATGTTTTAAATATAATTTTTATATTAATATTTGCATTTTATGACTAAATTTTAAAAAATATTTTTATTAGGTAAATAATAATTCATATCAGACCGGATTAAAAATACCCTTTTCATACTCAGCCCAATTTGGATTGAACCTACCTTATCATAGAAAGAGTTCAACCCTTAAATAGGTCTACTTGAATTACTTCAGCAAGCATCTTGCTATATCTTAACTAAACATCTTGCAATATAGGGAAAAACCATTTTTTAAATTATTAAAGAAAACATTTGTTCCAAATAAAACTAGAAGAGAGGATACTGTATCAAACTTGCAATATCATTTATTATATTTAAAAATTTTAAATCCTACTATTCATATTTATTAAAACCCCCCAATGCAAATAAAAAGGCACTTCATTATTGGTTGCTTGAGTATTAAGGAATAAAATATTATTAGCTATTGTTTTGCATTGACTAAAATAACAGTAATTTTTGGTGTAGAGGAGTTCATGGTCAGACTATGGTTTAAAAATTCTTTATTTCCTTACTAAGCTTGAGTTGTACTGAGTTTAGTTTGACCTGAAAGTTTGTTTAGTATTCAAAACAATATTAAAAATTATTTTTATTTTAATATTTATAATTAAATTCAAATAAAAATTTTATTATTTGAATGGTAATTCAAGTCGAATTGGTTTAGATTAAAAAAACTTACACCTAAGCCTAACCTAATATGAACTGAGTCAAAACGACTTGTTTAGTCCATGAATAATTCTAATCAAGATGGACTATATCTTGTTAACTTATATGTTTTTTATTATTATTATTATTATTATTATTATTAGTTTTTTAAAAAAGTTAAGTTTGAGCTATATCTTATCCGCTCATTATTTAACTATTATTTTGTTATTAAAATAATAAAATATTTTTATCATATTGAGATATTATTATTTTAAATGATTTATAAATTATAAAATAATTTAATCACATCAAATTTGAATTTAAAAATTTACGCTCAAAATTAACTCAAGTTGGATTTAGATAAGTCCCATTATTATGCAATTAATATCCATATAAAATAATAGATTCTTAAAGATGATATAAGAAAAAAATAATAAAAAATATTTTCTCTACCTTGAATTTAACAATATTGGGACAAATGTCATTCTTAAAACTTTTTAAAGAGTTCTAGAAGATGACTTTTAGAGATGTTTTTTCATATTTTGAAAATAATTATTGACCATCTTTAATTTTTTTTACATACTACTAAAATCCTAACATCTTAGAATGAAGTTAGAAATATTTTTTAAAAAATTCATCAAAAGCGTTTAACATTCAGCGCCAATATAGATTATGGTGTATTCAGATTTAAGAATAATAAACAGTAAAAATAAGGATTAATAACAACATAAGTTTTATAGCTAAAGCAAAGTATTAAAAAAAAAAGAAAAGAGAATAATATATGTTTAATCGGTGTGAACTATAATTCAGTTTTAATTTGTTAAGCAATTTCAAGGGTTGCCTTGAGCATCATCTGAAATGCATTCTTGATAAATGACTTCAACTTTTGTGGATCTATGAAGTCTTTCTCTGTGACTAAAGCAATCCTCAACTTCCCCATATAACTAACTATTATTATGCCGAGACTCTACAAAGTGCAAAGCATATCCATCAAAACCTAATTTATATACAAATGATATGTGAGCTTAGATATGATTATATAATATAAGTTTTTGTTTTGGAAAAGTCTAAAAACAAACTTGAGGAGCGTCAGCCACTGCAAAATATAGGCTTTTAATTGGATGATTAGCCAATGCCACTTGTTCCACTGGTCCAATCACATTCGTGATCTCCATGCTTATGTTCTTTAATGTTCTACGAATGTATCTGGCTACTGCCTATTACACAAATACTATTGAATTTACCCTTTCTTCCAGTTTGGAATCAAAACTATAAAGTAGATGGGATAACTCTAATCTGGTGAGTTAATTTGAGTATTCAAAAATTTAGATCAATTTGGAGTTTATATCATTTTGAATCTGATTTGTCATGAGTTTGGATAATTTTAGGTATGATTATTTTCAAGTTCAGGTTAGGCAATTAAAAGTTGTTCATTTTTTATAATCAAATTGAGTCAGATTCTAACTCAAATGGATTAAGTTTGATAAATATGTTGGGTTTAAATCAAAATCAACTTTAAAAAGGGAAAAACTTTACTCAATTTGAAGCATTGATCGAATGATCGTTTGTTCTCTGATTTTAATGATTTTTTGTTATGTTGTTCCTGGCAATGTAAGCTTTCATTTTCATGGTTCGATTTTTGTTTCCTCATCTCTATTTATTGGGCTATTGCACCTTTTATGGGTTATTGTTTATTGTTGCTTAAGTGATTTCCACATTATTGATAGTGAGTAGACGTTGTTGTAATATACATATTTGTTGGAAGACAATTTGTTGTACTCTTTGAAATTCTATAGTGGAAGTTTTGGTTGGACTAGGTCCAATTGTTTTTACCTCTCACATCAAGGTGATTTTTCACATTTAAAAATTGTTCATGTTCATATGATTGTTTGGTTGTGTGCATTTTTAACTCCATTTATTGTTTGGATATTCTCGTTTGCTATATATTCACTTATCATATGTTATTTAAAGTGAGAAAGGTTTATTTATACTTATTGCACTATGTTGTTGCTTTTGTAGTATGTTCATTCCTTTCCTAACAACTGGTAACAAAGTTAGTTATTTATCTATGCGTTTGCTTGGTTAAATAGTAAAATTATAAGTTTGAATGACATAAATCATCCCAAATGAAAAAAATATATATGAAAAATTTGCTCTTGTGAAAAAGTTATATTTATCGATATTTGGTAGTAAAACGCATGGAGCTAAATCTGATGGAAAATAGACTTTTGAGCATGAAATGATTTCTGGCTTTTTTCACAATTAATAGATGCTAATTTTTGGAATCACATTATTAATGATTCACATGCAATAGCTTTATGGGACAAGATTGAGACATTAAATGCCTCTAAATCTGGGAACAAAAAATTACTCTCATTAAAACATGCTATGAACTTGAAGTACAAGAAAGGTAGTTCTATTTCTAATAATTGAGTGAATTTCGGAGATGCTTTGATCAATTGCCTGGCATGAGTGTTAAATCTAAAGATGAAATTTTGAGACTTTGGTTGCTTAATTCTTTACTATATTATTGGGACAACTCTTCCTGTATCTTTGATTTTGCTATGCTCTTGGTGGTATTGTGACCATGGACTATCTAAAAACTATAGTCATAATGAAAAAGTTCATGAACGAACTCAGTAGACATCTTTTTCACCATAAAAATTTTGGTTACTGAATATAGATAGAGAAACAAGGAGAGGGATCAAGACAAGGCAGTAAAGGTAAAGGCAATAGTAAAAGCAAATCAAGGTCTAAATACAAACATCTTGAGTGTTACCACTATGGTTAAAAGGGCCATGTAAAAAAGTTTTTCTCAATTAGAAAAAGAGAACAAAGGCAAGCAACAAAAAAAAAAGACGATAGAAATAATGAACCTATTGCTATTACTATTATTACTGATCTTGCAATTGTTTGGATAAGAATCTAATTAATATTGCTAATGATAAAATGAGTTGAGTAGTTGACAGTGGTGCTTGTTTTCATGTGACATTAAGGACTAATTTCCTTACTTCTTATCATTATAAAGATTATAGGATTTTAAAATTATTAACGATGGTTCATCAAAGGTGATTGACATTCGAACAGTTTGTTTAGAAACTAGTAATGGGACAAGCAGATTTTAAAGAATGTAAAACATGCACCAGACATCTATTTGCATCTAATTTCTACTAGTATTCTTGATGATAATGGTTATTTCAGTGCATTTAGTGGTGGACAATGGAAATTTAGTAAGGGTTCTCTAATCCAAACACGTAGGAAGAAGTGTTCAAGTTAGTACTAACAAAGGCTTTGATTTCTATTGATGTTGTTAATGCAACTGAGTGTAATAACCAATCAAAGCTATGGCATAAAAGACTTAACCACATTAATGAGAAGAAACTTAATTGTTTAGCCAAGAAAATTCTACTTTCAGGCCTAAAAAAGGTGAATGATTAGAAAAGTGTACTCATTATTTGGTTGGGAAACAAAATATGGTCTCCTTTAAGAGCCATTCTTCTTTTAGAAAATCAAAGTTGCTTAAGTTGATGCATTTAGATCTATGTAGACCAATGGCAACAAAAACATCTGGTGGTGCATTATACATTGTGACTTTCATTAACGTTCATTCAAGAAAACTTTTAGTTTATGCCTTGAAGACTAAAGACTAAGTACTCAGTGTCTTTAAGTAGTTTCAAGCTTCTATTAAGAGAGAAAAAGGAAAAAAGCTTAAATGCATGTGCACTAAGACTTTTCCACTAAATAGCTTAGTAGAGAGGTTGAACATGACATTGATAGAGAGAGTTGGAAGTTACTATCAAAAGCAAAGTTACCTAAATCTTTTTGGGATAAGGCTTTATGTATTGTTGCATATGTTATTAATTTATCTCTTGTTGCTACTTTGCAGTTACTATCAAAAGCAAACTTACCTAAATCCTTTTAGGATAAGACTTTTATGTACTACTGCATATGTTATTAATTTATCTCATGTTGTTGTTTTGCAAGTTTATATTCCTAATTAAATATGGTTTAGAAAGGTGTTTCATCTAACTACTTGTGTATGTTTGGCTACTAAAAATTTATACATGTGCCTAAAGATGAAAGGTCCAAGTTAGATGTAAAAATAAGCAATGTATCTTCTTTAGCTATGGTAATGATGAATTTGGTTATAGGTTATACGATTCGATTAAAGAAAAACTTGTTAAAACCCATGATGTTGTCTTTATGGAGGATTAAACCATTGAAGATACTAACAAGGTGAGGAATACAGTAGAACTGATAGCTTAGTTGATCTCGATTTAGTTTTTAAGACCTGTATGCCCTATACAATTAATTTTGGTAATCATATTCCAGGTGATCAAGTTAAAGATAATAATGATGTTGTTGATAAGCTAGATATTTTTACTTGTTGGATTATTAAATGAACCAGTTATTCCATTTAGAAGGGCTTCTAAACAACAAATTCTTTCACTTATTACTTATCTGATGAATATGTACTCTTCACTGATGAAGGAAAACCTGAGTCTTACGAAGAGGCTAATGAAAGCGAGCAAAAAATAAATTAGGTTGTAGCTATGAATAATAAGATGAAATCTTTTCTTGACCACCATATTTCTAAGCTAGTTTAGTTGCTTAAAAAGAAGAAAGCTTTGGAAAGTCAATGGGTTTGCAAGGTAAAGAATAAAGAGAATGCTTCCACTCCATGATACAAAAATTAGTTGTCAAAAACTACTATTAGAAAAAAGAGATTAACTTCGAGGAGATCTTTTTTCCTATTGTTAAAATGTCTTCCCTGTGAGTTGTACTTGGTTTGGCTAATGATTTGATTTTAGAGATTGAGCATATAGATGTGAAAATTGTTTCCCTTCATGGTGGTTTAAAGAAGGAAATTTACATGGAATGACAAAAGGATTTTGTAGTAAAGGATAAGGAAAATTATGTTTTGAAATTGAAGAAAAGTTTTTTATAGCTTGAAACAAGCCTAAGGAAGTGGTATAATAAGTTTGAGTTTGTTAAACTCCAGCAAGGGTTCGAGAAAACTACTTCTTATCATTGCATGTTTGTGTAAAAATTTTTTGATAATGATTTCTTCATTTTATTGCTTTATGTTAACGACATGTTAATTGCTGGTCATAATAACCCTAGAATTGACTAGTTGAAAAATGAGCCTAGTAAGTCATTTACAATAAAAAACTTAAGACTAGTGAGGTATATTCTTAGTACGATTACTCGTGATGAAGAAACTAAGAAATTGTGGTCATTTCAGGAGATACACATTTAAAAAGTGCTTCAGCAATTTCGCATAGATAATGTTAAAAGAGTAAACACACCATTTACTTTAAACTTTAGACTTAGCACTAGACAAGCTCCTTCTAGTGATAACGAGAAAACATAAATGTCGCATTTTCCTTACACAACTACAGTAGGAATTTGATGTATGCAATGGTTTGCACACAACCTGATATAGTCCATGAAGTTGGTATGGCTAGTCATTTTCTCTCCAATCCCAATAGAGAACATTTGAAAGCTGTGAAATGGATTTTGAGATATCTCTGGGGCACTTTTAGTTTTAAACTTTGTTTTGGAAGTGGAAAACCAGTCTTTTATGGTTACACAAATTTAGATATGGCTCGAGATGTTGATTTCAAAAAGTTTACTTTAGGTTATTTAATTACCTTTGCAGAAGAAGCTACAGCTTAGCAATCTAGGTTGCAAAAATCTATTGTGTTATTTACCAGAAGGCTGAGTTCGTTGCTACTATTGAGGCTTTAAGGAATTTCTTTGAATGAAGAATTTTCTGCATGAATTTACTGAGTAAAGATAATCAAAGTGTTATCCATCTTAACAAGAATCCTATTGTCTATGGTAGATCTAAGCAAAAGCAAGTGGGTTTTGAACCTTTTTTTTTTACAAGAAAAGATAATATTTTCCCCCACATAAAGAGTGGAGGCCAACTTTGAGAGAGAAAAACTTTGACTTATTTTGCGATCTGTATCTAGTAGTTGTTTGTACTTCAACTTTGACAAGTTGCTCTTAGGACTGTAAGCTTTCATCTATACAATCATATTTTATTTTCGTCATCTCTATTTGTTAGGCTATTTTACTCCATTGTGGGATCTGTTTTTTATTACTCGCTGAATATGGGTTATTATGATACCTATATTTGTTGGAAGACTCTTAATTAACCTTACTAATATTTTATAATGGAAGTTTTTATTGAACAAAGTCTTATGATTTTTACATCTCACATTAAGGGAGGCTTATATGCTAAAATTTGTGTATTTTTGTGATTGTTTGGTTGTTTGGTTGTGGGCATTCTTAATTACATTTATTGTTTAGATATTATCATTTATCATATATTTGTTTCTTAGAGGTTCTTTCAAGCAAGAAAAGATATTTTTGCTTGTTGTACTATGTTTTTACTTCCATTGTGTGTTTACCCCTTTTATAATCCAACTTACTTCAAACCAACATATATATAAATATAATATTAATTAATAACAAAGTTCATGGATTTGTAAATGTATAATGTAGAAAAAAACATACCTTACGGCCTTTATATTTCCTCAAACACTCGAGAAGCAGAGCAGTAAGAAAAACAGCTCCTGAGTTTCGCTTTCTTTGGATAAGTTTCTGTGCTTTTCGAATAAATTCAAGCGGATTGCAAGATTCAACACTACTTACTTCAGGTATTGAAGTAGGCAAGAATGCAAACTGGTTTCCCCATAACGGCGACACTGTGTTAGGTTTGACCATCTCCTTCACTGACTTGTACCCTTCAATCATCCTAGTATTGAGAAGCACGAGTGCAGTTGAATCTTGTTTATTCAACTTATTACTTCCTACTCCTTGCATGTATAATCGAATCCCAAGGAAAATTGTTCCCGTAATTACATCATTTATTGTCTGTTAGTGACCAAGAAGGAAAAAAATAAGAAAGAGGGAGAGAGTGAGAGTGAGAGTAAGTTCAAACGCAAACTGGGGAGAAAGGTTGCTTGAAGCTATTGATGATGGGATAAAAAAGGTACATTGCAATGTCAGATTTTAAATCATGCAATTGGGGAATAAAAGAATAATCCGTGCAAAACAAGTTATGAGATCTAAGTTCACAAAAGAATAGCTTTTCAGTTTTAGAATTTTAGAAAGAAAAATGTTAATTTTTATTGGTATCGGATAATATAATATTTATAAAAAAATATATTTCATGTTTTTTTTTTAAAATTTAACAAAAGTAGAATATTAAAAGTAAAAAAAATTAAAGAATAATTAAAGAATTTTTAGTTCTATACTGAATCCTTGTAGAAAATCTTGATGGAATTATAAAACACCTGTTTTTCTGTGGGGCCTTCTAGAAATTTTTTGGCCATATAATTTTTTGGTTAAAATAGCAAAAAAGTTATTTTATTTATTAAAATTTATCAAATAAATTTTATCATTTTATTGAACTTAATGAAGTTCTTAAAAATATTATTTTTATTTGATTGAATTTTTACTTTATGAAATCGCTAAAATCTATTAAATAAATAAGGTTAAAAATTTATACTTTAAGGATGTAGTTAAATAAAAATAGTAATTTAAGGGTTTTAGTAGACAAAAAATTAATATTTTAAGAATATAATTGGATGCAATAAAAAAATATGCATTTGTCAATTTTATATTTTTTTAAAAAATACCAGTTTGTTTTAATATTTTAGTCTTTTGGTTCTTGAGTCGACAAAAACAAATATGAATTGGAGAGTTAAAAATAGACGTTGAAGGTCAAAATATAAACTTTTTCAAATCTTTTAATAGTTTCGGTCTTGTTCATAGACTGTTTTTATTGTTAAAAAATATTAATATTTAAAAATTAATTTTATATTAATATTAATATATTTTTATAATAAATTAAATAATTTTATTAATTGAATCAAATTGGACCGTTTCAAATCACAAAATCTTACCTTTAGAATAAATCTAGTTAAAATCAACGAAAAGAAATAAAGAAAGAAAAAAAATTGGAGATATACTTCAAATACCAGATTGGAGATATTCATCATAAGCTAAAAGCCACCACATACTAATTATCCCAATAAATAAATAAAAAGCTACCGCGCCCTAACAAACATACCACTCCCAGCTTGGTCTTGATTTGTTTGATGTGATCAAGAGAAAAAGTGATTGTTGAAACCACAAGTGGCTTGAACTGTACCCTTGGATCCCCAGATCTTATCAAACTTCTATCGAGATAACTGCTTTTCAAAAGGCTCCAACCGAAATCTGATACAGTGTTGAAGGCTGAGTATAAAAATTTCGGCATATTCTTGAAAAAGCCGTTACTGTTCCGGGAAACATTTCTGGCCGATCTAAGTGAAGGAATTGTAACTGGAACCGAAGGATTGTCAGCTCTTTGTAGATAGGAAAGAAAAGCACCCATGAGAGAAAAGCCATCGCCAAGCGCATGATGAAGCTTGAATATTAGATTACCAGCTACATTGCTGGTAGGGTACTTGATGATATGAATATTCCATAGTGACCGGCTTTGTGGGAGTTGTTCCATTGCTAAATTCGAGAGATAGTCGCTTAGATGCTTGTCATAAGACTCTGGATAATCCAAGGGGGAAAACAGGGATATTTATATGATCTTCCAGCATTTACTTCGACCTTCTTCCACTGCTTTGCTCCATTTTCATCTTCACCCTGTTTCTCATGATCAGTTTAGCACCACTGGAAGAGGAATTGCACGCAAATAAAGTTATCTACAGCTTCCATGAGTGAAGGTTAAAACCCAAGATTATGGGCTTTGATGGAGCCTTAAGAGACCACTTTTATTAGTAGAAGCCACAGATACCAAGAAATATGCCCAATAAAACTTCGTCTGCGAAATCAAACAGCTACCATAAATGAAAAAAATATACCCCGACAGCCAAAAGTAAAAATAAAAGCGCCCGTAAGAGTTGAATTTATTTGAATTTACGGTAAGATTAAAAATAACAATAATAATAAAATTAAATATTATAAATGAGGTATATGTTTATATTTAAATATAATGAAAATAATAAAATAAAAATAACTATTAAAAATATTAATCTAAAAATGTATTAGTAAATTATTTTATATATTTTTAATAATATTTATAATTGTAATATACATTATTTTACAAATATTTATTTAAATATTTTAATTAATTATATAAATCCATTTATTATGTTAAAGAAATAAATAACTTAAAAATTTTTAAATAAAAAATAAAAAGTTAATTAACCAAAATAAAAAAATGAAAGAGCTAAAAATAATTAATTTAAAACATTTTAAGAAAAATAAATAAAATTAAAATGTTTATAGGTTGAAAAAAATTATTGAAAATTAAAATGGTTAAGGATTAAAAGAATTAAAAATTTTGAAAAATGAATAAAATAGTCCTTTTAGTGCCCACAGGAGATCCAATTAGCAACTGGATCTTGGTGAAAAATATTTCCACCCCTGATACCTTTGTTGCAGATTTTGAGCTTAAAGCATGCTACAATTCCATCTCACCGAGATGCGATGGAATCCATAAGCACCCTTAATTTATTAAATCAAACAGCTACTACTATAGATAGGCATATGAAAAAGATAACGGCGTCATCTGAACTTAAGTAAGTTTTCAGCAAGTCAAAAGAAAATTGATACCATGATCTGCAACATATATACGGTAAAAATAGTGTTTTCAACGTGAAAATGGGACCTTAACCGTTAAAGACACGTGTAAAAGCACTCAAATATATATAGAGAAAAAGAAGGTTAAGAAAATCGAGAAAGAGAAAATAAAGTGGCTTAATATTTATTATATGCCATGAGGGAGGAAAAGCGAGGATTAATAGGAAGAAAGACATCTTTAAGCACAGTCATGGTTGGGGAATCATCGATAGGGATTTCGGAGTCCAAAACAGCAAGAATGCAAAGTGACAACACAGAAATGTTCAAGTACTGTCCTGTAGGACTAACTGGCTCTGAATACGCAGTTTCTTCAACATTCACGTCCTCGATGTTCTTACAGTGAGCTTCACTACAACAACAAATGCCTGAACCTCTTTGTCCAGCTTGCCTTATTTATCTAGTGTATTTCTGTTTATATTCAAGCATGAAAGCCGAACCTCTTTCAGCTTTTATTTTGTTACTTATAGTTGGCAGATGAAGCGGTAAACCGATCTGGCGTGACTGGTCATCAATGCCACGCTATATCCATAAAAGCTATTTGGCGGGCCCTATTTAGTATATTTACAGTAGATCCCAAGTGACGCGGCATCTTCGGTAAGTCAATAATTTTTGGGAGAATTCAAAAACAGTAAATTGGACTAATAATTATTACAAAACTGTGAAACCGAAAAATTAATTGCAAAAAAAATATTATAATTAATAAAATTATTTTTAAAGAGATCATAATTACCTTTTTACCCTTTATTTCTTTTCCTTTTACCTGCTGTTTTTCTTAGTGATGGGCGAGATATATATTATTATATTATATATAAATTATATATATTCAAAATACTATTTAAAAATAATAAAAAATTAAAAATATTTTACATTAAATCTTAAATTTACAAAATAAAAATATTACATTAAATCCCAAATTATAAAATAATCTCTAATTATATTTAATCTCAAATTATTATTTTAAAAATAAAAATATTTTGTACCAAATCTCAAATTATTATATAAAAAAATATACGGATGAGTATAATTAAATATACAACTTATATAATTAAATGTATATATGATGAGAAATGAGTGTACAGAAATCGAAAATCGAATCTACATTAAGATTAAAAATATTAAATATTAAGTTCAAATTATTTTTAAAAAAATAAAAATAAAAATAATATATATTATAATACATATATCATATTATAAACATAATATAATAATATATTATATATTATATATAATAAAATAGAATATTATACATTAAATTTTGAATTACTATTTAAAAATAATAAAAGTCCAAAATTATTTTATATTAAATCTCAAATTATGATATAAAAATAAAAATAAAAAATTATATTAAATCCTAAATTATTATATGAAAATAAAAATTTATATTAAATCTCAAATTATTGTATAAAAAATAATAACTAAATGTGAGAATTATTATAACTAAATATACGAATTACTATAACTAAATATACAAATGAGTATAACTAAATGTACGAATGACTATAAGTAAATGTACAACTTACCACAACTAAATGTATGACTCACTATAACGAAATGTATGAATGACTAAAATTAAATGTATGACTCACCATAGTTAAATGTATGACTCACCATAACTAAATATACGATAAGTATAATTAAATATATGGATGACTATAGCTGTACGACTCATCATAACTAAATATACGAATGAGTATAACTACATATATGAATGACTGTAACTAAATATACAGATGACTATAACTAAATGTACAACTCACCATAACTAAATGTATGGATGAGTATAACTAAATGTACGAATAACAATAGCTAAATGTACGGATAAATATAACTAAATATACAAATGACTATAACTAAATGTACGAATGACTCTAACTAAATATATGACTTATCATAACTAGATGTATGACTCACTATAACTAAATGTATGGATGTGTATAACTGAATATATGAATGACTATAATTAAATTTACGACTCGTTGTAATTAAATGTATGACTCACCATAATTAAATGTATGACTCACCATAACTAAATGTACGACTCACCATACCTAAATGTACAAATGTATGACTTAGTATAACTAAATGTACAAATGAATATAACTAAAAGTATGATTGACTATAACTAAATAATGATATATTGTTATGGTAAGTTGTACGTTTAGTTACGATGAGTTATACATTTAATTATGGTGAGTTTTATATTTAGTTGTAGTCATCCGCACATTTAGTTATTATTTTTATATAGTAATTCGAGATTTAATATAAATTTTTTATTTTTATTATTTTTATATAATGAGATTTAATATAAATTATTTTTTATTATTTTTAAATAATTTAATATAAAATATCTTTTTTTTGTTATTTTTAAATAGTAATTCAATATTTAATATTTAATATTTAATATTTTATTTTTTATTATACAATATATATTAATATAATATATATTATATAATTTATATGAAATATATATTATTTTTAAATTTTTACAAAAATAATTTGGGATTTAATATAAATATATTTTATTTTTATATAATAATTTGATATTTAATATAAAATATTTTTTTATTATATATAATATATATTATATATAATATATAATATATTATTATATTATGTTTTTAATATAATATATTATGTTACATATGTATTATATAATATATATCATATATAATATATAATACATTTTATTTTTAATTTTTTAAAAATAATTTGGATTTAATATTAAATATTTTTTAATATTAACATAGATTTGGTTTTAAGTTCCTGTACACCTATTTCTTGTCATCTATATATTTAATTACAGTAAGTTATATATTTAGTTATATTTATCTGTACATTTTTATATAGTAATTCGAGATTTAATATAAAATATCTTTATTTTTAAAATAATAATTTAAGATTTAATATAATTCAAGATTATTTTATGATTCAAGATTTAATATAATATTTTTAATTTTATAAATTTAAGATTTAATGTAAAATATTTTTTAATTTTTTATTATTTTTAAATAATATTTCTAATATATATAATTTATATATATTATAATAATATATATATATGGGAACTAACTCACCCCCGACAATAAGAAAAATAGTAGGTAGAAGGAAAAAAATAAAAAGTAAAAAGCTAATTATAATTTTTATTAATAATTTTAATAATATTTTTTTATCTTTAAAATTAATTTCTTTAATTTTATTATTTTTAATAATTATTAATTATTTGCTTTTTTGAAATTTTCTATTATATAATTTCGTGCCAGCTTTTAGGAGTTATTGTTGGCAGGTGGAGTTATGAACCGATCTGACTTAACTGATCATCATAGTTGTCATTGGTAGATGAAGCGCTTTACCCACTGACTTGACTTGGTAGATGAAGCACTTAACCCACTGCTTTTTTGGAATTTTCCGTTCTATAATTTCGTGCCAGCGTTTAGGAGTTATTGTTGGTAGATGGAGCTGTGAACCGATCTGACTTGACTGATCATCATAGTTGTCATTGGTAGATGAAGCGCTTACCCCACTGACTTGACTGATCATCAATGCTATCATGTTATTTTAATATTTTATATTATTTTATATATGTGTTATATAATATATATCTATATACTATTTTAAATTTTTTAAAAAATAATTTTGATTTAATATTAAATATTTTTTAATTTTTATTATTTTTAACTAGGTTTCCTAAATTTAATATAAAATCTTTTTTATATTTTATTGCATATAATATATTATATAATATATTATTATATTATATTATATTATATTGTATTATATATGTATAAAATATATTATTTTTAATTTTTTAAAAAGTAATTTGATTTAATATTAAATATTTTTAATATTTATTATTTTTATAATAATTCAATATTTAATATAATATAAGATTATTTTATAATTCGAGAATTATTTTATTATTTTTAATATATATAATTTATATGTAACATATACAATTATATATATTATATATAATTTATGGGAGGTCGATTCCCTTACGAAAAAAGTCGAACCCCAACATATATAGTATTATAATATATGATATATAATTTATAATATATAATATATTATATATGTTATATATAATATATTATATATAATATATATTATTTTCAGATTTAATGTAAAATCTATTTTTATTTTTTATTATTTTTAAATAATAACTCAAGATTTAGTGAAAAAATATTTTTTAATATTTTATTATTTTTAAATATTATTTTTGATATATATAAATTATATAAATATAATTTATATATAGTTTATATACATGGGAGAGTCGACTCCCAAGAAAAGTATGGTTGAATTATAATTATAATTTATTTATTAATAATTCTAATAATTGTTATTTACTTCTTTAAAATATTTTTTTAGCTTTTGCCTTTTGTAAAAATTATCATTCTAATGTTAAGCAATGGCTTGAGAGGAAAACTTTTACATCCAAAGGTTAATTTTATTTTAATCTGATAGAAAGCTGATATAAAGAATGTATCTTAAAATAAAGGCTTTCTTGTTTTTGGATATCGTTATGAAAGTGTACGTATTATAAATAAATAATATAATATAAAATAGAGTATTACTTTTATGAAAAATTGTAATAAATTTATTAATTATTAAAATTAAAATAATTTAATATTATTCAAACAATGATTAAAAGTTATAAAATAAAGCATACTAAAGTAACTAAATAACAACAAAAAAATAATTGGATTGAATTAATCAATGAGAAATCTTAGTATTATAAGTTTTCTTGATAATTCATTTAAATTTTCTTAACTTGACTGTATTAAGTTGTTAACCTAAAATTTTAATTTATTCATAAATATCATGATGGTTTTATAAAAATATTTCTTTCAACTAATTCATTCCTATAAGAATTGAATTAAAAAAAAATTTCATAAGCTTAGACTCTAAATTTATTACTCATGACATTTAACTACATTCTTATTTTACATGTAAATTAATTCATCATAATAAATAAATTTAAAACATATATTATTCTATCTATATATAAACATAATATTCATTTTTTTTCAAGTTCATTATGGTTTACCAAATCAATCTAATTAGTAAGCAATTAGCAAAAGATTGAATTAACAACTTGTTAGCTATATGAGCTTTGAATTAATCTTAGTTTTGATATAACTAAAACTTAAGCTTAATTAGCTTGTGTTTAATTATTTTCAAGATTAGTATTTTTCCATGAAATATTTTGTAAACATTTTGAAAAATACTAGAAAGTGTGTTAACTCCTTCAAGCACTCAAAATGTGTTCTTAATACATATTTTTATATAAAACATTTTTTAGATAAGTTTTACATCTTTTAAAGTCATGAAAAACCTTTTAAAATTGATTTTCATGAGAATGTATTGATACACCACATGTATGTATCGAGTATTTGTGTATGTATCGATACAATACTCAGCAGTAGCTAAATAACCTTAAAATGCAGAAATTACTGTTCATGTATCGAGACAGAGCATTTTGTATCGATACAGCACTGTTCATGTATCGAGACAGATCTTTCTGTATCG
Organism: Adansonia grandidieri; assembly: GCA_038382065.1. NCBI lineage: Eukaryota > Viridiplantae > Streptophyta > Magnoliopsida > Malvales > Malvaceae > Adansonia > Adansonia grandidieri. The sequence continues at coordinate 4,499,931 of JBBYHK010000022.1, forward strand.
ATACAGGACTGTTTAACGATCATATTTTGGATCGTTAAACATAATGTATCAATACAGAGGCACGAGAACGACAGGAAATGATATTTTGAAGGCTGCAACAACTATATTCCTTCACCAAATGTTCCCGACGGATAGAATCATGATCAAGGCTATAAATAAGCCACTCCAAGACCTTCAACAATAAGAAGAACCAAGAGATTATGTTTAGAGTCATATCTTTCATTTTCTCCATCATTTTTGCTAAGTAGTTTATCTTTGTATAGGATTAATTTTTCCTATTTTTGTATTCTTCATTTTGTATCTTTAGATACATATTTCCTTTGAGCCAAAATTCTTGTAAACACCTAACCTTTAGAGGTTTTATTTGTTTACACTCAAATCCTTGTAAAAAGGGGAGGTTACTACTTAGCCATTGAAAAGTAGATAAGGTTTCTACTTAGCCTTCAAAAGTAGTGAGAGAGGGTTTTATCTTAGCCACAAAAGATAAGGGGTAGAGGTTTTTATCTTAGCCTTGAAAGATAGAGAGTGTAAAGGTTATACCTTGTCCTTGAAAAGTAAATAATTCAAGTTAGTGAATTGAAGAAATCTGAGGCAAATGAGGCCAAGGTAGAGGACCTAGGCAATTGAGGTCGAACCTCTATAAATCATCGAGTTTGTTTCTTCTTTCCCTTTTCTTTAATTGTTTATTTTTATTCACTACACTCCAAAGTTTATTGTTTAGATTTCTCAATTTTATTTATCAAAGTTTTAATTTACTAAAATTTTGAGAAATCAATTCAACCCTTCTTGATTTCATTCACCACTAAAAGGTCCAACAGTTGGTATCAAAGCTCGTGTCTCATTCCTATAGCCTTAACATCCTTAAGCAAAGATCCCCAGAAGACCAAGCAAATGGCTAATGGTGATATTTTCGGTATGGGCCAAGAAGGACATTCAATTATGAGGCATTCTTTCTTCAACGGTGAAGATTACTCATATTGGAAGATAAGGATGAGGCTATTTGTCCAAGCAATTGATTATCAAGTTTGGAAGATAATCATAAAAGACCCACTCATCCCAACGAAGATGGTAGGTGCTTTTGAAGTTCCCAAAGAAGAGTGGCAATGGGATAAGAAAGACACTAAGATGGTTTAACTCAATGCCAAGGCCATGCACACATTTTTTTGTGCATTAGGCCCCAATGAGTACAATAAGGTGTCTTTATGTGATAATGCCAAAGAGATATAAGACAAGTTAGCTATCACACATGAAAGGACCAATCAAGTCAAGGAGTCCAAGTTAAGCATGTTTACTTTTGATTATGAGATGTTCAAAATGAAACCAGAGGAAAGCATCAAAGAGATGTCTGATAGATTCATGGACATTGTAAATGGCTTGAAGGGTCTCGAAAAGGTGTATCCCAACAAGGAGATGGTCAAGAAAATGTTGAATAGCCTTCTTAACTCATAGGAAGCTAAAGTGACCGCAATTGAAGAATCAAAAGACCTTAATCTCCTTGCCTTAGACAAGCTCATCGAATCACTCCTCGCATACGAAATGAAGATAAATCATGGAAAGGAGCAACCAAGAAAAGTTGAGGTTGCATTGAAGGCTTCCATGAGTGAGGGAGAGGATGACGATGATGAAGATGGTGTAGATATGGAGATGATCCTATTTGCCAAGAAATTTAAGAAATTCATGAAGATAGATGAAGGCAAATCATCCCAATATAAAAAAGTTGCAAGGTGGTGTGCTACAATTGCAACAAATCGGTGCATGTTAAATCTGATTGCCTATTATTGAAAAAGAAGAAGAAAAATACATTTGTAGCAACTTGGAGCGATAGTGACTCTTCTGATGATGATGACTCCAATGAAGACCAAATCGGCAACCTTTGTTTCATGGCTCTTGATGAGCCCAAGGTAACCTCAAATTCTCTAAATTTAAATTCATATACATTTGA
>JBBYHK010000022.1:4524096-4610029 GCA_038382065.1 Adansonia grandidieri
TTAGAGAAGATTTTTCCTCCGTCATTCTTCACCATAATGGTGCATTTGGTTGTCCATCTACCTTATGAAGCAAAAGTCGGTGGGCTGGTTTATTATCGATGGATGTACCCATTAGAGAGGTATTATATTATTTGCTTATTATACTGTTATCTTTAACTTAAAGTTTAAGCGCAGACACTAATATTGTTATATATATATATATATATATTATATTATAGGTTTTTTGGGAAGTTAAAATCCTATTGTCGAAACAAATGCTATCCGAAAGGTTCACTTGCAGAAGGATATTTGGTGAAGGAGTGTATGACATTTTGTACAAGATATTTGGAAAATGTTGAAACAAGATTTAATAAACTGACAAGAAATGTTAGGCTCCCACATAATAACTTAGCCGAAACAGACTTATTTAAAAGTTTGGGATAACCGATCAGCAAGGCTGAAGTGGTAGAGCTAGATGATAAATCTTGGGCACAAGCGCATCGATATGTGCTATTTCACCATGATTCAGTGAGATTGCTACGCAAGTAAGTTTTAGTATAATTATTTATAACAAATATATACTGAAAAACTTTTACTTTCTTAAGTTAACACATTTTTTGTTCATAGTAAGTATAGAAACCACTTGAGAGCTCATCTACATTCTAGAAGATTACATCTCCGTGAGCTTGATAAGTTATTTATGAAAAATTTTCATGAGTGGTTAGGAGAAATTGTGAGTAAATAAACTCCTTCTAAATTCATTGCTAGGCTTATGTTGTTTTCCATTTTACATAGAAAATGATATGCTTTTTCGTGTCTTGTAATTGGTTTTGAGTGAAAGGGATGTTAGTGAAGAAGTAAAGTATCTTTCAGAAGGACCAAACAAATTAGTGAAAAGATATAGTGCATTCATCATCAATGGATTTAGATTTCATACCAAATCTCGTGAAAGATTTAGAAGAACTCAAAATAGTGGAGTAGTTGTTACTTCTTCAATTACAGGCTATGCTAGTGCTAGGGATAGTAATCCTGTGGAGGGAAATGTTGATTATTTTAGAATTATTAATGATATCATCGAGTTGGATTATTATGGCAAGTGGAAGGTTGTGTTGTTTTGATGTGATTGGGCTGATGTGAATACTTCTAGAGGTATTAAAAAAGATCAATTTGGATTTACAATGGTGATTTTTTCTCGATTAATTCACACTGGCCAATAATTGATTGATGAGCCATATGTTTTTTCATCTCAAGTAAAACAAGTCTTTTACTCTAAAGACCCAAATGATGAGGGCTGGTATGTTGTACTTCATAATGCACCCAGAGATTTGTTTGATATGGGTGATGAATGTCAAGATGATTTTGAACAAAGAGTTGAATGCTTGTCTTTTGCCAATCAAAACTTGAATGAGAATATCCCTCGCACTAGTACAGAAGTTCAGTGGGTTCGTGAAGATGTTGATGAAGACATTTATGAACCTTGATGAATAAAGCAAATTTAGTAAGATTATATCACAATTGATTTGTTATATATATTTTTAATATTTTTGGCATTTTATTATATGATACATATTGCATTTTACTACGAGTTATACTAGTGTTATTAACTTAAAATTGTTGCAGATAATATGCCAAGGAGAAGATTGAAGGGCTTGAATATTGCTCACATTCATTCAGAGCCGGAGCTCACTGATGCTTCAGCTGCACCTTTTTCAACAATCCCAGATAACCTTTCAGGAAATATGACTCTAGATAATGCAATTCATACTAATTTGAATGCAGGTATCACTAAATGCCATAGAACTTCTTGCTTATGTTAATTGTTCAATGTTCTACAGTTATTAATCTTATATGACTTTTTTGAAGTCAATAATATTGGGCAACGCACAACTCGAGGTTGTACTACTTTGAAAGAGTTATGGGAACTACCTCCTGATGAACGTATTGTTATCTCTAAAAACTATGATAACCAGCCAATTGGTCCAGAAGCACAAGTATTGGCTGGCGTTCTAGGCATGATTGCTCGAAATAGGAGAAAGGTACCAATCCATTTATGAATCATGGCATGAAGTGCCAAAAAAAGACAAGCTTAAGGTTTTGGACTTTGTTGAGGTAGTAGTCTAAGTTCTTTAACATTACTTTGGACACATTACCTCAAGAATTTCATTGCCAATACAAACTAACTTTGTAATTTTCTTTCATTTTAGCAACGATTTGCTTTGGATGTTCCAACATCCTACGTTCTAAAGTCAGTAGGGAAAAAATGGAAAGATTTTAAGCATAACTTGAAAAAGAAGTACTTCGATCGAAATATTGATATTGCTGTTACAAAACGAAACGTGCCACGTGGTGTGGTTGGTTGGTAGTATGAAAAACTTGTTGACTTCTAGTATTCGAAAAAAGGAGAGGTATAATAATATTTCTAATTAAGTATTTGGCATTTATTATAACACACTTTTACGTAATATATATAATTATTTATGTGTTTGAGTAATGTACAAGAGCAGGAACGAGTAGGATTTTCTAGCAGAAGGTAGCAAAAATATAGTCACACAAGTGGTTCAAAAAGCTTTGCTAGAAAAGCATATGCGAAAGTAAGTTTTCCAAATTTAATGTATAAAAAATTGTTATTATTTTTAATATTTTAATATTTTAATATAAATATTGTATTAAATGTTTTTCTATAGGAAGTGAAGCGAGGTGAAAAAGTAGGACGAGTTAAACTATTCCAATTAACTCACACAAAGAAATATGGTTCCTATTTGAATGTTGAGACACAACAAATACTGGTATGTTAAAATAAATATACTATTTTTTTAATTCAGAAACATAGTTGATACCCATAATATTAATTTAATTGTTTTATAGGAAAAAGCAAAGAAAAAAATGGCTGAATATCAAGCTTCTGCACCATCAGATAGCTTAGTGAATATGTATGATGTGGAAAATAAAATATTCACCGATGTTGCTGGAAAGGAGAGACATGGACGTGTTCGAGGTGTCGGAATGGCTCCAACGCCATCCACTTACTATGGTGCTAGCGCTCAGCGATATAGTTGTTCACAAACTCGCTTTACACAAGAAGTTCAGACGTTGAGACATGAGATGAGAACCATGCAAGAACGTTTTGAAGAAGCAGAAGCAGCAAGACAAGCACAGATTGCTAGGTTAGAAGAAGCAAGAGAAAAAGAAAGAAGAAGATATGAGCAACTCCAATCAAAGTTTGACTCGCTGATGAATTTAATGCAGCAAAAGTGCTCACAAGATCCACCATCTTAGGTAATATAATATCTTAGTTTAAATTATTTCACTTATTTAACTCAATGATATATATTACTTATATATGTTAATCTCATACATATTTTGTCTATTAGGGTTAATCATATGATAACAATCGTGTTATGGACAACAATTATCTACCGACTCTACTTCAGCTTTGGGCGATTTTACCTTTTGCATTTATTTTAAGTTTTAAGCACATTTTTTTAAATGTACCGGGACAAACTTGTTGTATCAAGATATCGTACAATATAAATTTATGCTTTTATATATTTTGATTTTGTTTTCTTTCTAATTTCTATTATAAGATTTGTGAACGTAAATATTTATTAAAATTGTATAGGAAATCAGAAAATATGGTATTACTTTTAAAAATAATAAATTCTGAGAATTTAGCGGTGTTTTAAGAACAAAACGCCCCTATAAATTTGACATTTTATGAATTTATGAAAGAAGCTTTTACGGTGTTTTAAGAAATAAATGCGGCTAAATTTGAAAATATGGTGGCGTTTTTGAAATAACCGCCGCTAAATTTACAAATTTAGCAGCGTTTTAAAAAAAATAATCGCCTCGAAATTACAGCATTTAGTGGCATTTATTTCCTAAAATGCCGCCAAATGTTTAAAATTTAACGTTGTTTTAAAAAAATAATCGCCTCCAAATTACAGCATTTAGTGGCGCTTATTTCCTAAAATGACGCCAAATGTTTAAAATTTCGCGGCGTAAAATGTCACTAAATGTCTGTATCTTAACTACGAAATTCATAAAATAAACGTCGTTTATAAACACCGTAGAAGGTATACAAAACGCCACAATTTTAACGGCGTTTTGAGAAATAAACGTTGCTAAATTTCTTGGCACAGTTTTTTACGATATTTTTCACGGCGTTCTGTTCAAACGCCGTTATTTTTTTGCAACATTTTTAAATGCCACTAAAACTTCAAATTAACGCCGCTAAAGTTGTCTTTTCCTGTTGTCAGCTATCTCATTTTGTCTTTCAATATTTGCACTCTACACCAATTCATAAAAAATAAAATTAAATAGTTAAAGTTAAATTATCACAAAAAATTATTAGATTTTACAAGCAAAATTAATAGAATAACACATAATCTTAGAGTAAGTAAAAATGATAAATTAATCAAAAAAAAGTGAGATCACATGTGATAATCTTTTTAATTTACTTTTAAAGTTAAAAAATTGCAACGACAATTTAAAAAAAAAAATCGATAACTAAATAAGTAAAAAATCTTATAATTTGCGGATATTATTATATATAATTATTACAATAACTATATATAGTTTTGATGAACTAGTTAATTTGCATTGATGCTTACAAATAGCTTAGCTTCCAAATTCACAAATGACAAAATAAACATATTCATCAAAAAAAAAAAAATTGTAAATTTATGTCGTAATTTTGACTTCGACATTGCATTATATATGATATAATTAGCTGGCTGTCTTTTTTTCCCCCTTAATTTGTTGATAAAAAATGAGATTAATTCATTTTAGAAGTAAGTAAGAATGTTGTACAAGTTAGCTCTCAATAATGGAAATCTTACACACATAAGTTTAATGTGTATATATATATATATATATATATAATATAATATAATATATCATCAAAATATGTTAAATTCCATTTTTAACTATATTTGAAAGAAAAAAGATATAAATTTTCTGTTATATGAAGATCATTCCTTTGCAGCCTCCACTTCATTTCATCTTCCTTTTTTCAGTTATTTCAATGATATTATAACGTTAACCCATTTCCACTTTACAACCAAAAAATAATTTATAAGCATGACAAAGCAAAGATGTTTAACTTTTGAGTTGGAAAGTGTTTCAAGATATATAATATATATATATATATATATATATTAATTGAATTTGAAACGGTTTTCCCCATCACTTCAAATTTCTACATTCTCATTCTCAAGCATTATAATTGAATTATACTTCAAAAAGCTTAAAGATAAAAAGAAAGAGGCCATTCCAATTCTTCCTGTTTATGTAGATTTTTGTCCATACATTATTACTTCGTTTATTTTGATACAAAGGGCTATAGATATTGAAATTTGAGCTTAAATCTATTAGATGTTATTTCTTAAAAGTGATTGTATGAATTGATTGGGTTAAACCCTGCTTCATTATTACTTCATTGATGTTATATGATTTTAAGGTTCAAACATTGACTTCACTTGGGACAATTTGTGAGCTGCTAATCATCCCTCCAACTCCATTATTCATGGCAGCTTCTTGAGCCTGATTTACTTGGACACCGATATTTGCTAATTGCTCTAATTGGAGCTTGCTGCTCTCTGGCAAGACTAATTCTTTTCTTCCACCGCGATATAGAAGATATAATATCATCTGAGTTATGCCAAAGCTGAATCCCAAAATGTTTGGTGTCTAAAACAAAATTAAGAAATGAAGAAATTGGTAGATAAGCAAAATTTTCATATATTTGAACAAAGGGTTGAAGAAAGAAGTTCATGGCTTCTTAATCTCTTACTGCTATGTAGAAATCTCTCAATGAAAATCCATAAAGGAACCACGTTACAGCACAGAGAGTCAAGAAGAATGACAGTGGGAACGGCATGTATTCCACGCTCTTCGTTCTTATCACTGACCTCTGCAATTTGTAAAAGTAAAATACACCCCCCCCCCCCAAAAAAAAAAAAAAGAAAAACGAAACGTTATTGCATGATTAAGCAGTTTAGAATTAAAGCTACGAATGAGTTTTTATGGGAAGGTAACGCTTACAATGATGCTAAGCGGAGCAGCAAAAACACAGACTGAGAAGATGGCACAAATCCACCCTACAATGGAAACTCGAAGAGAGCCCTTTGAGAATACGAACGTGACAAGTATGATTAACCCTAGTGCCCCAATGTTGAAGAATATGAGCAGCTTCGTCGTATATATCTGCAAAGTACGTAGTAAAACAAGCTTCTGATTAGTATAGCTTTAAGAAATGAATTTGAAAGACAAGGTTTAAAGGGAGGTACACGTAATTTACGTACCCTGGCGCTTTTGGTTGCATAAACCATGTAGAAGAAGAGATAAAGGGATTCGATGCAGCAGCCGATAGAGTTAATGGTGATGAGCATGAAAGCATCATGTTTCTTGAGGAAAGCATAGTAAAGAAGCAACATGGCACTGAAAAGTGCTACTGAATATGGTATTGATTGAAAACCTTCGGTTGATTTCTTCTTGAAAATCCTGTAGAAAGTTGGCCTTAATTTAAAGCAAAAAAGGAACTCTGTTAATATTCATATTTCAAACAATCACTGAAAAAAAACAAAAAAAACCTCCAATTCAATACTTGTACGAAAAGCTTGAGAATTAGTAGAAAAACCTACAATGGGGCAAGATAAACAAGGAATGACAAAATATTTCCTGCACAAAATTAGTAAATATATCAGGAAAAAGAAAACACATATATAGATTTCTTGTGAAAGGAAATTAAGAGATGATGAGAGCTTAATTAAATCAGTTAGTTTGTACCAAGAAGGCCAAAAGCAACAGAGAAGCTATGATCATGGATGTTTGCCATTGTTTGATGGTTTGATGCTCTTTCTCTTATAGCTTGGAAATGAGTCAAGTATAAAGCAAAGAAAGAGCTTATATTTGTTTCTTTGCATAAACTCCCATATATATACACAAAACACCATAGCTTTGAAGCTTTTAATTTATTGATTTATTTTGATGATGGCAGCGGCACACACATAACTTGCTTTGTTTCGTTTTGGCTTTTGAGCTCATAAGCTGTTGATGAACAAAAACTTCCCCCCCAGCCCCCGGATATTTTCTAGGGGAGGATGATGAGCTGTAAACTTTATCTCTGGGCGTTTTGATTTCATAGCTTTTTGCTTTTGATCTCTTCATTTTGCCATGTATATGTATATATATATATATATATATATACACACACACACACACACACTATAGGTTTCAATTTTCATGCTTTCACCTTGTCTGGTAGCTGCATGCTTTAGCTGCTTGAAAGTGTAAAGCACTTGGATTTCCAAAAATTGAGTCCCATGAACTTTGCTTTTAGCTTTTGCCAATGCCTAGTGTTACTAGCAAATGCTATACCCTTTTCCCATGCTTACCGTAAATAGCTAATAAATTAGTATATTTTTTTATCATTAGCAATGGATTATCCTAAAGTAATATATTTACTTGCATGCTAGCTTGATTAATTCTTTTAGATTATTACTAATTAAAGTGACCTTTTCTTTTTTAATTTTTAATGTTTTGAATATGGTTTTTTTTTAATAATGTATATCCACCACCTATATTACTTTATTTAAGTAGAAAAAAATATTGCATCTAAATAAGTTGAAATTTACATTGATCTTTCTTGCATGTCTTAGTTTGATGCCATTGATGTTTCATAAGATTTGTAGTAATTATTTATCCTTTTTGATGTAATGTTGTGTAACATTGTTCAATTTATAAATCTTCATTTAGTTTGCATGGAGAATTTCCAAAATAGGAATGAAAAATTTTAGCTCACATAGAATTCTTTCCCAAGACTTTGGATGGAAGAGTGATCAACGATTCTCATGAATTTTTCGCATTAATTACTTAAAACATATCTGATTATTATCTAAAAAATTTATTTTGTCCATTCATCAAAATTTAAAATAATATATCATACACTTTTATTATTTTCATTGATTACTTTTCAATATATTACGTAAGTCTATTAATAGATTGCGAAAAGTTATCATATCACTCATAATTGTTGTCAAACTTGCACAATCATTTTCCCTCGTTATTTAAGAGAAACTAATGTTGCATTGGCATTGCATCAATCATTTTGGCAATTTTTTTTTTTTGGAAAGGAAGAAAAAGCAAATGTAAAACTCAAGGCTGGTAGAGCAAGATAGCAGCATAGCTTGCATGGGGATGGCTTGAGCTGTTTGATGACGTGAAGCAAATGATTGAGAAGATCACAAAAGAACAATAAAAGAAATTTAATCATTAAAATGAGGAATATATGGGGGAGGGGGAGGGGGAGGGGAAGTTGTTGTGAATTGAGAATGTTATTGTTTTACGTTTTCTTAGAAGAAAAAGCTAATAAGCTTAAGAAATTATTAAATAATGTATACAATTGAAAAAGCTAGAGCTAGAGTTGTTCTTTGCACGTGAGAGAGAGACCCACTAGCCGTTACGTTTGAACGGTCTCCACTTATACATGCCGACGAGACGACGCCGTATCTTTTGCCCCTGTTTGTAGTAATGCTACTATTTTTGGGTTTTCTTTAGTTTTATCAACCAACAATTACAATCCTCTTCTGGTCATATTTTAATTTCCCTAACTTCAACAAACCAAATTGAAAATTACATGTCAAATATTAATCTTCCTATAAAAACAAAACAAGGTAAGGCCCCCTGTTTGCAATAGATATCATATCATTATAAACATGCAAATATTACTAACTACTCTAATATATATACACACACACAATTATTAAAATGTTTGATTAAGTTTAATTTCACGAGTCAAGTAACACTTACTCAATCAAATAAATTATTACAAATCCAAAATCCAAATGATAACAAAAAGATAAACAAGAAAAATATTTATATCTTTTAAAATTTATTATTTAAAAATAAAAAAAACTATCCACTTTACAGTAAATAAACTACTTACGTAACTTAAATCTTCAAATTAAAAATAAAATAAAATAAAATAAAACCTCACCCACATTGTGGGTGCAACAAATTCTATATATATATATATATGTATATATATATAAGATTTATATTTAATATACTGTTGGTGAATAGATCTATATACTAACAATGAACCGTATCCTACCACTTATTAAAAAACAGTGTTAGTGTATTTATTTTTAAAGATTTAAAAAAAAAATTATTTACTTAGTGGTGAGGTATCATAATATTAATTACCGACAGTATATAAACCTATACACTGACAGTATATTAAATATAAACATATATATATATATATGGAAAGTAATTGAAATGTAGGGAATACAAATACTAGCTATGTTATCCGATAGCTATTCAATATTTATTTTTTTGACATATATTTAAATATAAATATAAGAGTATAATCTTTTAAATATATAAAAGATTAAAATTGTTTTAATATACTTATATTTAATATATTTTCGTATCCAGCATTCATCTTTAAATCCAAATAACATAAATGAAGAATAGTGTACGCACAAGTCTAATATTTTTAATAGGTTAGTTTGTGTAACAGTGGGCCTTCAGTTTTGGCTGCTGATGTTTTGCTTTGTTGAGTATTGCGGTGGGACTTCAGGGTTTGATTGATTTTTCTTTCTTCTATGCATTTTGTCCATTTTCCCTTTCTTAACACATTTTCTAATCAATTTACCTTAATTAACTTTTAATTAACTTTATATAAATGTATAGGTTTCTTGGAAGGCTGGAGCTGTGACTTTGTTCATATTTCTAAGATAAAGCTGAAAGGAAGATATGCGTTGAAGAGAGGGCTGAACAGATGCGTGACAATATTGGCTGAAAGCCAAGTCATATTTATTAATGGTAAGCAGAAGGAGGCAGACATCGACAAATACAGTTTCGACACATTTCCACGCCTTTTTTTCCTTTTGTTCATTTTATCACTCTCACGTAAGTTACCTTCGAAAGGATCCATGAACAACTTTCAGAAATCAGCCGCAATTGCTGGAAACTTTTACAAATATCTAAAACCCTAAGAAGAATTTCCTTGCATGGGACAAATTTAAAATTAGATGAAAAATGTCAGTAATTAGCAAGACCCTTTCTTTTATTAGGGGAAAACTCGTACTTTATTGAAAACTTTGCACTGAATCACTAGTTTTAATTTGGCAAGTCCCTATATTTTCTTCTCTTTTCTGGTTTTAACTCAAACAAGGAGAAAATCTTCACTAAAATTTTGGGTATTGATCACCTCAAACTTACAGCTATAATTTTTTTTTTTAACCGGTGACTTGATGTTGAACTTGGATCTTGGGTTCTTTTCTTCGGAAATGTTGGGATCTTGAAATATTGGCTTGCCTATTAGCTAAAACCTTGATTAAGTTGGGAGGAATACTTCCCAAAAACTAAATATTCACCAAGTACTTAACATTAACAATAAACCATATTCCTACTCCATTACATGAAAGACATTGAAATAATAAAACCCGAAAAGCAAGCTCCAAGTTTAACTCAATTGATTTATATAATCACTTTTAAAAAATATCATCCAACAAGAATGCAATTCAAATATCACCATCTGCAACTCTTTTCCTATCTCTAAACTACTATTTTTTTAAAATGGAAACTGGATCAGCTCCAATTTTACATGGACCGAGATTGATGATCGACTCAAGCTTCAGCTCTCATACGTTTATTTTCGTTAAGGTTTTTGTACTCAATCTGACTGTCTCAGAATTATACCAACCGATATTACATCAAGAGCAGACAAAACAAACAATGAAAAACAGATGTAAGAACTTAACAAAAACCTTTTGTAAGACATTTCAGCATAAAAGAGTGTCAAATTAGCTTTACGAGCCGATTATAACTTCAGTATGCATCTCAACGATTGCTTGGTTTTGTAATCCTGCGCGTGTTATAAGAATTGCATTGCCTGCACTTGAGACCTAGAATATGAAATTGGACTGTGCTTGTACTGTTGCAGTCATTGCAGAGGATTGAAACCTATATGACAACCACATTCATCAAAGCGTGCAAATATACATGCGCATATTGTTTTGACTATAAGCTATATAATTGGATTAGCAATTATGTTTAAAAGTACAAGAATAATGAAGATGATATTACATATATATACCAGAGGAATTCATTTCTGAGATTATATACAGCAATGGAGGCTCATATTATCCAAGGCGATTAATCGGAAAATAATTTCAGCACAGTATAAGCTATATTACTCCGACTTAGGGGCAAGTGTCAGATATGGAAATATGTCCAACACGAGGATGCTCAAAATTTTTTTAATGTTTTTTCATACATTAGGAGGATTGCACCCCCCATACCCATGCCCGAATATGTGTTAGACAATGGTGTCGGACACGGGTACTTTAAGAACAATGAGCGTCGGAGTAACATAGGCAGTCAGTTTACTCTAAAAACATGGCACCCTGAAAGCATCTGCATAGGAACAGCAATAGAAGCCATAACAAAAACTAGCCAACTAAAATAGACCCTGAAATTATAAGCATTTTGTTCTTTTGGCAAGCATAAGTGAATATCAAGAATTTCCCTAATCTGTACATTTGTGTTAATTCGTTCATTTTGCAAGTGTATCCATGAAAGGCAAGACTGCCAGGTAAGTTTTATATAGCAATAAATCTCTGTTATGCTCAAACCTCAGAGAACGGATGGATATGTTCCAGTGGCACAGAAGTCATCTTACTAGATGCAATTTCTGAATGAGACCAAAAATTTACGAAAGTTTGTACATGCATGTTCAAGTGATACAAACAATTATAATTGTGCATATGCTGCAAGCAAACTAAAGAGTCAGTCAAAAATATAAGTTACTACCTCAAACTGATATTCTGCCGGCATTGTAGTAGCTTCAACCTGTAAACAATGAACAAGGTCACCGATTAATGACGTACAAAGATCATCAAAATAGTAAAATAGTTGGTTAATCCTAAAAGCAGTTGTTTTTTGAGCCATAAGCAAATTAGAGACCAGAAAGAGGATACATTTATAGAGAAGATTAAGTCCAAATTTCCAATTAGATACAAGCATGCTAAAAATTCTAGATGATGCTACATTCTGCCCACTGCTTACCCCAAACTTATAATGCAGTAATACATAACAATTTCTACAGAGAAATCTTTTTAATATTTGCTTTTGAGAAAGATCACACGTCCTTGAAATCAAAATGAAATCCATAGAAATAGCATGTAAAAATCTAACAGATAAACAAGTGCTAGTAACAGACAATGCTGAGGTCTAGTAGAAACTTAATGCACAATACAATGATCAAAAGAAGAAGGTTTACATCCATATCCAGATCTTCCCAGAAAGCAGTCATATCAAGTACTGCCTTGCAGCAGATGGGGCATCGATACCTGTGATATGGACAAAATCAATGCTTAAATGATAACCATTCAGAAAAATAAATTAAGATAACTAAGCAATTAATTAGCAGATCAATCTGAACTTACTGATTTTGCATAGCCATCTGAGAAAAGCAGTCCATATGCATTGTATGCCCACAATTCATAATGCGTGTGCTTTTAACCGAGTCAAAAAGATACTGGAAGCATAGCAAAACTTTCTTAGAACGACAAATTCTTATGAATTACAAGCAAACTGAAGAAACTAGTCAACCCTCAAAGCTCAAACCTCATAACAGATGGGGCAGTAAGACTTCATGGAGTTCTCCACACATGAGTGATTGTCACGCAGATCCAGCATATAGCAAGAACCTGTGCCAATGATAACATCATATAGGAAAATGCAATACAGAAAACAACTACAAAAAATTAGATAATTTTGTAGACAGCACTAATGCTAGGAATAATTAATCTGGAATGGTAAAGATTAATTTGAAGACAGCACCAATATATGCTTAGAGGTGCTCACCCTCTTGTAACATTAATCTCATCAGAGAGGGGGAAAAAAATATATGAGAAACAAGTACACAAATGGGTGTCCTATTATGCTTTTTTCTTTTAGCTTTGCATGACACTCCAGCTCAAATTTAGAACAAAGTGAAATTTAGGTGTCTGAAGTAACCCAGCTTGGGACACCACAAACCGGCAACACAAACTAGTTAATGGAGTCAGAAACTCATTGGAAGGATCCAGATGTCTTAGAAGTCATCTCTTTAAGCTCTATGTTTAATGATAATGGACAAGATAGGAGACACAATAGAATTGCAACAAGCCTCAATAAACACCCTCGAACACAGTCTAGATCTAAATAACAGATAAAACAATAAATGAAATAATTACAGAAGGGAAACTTTGCTGCAGTCTGGAAAATTACGACAAAAATGACGTGAATAGTAGTGAGAGGAAGATTCTAAGGCTACTTGTTCTTACCAACGGCAATCCATTGACTGGCGGGAAGAATCATTTCTTTTGGCTTTCTTAGATTTTCTTTATATGGAATAAAATAAATTATTCAAAAAAGCATCTGGTTAATAGGATCCAATAGCTATAAAGGAATACCAAAAAACATAATTGTCGCAAATAGAAATGAAATGAAATATCGTTTCTATCCACGATGGACGTCAACACTTTAACTTATAATTCAGCTCTAACAGGAATGGCATTTTGAGCCCCATAACATGTATAATTTGACATTCCATACAATTCTATAACAGAAACCAACTCACAAAATAAATCAGTCAAGAAGCAAGCAAGGTAATAAGACTGCCTACCACATTTCCCACAGTGAAAGAACTTGTCACGACCACCAACCCTGTAAGCCACAAATTAGATCAGAACAAGAGTTGACAAGATATAAGAGACAAACAAGTTACAAAACTAGTAAAACTTAATAAATTGGACACAAATAAATTACCCCACAACATGCTAACTTACCTACAAATTCCACAATCATTACAATGGAACTGTCCCTTTGTGGTCTGCAAGAATCATAACTTAAAATCAGGATGATTTTAAGTAGCATAAAATTAAACATAATCGTGCAAAGATCTTACATCATCGTCATAGAATTTGCATATACCGCAGAAATAATCTCCCATATTTACCCCACAATGGCGACAAACTTGAGCAACCTGAAACATTAAACAGATGAGACTCGAGAGTTGAGACATTTACATCCACTACAGAATTAAATGCTGCAAGACGTACCTCCTGCAGGGTATTGCAAATTGAACAAATAACCTGTCACATCAATTCCACTCCATTATAAAACTATAATTTTTTTTTTTTTACTATAACATAAAAGGTGGTTGTCAAATAAAAACATACTTGCTTGACATCCTGCCTGACAAGGTCGTGATAATCTTTTGGGTTGCTAAGTGAGTTCTAAATTAAACAAATAAACAAAAATTGTTGAGGGAAAATGAAAAACATTAGGGGAAAAACAAGAAGATTAATAGATTTAGATAATCAACGCAGGCATTCAAATATGTTTATTAACATGAAAATGAAAAAAGAAAGACATGAAGGAGAAAAGGAAGAGAGTACTGAGGTTTCGTTATGGCAATGGCGGCAAGGGAAGATCTTATTACAGCAAGGAGCAAGGATTTTACATCGTCTCTTATAGTGATCGCATCTAAGAATAAAAAACCAAACAAAACCAAAAAGCGTTTAACAAATTGAAACCCTAGAAAGCAAAAGAATGAGAGAAAAGAGGAAATACCCATGCTCGAGTTTTCCGAAATCTTTGCTTCTATGAGGCGCAAACGCAATTGCAGAGTCCCCTGCCATTGGTTAGAATAGGGGGACGAGAGAAAGACCAAAAGAGAATTAACGCCAAAATTAAACCGATATCGGGCCGGACAATGGACAAGAGCTTTGACGCCTTGCTTGAAATATTTAAAAATTAATTAACAGTTTTTAATTTTAATTTTTAAATCTATTATAAAAATTAAATTATTAATATCTTAATATAATTAAAATGGGCCCACTAGGCCCACAAGGTCATCCTTGTCGGCCTGCAATGAGCTCAAGGACAAGTCTGGATCAAACTGACGGAATTTTAATTTTTAAATATATTATAAAATACTAAATTTAGTAATTATTTTTTAAAAAAATTTGAGTTAAAAAAAATTGATTGAAATAAGTGTGATTTAAAATTTTTAAAGTGTTAAGCATTGCTTTATAAAAATATTTTGATTAATTAATATGTTAAAAAAATATGTTTAAAATAATAAAATCATTTTCTTAAGTCATTTTCAAAACATATTAATCCTATTTTTTTTTTTGTTTGAATTGTTAAATTATGATTTTAATAGTGAAAATCAAAATTTTTTAACCATTTAACTTGTAGGTGAAATGCAACTATTTACTTGAAAAACTGACGGCAGTGCCCTTGTTTCATCTTGACACATTCTCAGTCTTAATGGTCGGCCACGATTGTCTTTGTCACTCATTGTCAACGGTTTCTAACCTCAAATGATACAACAAATTTTTCATTTTACAAAATTGTTCCTCGTTATTGTGATTCGCAACACCTAAAAGAAAATAATGTTACCCGACAGCCGTAATTGTCAGGTCGAGCACATATCCTTCATCGGAAACTACTACCAAGCCAGTTTACCAAATTTAAAAGTGCCATCAACGATCAACGCCATGTGAAAAGGCAAATCAATCATGGCTTTCCCTATCCGCTGAAATAAAATGAACACTTGGTTTAAAATGCTTCTGCCGACAAAAGCAAAATGAAGCTTATTCTAGAATTTGTACCGCTGGCAGAAGCAAAAAAGAACCTCAGTAATTGTCTCAAAGTATCATTGCCTGCCACTCAATGCATGGGAACAATTAGATTTAGATGTATCAATGTCAAAAGCTAGCTTACGTTTACTATAAGAGGATGGTTATACAAGGATGAAGGAACAATTTAACCAGAGTGAGTAGTCATATTAACACGGCAGCCAGTATACAGATAAACACCGTTTTAAAAGCAAAATTACCGTATAGAAATGTGAGGAAAAAAAAAAAGGAGATCTGTTTTTTGATGACAATTGACAACTAAGGAGCAGGTATACGGTTTAAAGAATAACACACCCGCATGAATTCAGCCTCTGCATCTCCTCCTTGCTCTTTTCTGCAGCGCACCAAAAAACGGAAGGGAAAACAACGAGTAATTAGAGGAAGTTCAGACCATTAGACTATAGCTATAGAAACAAGGGGTATAGTTTAAGATCATTAATGCAATATCATCTGCCTATTTCCCAAAAATAATTCGAAGCAGCCATCCTTCAGACCCCCAACTACCTTTAGGGAAAAAGCATTATAGATAAGGTTAGGAGAAAAGAAAAAGGCAAAATAAGCCTTGGGGATTGTAACTGAAGTAGGCAGCCAAAAAAACTTTGGTCCACGTCAATTTCTTGCTTCTCTACTAGCCTCAAAACTACTTTATGATGTTTATAAATGAGATTGCGTCGTATGACTCCCTCACTTAAACGTAAATGAAAATCACGAAGCCTCTTCATTTCGTTTCAGCCAATTTACCACGAAATATCTAGCAGGAAAGAGAAAGGGGGGTTTTGTGGATTATTTGCCATGAATTCAGCAAGGATCTATATGCAAATCTTGTACATGATGTAGAACATACAGACTGTTAATTCTAAGAAAACTTAAATGCCAAGAAGATTCATACCTCAAACACGTTTTTAAAAGAAAGAGAATTTGACAAACCTGACTTATTTTCTGCGATAGCAGGCTGCACTATCACATGCATGGTAATAACACCAACAGGAAGGTCGCCAAATGTTATCTTGGAATCAGCTAGCGTTTTGTCGTTTTCCAGAACTTTACCCGCATGTAGAATTTTCAAATCATTTATTGACTTGGGTGCGACTGTTTTGCCTGAATATACATAAGATTCCATCAACTCAGACAGTTGTTGCAGGGGGAGCATCATCCAGGACATTCTAAATTCAAATTCATTCATTACGCATATTCATAAACATGCCCCATACACATATACGTTCATATACAGTGGCCAACATCAGCCTTTTTCTCCAAGCTGAATGGTATCAAAATGAAAATTGAGGCCTATTATGTTTACATAAACAAAGATTTTGGCTAAACCAATGTCATTCAAATGAGCAGTCAAACCGATAAATTGTTTTTAAACATACCATCAATGAAAGGGTCAGCAACAGATATTGTACAAAATAAACTCAAAAGACTGGAATACAAAAGTATCAAGCAGATACTCCGCAAGGCATGCTTATCAAAAGTGATTAGATAAACAACATTAACAAACACAATAACACTAAGCACCTAAGATGTTTAATCCAACTACAGAATTCAGCAAGAAGTAAGTTAAGAGTAAACAAGTGAGCGGAAATATAATGATAACCTTGGGGCCACTCCGCAACAGTCTTTTGCTTAAGAGTTGCGACAGTCATAGATGACACGTAAGTACTGTGTGCCATATCTGTTCCATCATTAGTGCGGAATTTAAGCTCGATAAGCTCTTCTCCCCCCGCCATAGTAGCCTTTGTTCTCTGTTTCCCAGCTTGCAGGTCGAAAATTATAACAAATGAACAGTTTTAGCCGAGAATTAGGTCTCCTTTCACTCACCTGCACAACAATTCCCATATCTAAAACTCAAACCCACCTTCACCTTGCTTAAAAACTATATTTGCAATCTTGATTAGTCAAATCAAATCCCTACTATAGTTAAATTAGGCAGAACCGCAGAAGCACAAAGAATTATACATTTTCAATCATATCAGGAAGAAAGCAGAAATAGAACTTCTTGTTACATTCTTTTAAGATTGTTTGCATAGTCGCGGAGAAAAATGCATACTCAAATTCAAATTGCATAATTTTAAACTAACCTCAATTATTCCACTGAGAAATTTGTTTGGTAAAAGTGCATGTAAATCAACTGCCAAAGAACCTCTCCAAGAGAGTGAGCACTTCATATGATCTGATAGCTGATAAGGTCCCTGATCAATAGCTCTCAAGTCTCAACCAATGTTCCTTTAACAAAATGCAGAACTCAACATCAATAAACAGACATATCAAAGAGACCAAAAATACCAATGATATATAGAAAAAAAATCTCATATCTCACTATTCTGCTATATTCTGATTGAAGAGAAAATTAACCTCAAACAATAAGACTTCTATTAAATATCTAACCAACCATCAGGAAAAAGCATCAGAAAATAAATGTAAATAAAACCTAATGGAGACGAAATTCAGGTAAGACTTCCGATTTTCCATTTTTGTTCCTTCTGTCAATTCATAAAACCGAAATCACAACAAACATCATTTTTTCTCTATATTTTTTTCGTCTTATTTTTTGTCCATTTTTTTCTCACCAACCAAACGAAACATGAGAGAATCAAGGAAGATCAGACAAAAAAATCGAGAGAAGAAATAACAGAAATTACCTCGACAATAGTAGTCTTACTTGTCCAAAAAAAAAGATGAAAATACCTTCAAGAAGCCATTGAGATTAGCGAGAGAGAGTGGAATTGAGCGAAAGACTTTAACTGGCCACTGTGTTGATATTCGATCGAGGAAAAAAAAAGGAGGACAGAGTTGTTTTCGTTCTTTTTTTATCTAATTGTTTTCTTTTTCTCTTCTTTTCGTCGTTCTTTTCTTAACATGCCATAAATCGAAATGGATAAAATGGTGGATCCAATCCAGAGCCAAATTTATACCGCTACCATTACACAGGCTCGATTATCCTGAGGAGACAGTACAATAAATCTCCCGAGATTTTCCAGTCTCCGCTTGCCACGTCAAATCAAAGATTTCCTGGAATGACCAAACTAACTAAAATGTGCACGTGGCATTCCGTATTTTGGCTTCTCGCACAATTAAGGCGGATAGTGCGGTCATCTTTTTAATTTGATATTTTATAACTCCACTGCTGTATGTTTAATAAAAGATTTTATTAACTTGTGCTTCAAAGAATATATTTTAAGGTAATGGTGGAGTAATTTATTTATCTAATATTTAAACTATTTGTTACACTTAATGTAATATTATTATCCCACATAATATATTATTAAGTTAAAAATATATTATAAGCAATTATTAATAAAATTTTTAATAAATATGATATGACATATTTATATATAATTAATTTTATAAATTTAATGCATATTAATTTATATTAAAAGTGTTTATGGATTAGATTAAATTAAAATTCAAAATTAAAAAAAATCTTCCTCAAGAGTCGAGAAAATCATATTAAGAATTACTAAAATATTATTACTTATTATATACTTATGTCAAAGCCATTATTATCCAATCTTATATGGTAAATATATTAATGTAATTTAATATGATTCAAGTCGTGTCCTACAATGCTGTCAGTTTAATCATAATCACCATCTTGTTTCGATTATCATAAAACAAATAGTGTTTTAAGTTTTTACGTAACCTAATAACTAAATAAATAAAATCTTGATTCTTAACGAATAAATGTTTTTCCAATGCTCATTTAATAACCTTATTATTGTTTTCCCCAATAATAAATTTGAAACTGTATTCTCATTAAAATTTTTAATAAAAAAATTAAAAATAAAATGTTTGGTCCATTAGTTCAGCTTGGGCATTTCCTTTAAAGCGAAGAGAGAATATAATCCAGAAGATGGGGTTTGTGACAACCACGATGATGCCCAACAAGCAAGAGAAAGTGGGTGGGCAAAAATAGGGAAGGAGAGAAAGTGCTTAAGCTTTAGCCCAAATATTCAGATTTTTATTTATTTATTTTGCCTTGCCTTGGTCTGTCTTACTTTAGTTACAGTGATATGTGTGAAATACGTCTTTTTAGGCGTATTTATTTGTTTGTATTTATATATTATTAATATTTATTTTTATTATTTTTGTCATAATGAATATTTATTGTTTTACTTATTTTAAAAAGAAATAGTTACATATTCTGCAAATAATTAAAACTAATAATTACATTAATACACAAAGTTTATTTACTATTTAAATTTATAAATTTATTATTTATTATTTTAATATAAATTCAAATTTACGAAAATAAAAAAGTTAAAATAAAATTTATTTTAATTTTAATTTTTAATTTTTAATTTTTATTAAATAAATTCAGTTGGATTTTAAAGTTAATAAAAAATTAAAACTCATGAAACATAAAAAATTTAATGTAAAATTTAAATATTTTTATTTACCATCAAATAAATATATTAATAAAATATTTTTAATATAATTAAAATTTACTTATAAATTAAATAAATCTTATTAATAATAAAAACATTTATAATATTAATTTAAAAATATAATGAATATTAATAATTATTTTTTTCAATTAAAAATTTTTTTTTTTGCAACGACGCTATTGGCAACCAATTTTTTACTTCAAGCTTTAATGAAGTTGGTGTCATCCTGAGGAAAGCGTTGTCTTCAGGAACGTTGTTAATGATATGACTCCACAGAGGCAGACCGGAATCTATAAACATTTTCATTGTTACGCCGTGATTTGAAAATTATTTTTTGTTTAAGTTTAAATTAAATTAATTTAAAATTTTATTTTATTTTATAAAATAATATTAAAAATAAAGATATTTTTATATTAATATTTATAATTAAATTTAAATAAAAATATTTTTATTATTTATTAGTAATTTAAACTGAATCAAGTCAAATTAAATTAAAAAATTCATAGTTAAACTTGATTTAATATAAATGAAGTTTATTGAGCTGAACGAATTATACGATGGATGAAGATGTCTAATTTTGAGAAGAGCAGATGAAAACATAGAACTTTGATTTAGGTTGCTAACCAGAAAATGAAAGTACTAAATTTGCAGTACAAGCTTCGTAGGTTTGCGGTATCAAAACACGGCTGGTTGGTGGGTAATGTTTGATAATAGTACAAAGTAGTCAAGCCGATCTCTCCACTCTGATCTCGACGGATCAAGATTCAAAACCAGTTGAAAGGTGCATGACCAAGACTGGGAAGATTGACTATCAGAAAAGCTGATGAGTTCCCAATATTGTGTGATTCGATTCCTCCTCCCATTAATTCTGCTTTTTCATTCTTTGACAGCCCTTCTTATGCTTGTCTCCATATACAATGGCGGAATCTACTGCAGACATTATTCACAGCATTTTTTTTCCCTTTCACTTTGCCTTTTGCATCGACAGATATTTTACTTGAATTCAAGTGTGAGTATCAGAAATAAGTGTATGTTTGACATAAAAATTTTTAATATTTTTTTTTATGTTTTACCATGTATTTAAAGGATCTTTAAAAGCTTACATCTCTATGTTCGAAAATACGTTAAAATACTTAAAAAAAAGTCAAAGTAATTATATAGAAAAATGCAATAAGTAAAACATTTGTCAATGCCTTTGGAACTTGAGTTTGAGATGTTCTGATCTGGTAGCTTTCATAAATGTCGTTGGCTTTGTTCGGATTAATACTATATTCAGCTATCGTGTGTCACAAGATCATTATTCTCTTCTTAAAAGATATGCTTGATGGCAAAATATATACTCGATGGGATATGAAGCTTGCTCACTTATATGTCTAAAGGCCTTCTTTTTTGTGTCCGAAGTGGGATTAATGTTTCCTGCTTACTTGTCTAAGGACATTCTTTTTCACAATCGACGTGTGATTAATGTATACTGTTTACTTTTTTGGAGAGCTTCACATGATATTCTCCCTATCCAATCTTGTGACGCCCCTTTCACGAGCTTTTTCATAATTTTTGCTTATCATGCCCTTGAGATGTTTTGTTTAGAGAGCTTGCATCTGACGTAAAATTAAGATAGCCCGTTTATATGTCAAAAAACCTTTTTCATATTTGACGTAAGATTAATATACTTGTCTACTTTTTTAGAGAGTTTGATGTGACATTTTCTCCACCTAAACTCGTAATGTCCCTGGCATGGGTTTCTCCATAATTTCTACCTATCTTCCCCTTGAGATGTTTTATTTAGAGAGCTTGGCATGACATATTTCACACCTAATCTCATGGCATCACTGTCATGAGTTTCTTCACAATTTCTGCCTATCTCGCCCTTGGCATCTTGGTATAGAGTCACAGGTAATCTATTTTGCCTACCCCACGTGTTGGGGCACTCGATGTAAAATTAGATGGTCAAAGGTTAGCTTTGATACCATTTGTCACATGTCCATTACCTTCTTTCCAAAAATTAGGCTTGATGAGATATACAACATATCCGCTTATATATTTAAAAATACTTCTTTTTGTATCCAAAATGTGATTAATGCATTTTACTTACTTCTTAAAAAGGCTTATATGATACGTGCATGTAGTTCATATTATTAGCGGTCGTAATAACAATTTCAAACTTGCCAAAAGCAAATATTAGCACCGGCAAAGACAAGCATGAATCCCAATAGTAATGTAACATTTGAACCAAAGCTGTAATCACTACTACAATATTATCCCGGATCCAGTCTTTGGAAATTTAGTTGAAGAGCACCTTTAGCTTTTCCAAGACTTCTACAAGTTTATCTCATATTTAAGCTAACTAAGCACTACCATTCAATGTGCTAAAAGTGGAGAATCTATGAAATCAGGTTTAGTTCATTTAATTTATATGATTACTTTTAAAAAATAACATTATTTAATTTAAGTTTGAATTTTATTATTCACAATCTCTTTCAGTAATCTGTAACTTTCTTCATTAAAAGAAAAAAAATCTACGATACTTTCAAGTCATTAATACCATTGAGATGCTAGCAACAAATATATGGCATCAGATCTTACCAAGTTCTCTTTTTCAAAGTCTGAGGTGAAGATTTCTAACCCTGATGTCGACTGAAGACTACTTGTCTACCGTTGCAGAGGAAAAAGAACGAAAGTAAAATTAAGTTAAAGAATAAAAGGAATGGAATGTAATACCTTTCTTTATATGATAAAGTGGAAGAACCAATGGCGGCAAACATCAGAAAAAGTTTAGAATTTTCCTTTTAAAACCTTCCTTTTTTGCATGTGGGGTGTAAGAATGCAATAAAGGTTTCCAAAGTTGAGGAACTCAACTCCCGTTGTTTTAGATTTGGTAATTTTTAAATTTAAAGTTAGTGTATTCATGTTATATTTATATATTTTTTTATATTATTATCATATTTAAGATATTTTATATTTACATATATTTTAATACGTTAATAATTTGTATTATATAAATTTTATATCATGCATTTATATTGTGTTGTACTTTAATTATTTTTTTATATTATATTTGTGTAATTATATATAATATTTTCAGATCTAGTAATTTTAAACAAAAAACGAGTACATGATAAAAACATAATACGAAAAAAATAATTAAAATATGACATATATAAAATACATATATTTAAAAATTTTATATAATATAAATTATTAACACCTCAAAACTTACACAAAATAAACAACTACTTTTGATGATTCTGGAATTTTTCTATTTTATAATACTAATAGCACTTCTTACTTCTTAAACATTCAGAAGTAACTCGTTTTCAATTGTTCTTCGGATGCTTATACCGGAAAGCTTTGATCATAGGGAATTTTATGGATGCCTCAACGTAAAAAAGTCAGACCACTTTATGACCAGGATTTGGCATTTTGAGATCGTACAATTCGGTGAATGGACCATTAAAATAAAAGGTGGCATATTGCTCTGCAGATACTAACGTAAAAGTTTATTCAGATTTTGGGGTTCAGACTTGAAAAACACACTTAGGAATGGATGTAATCTCAAGATCAGATGTTTCAGCAACGAGAACGTTGTTCACGCTCATATATTTATATATATATATACAAAGACACACGTTATACAAGTGGCTTCACAATTGAATGAATGAATAAAACAATTGCAGAAATTTAAAGTATTTCCTTGAGGAACGAAAGCATCCGAAAAACAGACAGTAATCATTCGAATTCTGTTGAAAGTTTAAAAGTACATAAACTTAACTTTCATTAAGAAATAGAAATAGATTACATGCAAGAGAAAGCTAAAGCATAGTTACTAACCACCGACATAGAAAGAAAGAGACACAATACACAGCTCACGATAGAGAGAATACTGATTCTGAGCCGATTTATTTCTTTCAGTCTGATAATGGGAGGTCCTTGATTAACCTAACACAAAGTCTGATAGGGCTTCAGCAAAGGTATCAGCCCTCCACCTAAATGGAGGGACATGACTTCATTAGTTGATCCCACCAGCTTCCCACCAATGAAGACAGCCGGAACAGGAGCGTTGCACCCCAACCTCATCAGAGCTCTCTCCATTTCCCTGCCTTGAGGGTCTTGGTCGATCTCGTGAATCGTTGGTGTTGCCCCAAGCTCTTGGAATAATATTTTGACTGCATAACAAAGGCAACATGAGCTCTTGCTGAATAGTACTACCCCTTTCTCTGAGGCCAGTCTCGTTACCTTGTCCATGTTGAATCCTGATTGAACAAATGACAATCTTTTACTCAATATATGACAGTCAACACCAGTGGGACAAGTAAACGTTTAAGCTGGAGAAGTCCCTTGGTTACAGCCTGTCAGATTTCACTTAAACCTTAGAGACCATCAGATCGAATTCAGACTGCATTCGATCCAATGGTGGTGAGAGTTTTGAAGGGTCGAAAGCTTAAGGTTGTTGGAACTTAAGCTCCCATGCTAGAGTATTTATAGGGATAGCATAGAGTAGACTCCTTTGTTGAACGAGGACATTCAAAAGAAAATGTGCTTTACCTAGATGCTAAAACTATTGAAGTTACTTAATGGGATGGAGACTCCTGTGTTTACATGGCCGTTTCTACTAAATATTATTCTAACTACATTAAAAGTGTTTGACTGTAAGCCTATGGCCATCTGATATAAACACTTTTTGAAAATGGATGGTTCAAACAATAATCGAGTATCGAGATTTATGTAAACTTGATTTAGCAACCTACGTGTTTAGCCTACTAACCATGTATTTCACTTTTGTTTTGTAGATTTTATGGAATTTAATACTTTCTAATTCCTATCAATATGTAACAAAAGTAAAAAATTCTGAGGCCAGCTAGTCAATTTAGACCCGATTCTCACAATCGCCTCCTTTGAATCCTATTGCAGAAAAGATTGCGAATGAGATTGCGAATGGGATGGCTTTCGGTGGCTGTAATTCTTTCTATTGCGCCCACCAACTTGTATGATTCTTTCAAAATGTAAGCACACATATAGGCTTACTTCACTTCATGCATATCGCCACCATCACATTTGCGAGTGAGCCTGTAAATGGCGAACGGGTACACGTGCAATGACACCTACTCTTCCCTCATCACTGTGGGACAGAACAGGATTCTCCATCCTCTAAATCTATTGCCCCGATTCTTCAATTTTTTTGATGTATTTATGTCCGATGCTCATATCCACTTCATATCCGGATATAAGTATAAGATATGATCCTCTAAGAATCTACCAGATGCATTAAAATTTTGAAAAAATTAAACATACATATGTTGTATACATACCTTTGTCTAACAGTCACTCTTAAAACTTACTGGAAAGAATATAAGTAATTGGCTTTACAACAAAGTGCACATTGAAGAAGAGTACCATGAAGTAGGCACAGCAAAGGTGCACGCATTTGCAAAATCCTGAAGAACTCAACAAATGACCTTTTTATGTATATCCATAACTACATAAATGTTTGTGCATGTAGATAAGTACCCATGCTTGTAGGCACTTCCATGCATGATAAAAAACTCACTTTTTGGCCTTTAAGATTTAAACCGGGAGGAATAGAAAGAATGGATGCATATAAAGTTCCAGCATCAACTTTTTGTCTCTCAGATAAGGCAATAGATTAACTAAACTTGCTAACTGGAAACTGACATGTCGTATGCCAAGTTTCTAGTCAATGGGGTGACAAGGCCAGAAAATTAGGAACCAACTAATTTGATGTCACTTTTAAAATTAATTAACACCTTAAAAAGAAAACCACTGAAAATCTGCAATATCCTCAAGAAGTTCATTAGCTTGTTGTTGCTTCTGCAATAGTAGTCTAATCCATGATGCAGGTCAAATGTATGTGTTCAACTTTTCATATCCATGGAAATGGAAGCAGGCACCAGTAAACATTTAAAATAACCATGTACTATACATTAACTATTTAGGTTATTCTCAAGAAGTATCATGTTTTCGATGCATTGAATTTAGGGAACTCAAGAAGAAGCCAAGCTCCTAATTCAACATGAGTTGGTCATTTTTTTTTTTTAATCATTGCTAGAACCAGATGGCCTTCGCATCTATTAGCACTTACTTAAGTGATGCTGAGCCTACAAATCCTCGACCTATGAATGCAACTGGGACTGAGGGATTAACACCCTAGCCCTCAAAAAGCCCACTCCATATATCTCTCAAACTGGGATCATGGTCTCATAAATTGCAAGTTCATAAAAAATGTGTCTTGATGCTGTAACACATTGTACATGATCTCCGGGTGAATGCAACAGCAGCCTTCTTGATGCCAGATCTCTAAATGAGAAGCTGCTTTCTTTGATATTGTTAAGAAAAATAAAACAATTGAATCTGAAGAATCAGAAAGTTACTAACAATGCAGCTGATGAAGCGGCAAAAGAACTGAAAAGATGATGTAGCAAAAATGAATTAAGCTTGAAAAACAAGGGTAAACAGGCATGACAAGCCTTTGCTTTTGATGGACCTTGAGTTTTTATCTTCTCTTATTTATTGTAAGGCTTGGGGCGAGAGTTGGGTTGCATGTTATTTAACACAATAAATAAAAGAACATGAAAATATAAAATTCACTTTTGCGGGATTTTTTTTTTACTGTCATTATATAAGATAATTATCTTAAAAACAATATTATAAAAGGATAAAAATTTGTTTCTGTATTATTTTCAAAATTTTAAAAAATATAAAAATGTTTTTACATATTTAAAAAATATATATTTAATTTTTTCCAAATATAATAAGTTAATAACACAATATACAATATTAAATAGAATTATATTTTATTTATTCAAAAAATATATTATTTAAGTAATATTATATGCAATAATTAATATTATTTTAGTATTTAATTAATATTATAATTAAATATAATATTAAATATGATAATAAGACAATATTAATTCAATTGATAATTTAAAAAATTAATTAAACAAATAAAATATAATTTTTAATTTTTTTGTACAAATATTATTTTAAAATTGATTTGGAGGAATTATGTCAAGTTAAGCATGCAGGGGGAGAGAGTAAGAAATCTTTAGTTAAATTTTGATTATCATATAATTGACTGATTGAAGCCAGAAAATAGAGCCCAGCAATGCCTTTGGGCCAGTCTGCAATTAGTTTTACAATTACAGGCTTTTACAACTATAAGTATATTGGGCTACACAAACTATACCTTTTAGTTTTAGCCCAAAATATTATATGCCCATCTGAGCCCAGTAAACCATTTTTTTCTCCCCACTTTTTGCCTCTAAAAATCCAAAGACAGCACAGAATTTTAATCCAACAACCTTTTATATCCATATGTATAGTCTTATTAAAATTTCAATGCTTGCAGGGCAAAACCAAACCCATCAACCTTCACATCAGCCAGAAAGACAGAAATACGTGAAACAGTGAAGCGCTCACAATTCACATATTCATACGCCTTAATTTAAGGATTATATTTTATATTTATAAAATTTCGAATAATTTTAATAATTAATGTTATATAAATTTTAATAAATTTAACTATTTATATTTTGTTCGAATTATTTTTTATGTTATATTTTTTTGTGTTTTATAATTTTATATCATATTCGTATAATATTTTATATAAAGTTACAATGTCTATCCTCAGCCTCTGCCATCATCCTCGTTTAGAATTTTGTTGACATCTAGATTCAGCATCCAGATCAAGATCATGATCTATTTATATATGGCGGAATAACTTGTTTCGATCAACAACAGTAAAAAGATGACTACTTGTTAAATCTATTGATGATGACAAATTGTTCTCCAAAATTTGCTGATTTGTTCTGATTTTCTTTGATTTGCTTCCAGAAAAACGCATGCAACTTGTTGTCAATAGTCAATACAATGTGTTCTTTTATCAGGTTTTCATAGTAGCTTTTTTACTTTTGATCAGTTGTGACAAATTAAAACAATTGGTTCGAACAACGAGCAGTAATTCAAGAACCTTAATAAAAACCCATGCTGCTTGGAAGCCAGGGGCTGACTTCGCGTTGTTCTTTTACAGATGCTTACTATTACATGTACAGATGAATCCACCATTGTTGACGTTCCCTAACTATCAGCTTCTTTACCATATTTGTGATGGACTATGGAGCATTGCCTAGTGTGCTTAAAATGAATGACTCAGGGAAAAAAAAAAAAAAAAACCAAACAAATCAGAAAAAAAAAATCTTCACATATTCTTTGTTAAATATTAGCATATATTAAGTTCATGCTGTTATATAAATATATATATAGATAGATAGATAGGTTTCGGTGAAGTGACCCTGGCCTTTAGCTTTATGTCGGGCCAAGGCTATGCAAAATCTTTGGTGGAAGGCAATTTTTCCTGCTGGCTGCAGAGATATATGTGGTGATATCTGGCACTCAAAGTCAAAGAATTGTATATGTATACGAATCTGAATTTTAATTTAGTTGGTTTATGCAATGTAATGGCTCTTAATTTGAATCCCGATATGCATTTCCTTCCCTTTTCTCGAACAGCAAATAAGTACAAAGCCTTTTACAGTTCAGAATTTTTGATTCTATCATCAGAGAAAGTAGAAAAGCAGATGCATCATTCCTAACTGTGATTCAACTTGGTTGATTGAAAGTTCCAGGGTAAAATCATGATGGGATCCAGTTATTCTAACACGGGAGATGATAACAAATTCCTAAAAAAATTAAAAAAAAAAAATCTCAGTGTCTATTCTGTTTTGAAATGGGAATATATGCTGACTTAATAAAATAATACCAAAAAATATATGCAGACATGATGATAATATAAGCTCACATCAGATAGATGATGAGATGAAACCAAATAACCCCATTTCTTAAAATATATAGTTGCTTGAAGATCGCTCCCATGGGAAGTCAAAGGACTTCAAGAAAGTAATAATTCATTAATATTAGACCATGTGATAAATCTTGAGAAATGTGGAGAATCATCACGGTATTTAACTTTCGGAAAGTTCTAAATGTGCGTCCGACCGTGCTCTAAAAACTGCTTAGGAACCATTACCTTCACATGCAATTAATTGATTGGGTGGCATTGCTTTGGATTTTAATATTGTTATTTTCTGCTCCTTATGCTTACAGGCTAAATAGCTACCAACAGGTTTTGACAAATTAATCAAAGTTAGATGGTGCAATTTTTTTTAATTTCTCTAAAACACGCCGCTAAATCGCCGAAAGACGAATACTGGAACTACTGCATTTGGCGGTATTGGAAGACTGGAAAGTTCTTATATGAATACCTTTAACCTAAAAAAAGAGGCATCTGATCGCCAATATGGCATTAGTCAAATTGCAGATGTAGCAAAGATATGTTAAGTATCCTAATCTGCCGATTAGCCAACCCTTTTCTGTTGATAATTATTCATGTACTGAAAAAAAATATATATATATATTATTAGTAAATTAAAATATTAAGCCGCATTTGAGTTCTTCTTTTGATGCAATAGTGTGTGGACTTTCGGAGGACACAGATTGCTGTTTCTTAATATTGTACTAAACCCAACCTTGGATGTCTGATTGATATTAAAATCGAACAGTTTTCCAATATTTCCAACTCAAAATCATATGGTATTACGGGGCATTTTCCAATAGTCTTAGTGCATTAACAATGGTGATCCATGCGGAAGAATATCTCAGCTTCATTTCTTTCTTTCCTGTTGATACGCAAAGGTTGTTTTTGGTGAGAAGGAGAAGTAGATAACGTTGTGGGTCCTTAAGGCATCTGCTTCTTCTTTCTTGTACGGCCTTAAGATTGTTTTTGTGATCCTTCAATGCTCTTAAGAGCAAGGTAGCTTTATAGTAATTAAACATTTTTGTCCTCCCAATTTTCTCCTTTTCTTCTTTCTCTGTTGGCTTTCCGTTTTCTTGAATTGAACTTATTCGAATCTTGTTATGGGGAAAAAAAAGGTGCTATCCAATTGGATAAACCCAACTTCATTTTTCCACTTCAGCTAAGATGCTGACAGAAGATAGAGAAAAGAAAGCAGCAAGAACCCGGAGCTTAGTTTGGTTCGATTCAAATTCCAACATTCGTAACCCTTTTCCCTGTCCTCAAGCTACTATCTCTTTTGTACTAAAAACAAGCATGAAAAAAAAACCAAAAAGAGTTAATTACCTGAATAGACACTGGAGTTCATTTCTGTAATGTTTATTACTTTAAGAAACTCAAACCAAGTATTGACAAGCAATTTAAATTTCTATGGGACATACATCAGATTGGTTCTGATTACAAATTCTTCCATTTTAAATGTGTTTATTGTCACACGTGTATTAGCATATTGTTATGCAACTTGTTAGCACTATAATATGGGAGACATAGATGTCTTCACCAAACAATCATCAAGGATTCAAGGGTAATATAGGAAATATGATCTTTCTTTTCAATCTTTATTCATGGACAGTATAAATAGGTCTCCAGGGTAGTTAGTTTCCTCATCAGGGCAAAGCAGTTTGAATTTTAAAGTCTCCCAAGAAGCTTCAAAGCAATCACATTTATATTCTTCTCTGCCTTGCATAACAATGGAAGTAGTTACAAATATGGTCGCTGACAGACCAGTGGTGATCTTTAGCAGGAGCACTTGTTGCATGAGCCACACCATCAAGACTCTCATAAATGGCTTTGGGGCGAATCCTACGGTTTATGAGCTTGACGAAATTCAGAATGGCCAACAGGTTGACAGGGCGCTGCAACAGATGGGGTGCAAGCCCAGTGTACCAGCTGTATTCATAGGGCAGCAGCTTATTGGAGGTCCTAATCAAGTCATGACACTCCAAGTCAAGAACCAGCTTGTACCATTGCTCATAAGGGCTGGAGCAATTTGGATTTGAAACAGGGAGTAACTAATTTATATACTCTTAATTCCAAATTCCAATATCATGCTGCTAAACAAAACTCAGGTAAGTGATATGTCACCGGTTATGTGTTTTCGCTGAGCATCCTTGTACACTGTTTTTGGTGCTGGGGAGGGTCATAGTGTTATCCTTGTTCTAAATTTAGTAGGGGCTTGTATTTTCACTTGCACATGTAATACCCCTTTGTCTATTGCTAAATAAAGGCATATCTGCTATTATATATATGCTGCATTTAGTGGCATGAAACGTCGACTTGGCAGTATAGTTCTGTACGTCCTGGGAAATGGGAACAGGTGTCCTAGGTAGAGACTCAAGCTCTAAGGCTGTGCGGCAGTCGCAGGCACGGACCAAAGCCCGGGCCGTGATACAAGCAC
Organism: Adansonia grandidieri; assembly: GCA_038382065.1. NCBI lineage: Eukaryota > Viridiplantae > Streptophyta > Magnoliopsida > Malvales > Malvaceae > Adansonia > Adansonia grandidieri. Next base: position 4,555,429 of record JBBYHK010000022.1, read on the forward strand.
ATTATTAAATACAGGAGTTGTTGAGCAGTTTAAGTGAATGCATTAATGACCTTTTTCTGGAAAAATAATCTTGAAAAGCAGCCGCAGGTAATTGGAGTTTGACAGATTAACTAAGCATATCATTATATCGACAAAAGAGAAAAATATATATATTAATAAGCATCTCGAGTATGATTTAGCAATATAACTTATACTGGGAAGTCAACAAAGAGTAAAAGGGGAGCGCTCATTAGACTATGCAATGCTTCTAACTAATATAATTTTCCATATTGTTTTAGCTTCAAATTTAGATTAATAAATCAAAATTTTACGCAAACCAAGGAAATTAATGAAATGGTGCCAAGAATGTAAAAAGAAGCTATGTTACTCGGATTTAGGAGTGAGTATCAGATATGGATGTATTCAAATTTTTTTAAGTTTTTTTTTTCTGTACTTTTGCAAAATTGCACTCTATACCCATATCCTAATATACGTCGAATATGAATGTTAAATTTGAATATTTCAAAAAAAAGAAGAGCCGGACTAAAATGTGATGGCTTAAAAGGTTGTCTGTCTACTTCTTCATTCATATACAGATTCTCAGTCACACATGTCACATTTTTAAGATACAAGTTTTGACTGAGTATGCCCTGGCCCTGCCCTCGAGTCTTTCTTACAAAATGTTCAAGGAAATGTTCTCACTCAACAAAGCAACCCCAGAATCCAACACTCAATAAAAAATGCAAAAAAAAAAAAAATAGCTACTATCTCAACCCTGCTGCTATTAGACCACAAGTTTCACACTACACATAATTACTATACACTCTTCAGTTATTCACACCTTTTGCAATAGTCATGACACCGAGTGACGCCTTCGCCTTTGAAACAAGAATCGAGATTCTGAATTTGTTTTACCCCCTATGGGCTTCAGATTGTTGATCCTGAATAAGGAGTTGAGCTTGCTTAGTTTCTTGGTGAATGATTTGAATAACTTGTTAGCTGGATGGGATCTAACCAACTCTTGTTTCATGGACACATGATCTTTTTCTAGGTCGGTTAGCCTCATTCTCATTCTCGCAACTTCGAGTTTCAGCTCCCGGTTCTCTCTTCTCACCGATGCATAGTTGTCTCTTGGTGAGATGGCGCCACTTCCTGCACCACTGCCTGAACGTTGAGGGAATTGCCCATTGATTGCACCGAAAAAGAACTGACTGTGGCCTCCACTCATTGCATTCCGAAGCCTGATTTGCTCGAAATATAACACTTGGACAGCCATTTGTACCGGTAACCTTTCGTTCTGTGCTGCATGGCTACAGGCTTCTTGAGATAGTTTCTGACAGTCTATGGTTTTGCATAGCCTGTAGCGTTCAGAATCCTTTATGTTCGGGTGAACCTGTAAACAGAAGCAGAAAATGGTTCTAAGAGCCCGCAAATGAAAGTAATTCAGCTATGCAACTACTTATTGCTTCAGTGTTAGATCCTCACTTTAAGGAAGATATCAACAGCTCTGTATAATCCATCGCTAACAATGCGAGCATGGTCTGGAAGTAATTCTGCTAGTGCTATGAATTTCGATGGCAACAAGTTTGTGTCTAGTGCAACTTCTGCAAGATAAGAGTCCAGTAACTTGGAAACTTTAAGGATTGAACTTTGTTTGGGAGATCCTGGGCTGTCGAAATCATATGCCATTTCACTTTCATCTCTCAAGGGATTATCGTCATCATCGTCCTCATCCAAGTTTAAAAAGATGGAGAAGATCCTGAGGATTGAATCTGTGTCATACATGGTTGCGTGATTGTTTCCATGTGAATTGGCAGGTATTAGGATATCTTCAAGAATTGCCTGGTCTAGTTGCAGACCTGTCCGCCTCTCTAAATCAGATCTGCAAGAAGTGGATACCGATGAGGCTATTGCAGTTTTCAGTAAACTTGAGAGAAATGCCATGGGGACTGGACTCTTCCTTGATTGAGTTGGCAGTAAGATAACAATGGCTTCAACCATTACCCTTTGTTTCTTTTGCAGCTCCAAATCCAGCAGGCTTCCCTTTACCAAGTGATGCTCCCTGACAACTAGACCTTGAAGAGAATTACGGGTATAATTTATCAAAATTTTGCAGATCATATCCTGCTTTAGACCCTTCGACTTTACAGCCGATACAACTCGTTGGAAGAAATCGAGATTAAGAGCCGCCAGAGACTTTCCCCACCAGTCAGACGGTGTTTCTGGCTCCGTGTTTGGCATAGCTTTTGATGGAAAGTTATGATCAAGTTTCAATAAGCCAGAAGTGAGCTGCTCTTTGCATGCATTATTCGCAATTGCATTGATAAGCCGGTTAACCAGGTTGATCTCTTCGGATACAGGCAACAGGCTTTCACAACGGTGAAGAACCGATATTGTGCTCGATATGTTCGGGAGTACCATGTCCTTCAGATAAGCTTCGGTACGAGCTTCCAGGTTCTTCTCTGCAAACTCTTCTGTCATTTCCAGGAAATGTGATGCACATCGTAACATTGCAACGTTTGGTAATGTAATCTCAACATTTATTCCATAGCAGAACATTGCAGCTAGCTCGAATGCCTCTGGTCCACCAGGAACAGCAGAGAGATTTATGCGTGAAATTTTAACATCCTTCGCGTCGATCAACAGCTTCCTGATTCTTCCACTCCGAGAAACTAGAGGAAACTGAAAACAAAAATTGCAACCACATGACTAAAGATTCTAGTACAATGGGGCAACCAGTTTCTTGGCCACAAGGTAAAAGATCTTTCAAATACCAGGTGCACATATACATCAGAAAACACAAAAGAATAAATGCTGTTCATAGTTCCATATATGTTACAGCAATAGCTTAAAGGATAGATGGTTAAACATTGTTAATGTTTGAACTTTGAACAGTCTTGAAAAGGGTTCCCTGCGTTACAATGGTTCCAAGGGAAGCTTAGATTTTATACACATATATGTTCTTAATGCAAATCTAGAAATGTAAAAACACCGGTTTTATTCATTAGGACAACACCATGATAATTAAATGCCAAAGCAGATTCACCAATTTCACCTTACCTTGTGAAGTGCGAAGCTTGATGCTCCTATCTCAACCTTGAGATCACTAGAAACATCAGAAATTGGCCTGCAAGATAGATAACTAGGTTAAATGATGCTGCTTGCTGTTTAAAGACTAAAAATTAGGATATTTAAAAAAAATAAAAATTTATAGAGATGAATGCATTTCTACATGTTTGTTAGTGCCATTAATTTAAATATCATATTGCTCCTTTTGCCATAGACCTACATGCCCATGCTTGAACCCATAAATTCCCCCCACTGGTTCAGTCCATTGTAAGTTTCATTTTTATTTTCATTGAACAAAAACTCAAGCTATATATGGACAAAATCTTTCTTGATTCCCTGGTTCGACATGTAGGGCCCAGATTGGAAAACTGACAACTCAATAATTATAGCGTGAGTGGTGTTTGCTCAAGCAGTAAGCTATAAGTTCAAAATGCCAATTGCAATTAAAAGCCAGAAATTTTGAATTATACACTGCTGAACTGGTTTTTTGTGGTTTAGAAATGGAAAACAATTCAGCAATTTTACTGATATGAGTTGCAGATATTTGATGGGATCCAATCCATATGGGGCCCCTTAGATTTATTCAATTTGCTGTGTGTGTTTTTCTTGCTTTAATCAGAGAGAAGCAAGAAGGTTTGTCAGGCTCAATTAACTGCTGTACGACTTTGTCGTACATGTTTTTGAGGGCCTCTAGACGGTGGATTTAAAACAAGAATTATTGATAGGTAGCGTAGGAGAATTTAGCAGTTATTGTGCAGGGACTATATTATTTTGATTTTTTTTTTTTGAAAATATTTGTATTCGATGTATATTCAACTATAAGAATAAAATATGACCCTTCAAGAAATATTTAAATATATAAAAAATATAAAAAAAATTAAATATATCCGTATCACTTCTACTCAATCCGAGTAACGTAGGCGTAGGATAAAAGACACATCACCATCCGGCAGCCACGCCTCGTGGTGCTGTCACTTTGGATGGAAGAGTTTCTAAGGTCAAGATCACAGCTCGAAGGGGTTAATCTGTCACACTCGACGGTGACTGTGTTCAAGGCTAATCAGCAAGTGGTGCTGTCTATTAGAGGGGCCTTAGACGAGGCTGAAAGCCCCCATGAAATGGTTGGGGAATCTATCAAAATGGCCTAATACCGAACGTCAAAGAAAGCAACCATGGAATGCATAAAAAACAAGGTTGCACTAATCTTGCATAAATTATGAACCTAGGAAATACTACATAACAATAAATTCTGTTGCTGTTGGTTTTGTCAAAAAGGAAGAAAGGAATCAGAAAACATCTATAATATTCAGATTCAGGTGCATATTCAACATAAATATATCTAATTTTTAAAAAAAATTTCATGCATTTAAAGGGTTTTTAGATAATCATATCTCATTATTCAAAGTAAATATATATCGGACAAATGAATATTAAAAAAATGAAAAAAATCAGAACAATTTAGGAAAATATCGCGTTCAAAATTAAAAATCTGAGTTACTTACTCAGGTTTCAGAAACTGTTTGGCCAGTAAACTTAAAGCTGCGAACTCAATTAAAAATATACTATATTGATCATTTTTCCCCTAGAACAAGGGGGAAAAGGTAAGATTTTCGAAGTTTCATGTATCAGAAGTAAATATTAAAAGCAAATATTGTTGACAAACCAAAAAAAAAACCCACCATTTTAAAATCTAAAAGCAAAGTTTTGTGTTATGCATTGTCCAGAATAGAAGTAAACTATGATATGTACGTGTAAAACTTTAAAACTACCCTGCAACAGAGAGGTAGTTTTTTCATGGAAAACAACAGCCAAAAAAGAACTTTTACCATTCAGTGGCATGCCTTATGCTGGAACTTGGACGAAAAGATCTCTTCCCAGATATACTTGGCTTCAGTTCAGCAACAGTAACAACACCCATCTTCTCAAAAACTTGTAAAAATTTAGATTTCAGCCCCAGTGACTCCGAACGAGCAGCATTCACCAAGAAGTTTAAGTCCTTCCAGAATCTGTAACTGTTTAGTGGTGTATTTTAGCGGCCCAAATATCTGTCAGTTCAATAGTTTTATGGTTCTGCTGCTTGTTTAAGGGGCACTGATCTCTCTCTCTTTCTTTCTTCTCCTAATGATCTCTCTATTGTAGAAAGAGAAAGGCTGGAGTGAGGTAAAAGTCATATGAACTCATGCACGATTAAAGGGTAGTGATGACTTTGAATTGAAATACGCTTTTTAATGAGTGTACATGATGTGCCTATTCTAAAGTGAAAAACGTGTTGCTATGTTGCTTGCTCTTTTCGGTGAAAGTTAGTGAGACTGGCCCCTTTTACAATTTTTTTATGATCAAGATCATAGTTAGAAAAGTAAAAAAAAAATTATAAAATTTTAAATTTATTAAATATTATTTTTTAAAAAATAATTATATAAATTTATTGATTAAATTTTGAGTACAAAAATAATAGGATTGCGTAAGGTTATTGAGATGTAATCATGGCTAATGAAAGCAACCGACAGAAAATACTAGCTTAATTTAACTCTATATTATGTGTAAAGTCTCACTAAACTAGGAAATTTAGAGGGTGAATTGGATTACAGGTTATAATTAGTGCCACTCTCCGATGGTCCATGGTACATACTCAACAACTTACTTCAAAAATGGCAGAGCCTATTTTATGTCCTAGAGAGATGCCTAGACTAGGCCTTCAATTATGGACATTTCTGAGCCACAATCACTAGGACATTACCTTAACAGCTGTAGATTCCTGAATTTCTCCAGTCTTATGTCATTCATTCCTTCTGCCTTACCCAAAGTGCATTGCAAACAGTCACTGTTGATTTAGGGCAGACATCTTTTTTGACCTTAAAAAGGAAAAGGGCTAGCACTATTTCCACGATTAAATATGACAAATTTATTGCAAAAAGATGCAAGCTTTCTAACTAAAAATAGATGTGAAATTGTGAATGTTGTTGGGTTCATTGTGTCAAGCTCCACTTTACATGAATTTATTGGACATATATTTTTTAGTGTATATATATATATATATATATAGTGGCAGACTGTTGGGTTAATAATGACCAAAGATTGCAAATCGATCAAGTGGCAATAATGATCCCATCAACTCATGCTTTTTTATTTGTGGCTAAACAGTGAGTGGTTAGCATTTAATCAAGCCACAAAGTTTGTTGATCAAACTGCTAAAATGATTTCATCATTCTGCCTTTTTCCTTTATTGGTTAGGCTTCATAATTTTGTTTTTTTATGCTTTCCTCCTCTCTTTTATGCATGACTCTAAATCAGTCTCATTAGGGTTTTTAGAATTGAAGGGGGGAAAAACATTAAGTTTGAAATCAATAATTTACAATAAACTATCTGTATTATCTGTAAGATAGTACATCACAATACTCTTAAAATTTAAAATTTAAATTTATTAAATATTTTTAAAATTTTTTTTTTACCTTTTACCATTAGGCAAAGCTTTAATTAAATTGTGACTGCATGGAGGGGGTGTTATGGCAATGAGCAGCCACGTCAGAGTGCTTAAAATATTGGGGTTTTTTTTTTTTATTTTGAATATTTTTGAAAAACAAATAATTAGAGTGGCACATGAAGAAATTAATCATGGGACTTGCCAAAGAAAAGGGGGCATAATGTATGAAATATTGGTGTTGCCACTCACAGTTTACCTTTATCACTTCCTCAAGTTTTGGCTTTGCAAAAATATAAGTAAACTTATATGTGCAAATGTAAGGGTGGAAAATATAAAGGATTGATTATCAGTTTTACGTCAGAAATCTCAGTTGCAGGTTCAGTTTCTTTCTCAAATTTTAAGTTTTTATTTCTTATCTCAGAATAATACTTATATGATCCACATTGGACATATATATATATATATATATATATATCTTTGTTTTTGGACAGAAAGATATGATCCACATTGGGGTTGAAAATCATTGTAGACATCAAATATTCAAAACCATTTTTGTTTGATCTCTTTTAATCCGAATCAGCCAGAAAATGGAAATATAGCCCACACATATGGATTATATTACTCTGATTTTTATTTTTTTTAAGTGTTCGTTTTCAATATCCGTGTCTGTACATTATTGATATAGGTACGAGGATAAAACTTTTCGAAAATCCTTTAACTACGTAAAAGAATTTTAAAAAATTTAAATATATATGTATCCAACATTCGTACTCGAATTTGAATAACATAATATTTTGATACTACAAACCAAAAGGGAATTTTCTTTACAGGTGAAGAAGAAAGCAGCTTTGAATCATTAGTGCAGGTGAGAAAAGGTGGTGGCTAGAATTATGGTGACACAAAACATGTGAGCCCACTCTTTTAAACGCCTCCCTTCCCCCATGGCCATATGCTTCATTGCATTTGCTTCAGTGATCATAACATCCCTGCAAATTAAGGATCGATGGCTGATCGTGTGGGTGTATATATATATATATATATATAATATTCTTAATTATGATATTAATATAATCATTCTCCTTGCCTAAATAAACGTGGAATATGAACCCTGATGGCATCTATTGTTCTTAGCCATTTGAGAGTTACTTTCAACTTTCAAATCATTGAAAACATGGCTTGTTTTAAACAAGAGTTTGTTCATCCAATGCCCTCTAAAACCCCCCAATTTCTTCACGTCTCATTTATTAACCATCGCAAATTCTTAGAATACACGATTTCCTCACTCAGTTTGCTAGAGGTTAAAGTTTGAATAGTGCCAACGAGGAGCTATGGGTGCTATCCCGATAACTGCAAGCATTTTCTTACAAAGCGGAACAATGTAAAAACTGTTAAAGTCTTACAATCAAACTTTGACTCTCGAATTGTTTAAAGAAATTCCATTGATTGAGGGTTGCATGAATATTTTGTAAAAGCTAAAATGCTACAGTAATTATGGCTACAATAGAAACTTTACTGTTGGATCCATCATTAGGAGGTAAAAAAAATTACAAATATTAAAATTTAAATATAAAATTATTGTACGTTACTTCAAGTGATTACGTGAATTAATTAAACGAAACTTTATATTTGAACCGTTACTTTTCTTGGTTGGGTAAAGGGAAACTTAGAGTGACGCTGGTAAAGTGAAACATAGGCCTTTTATGAACTTTTAGCCATAAGTCAAGCAAAGGGACCAAGATTGATGCGCCTGCTCAATTTTAAAAATGATTTGATTTAGAGATGAAATAAGCTTGAATTATACAAAGAATGTGTGCCCCATCCAAAAGTTTCTTTTATTGAATTTGAAGAAATAGAAATGGATTTATTAGAGTATGCTTAACCGGTTAAGGATTTTTTTTATTTACTATTTCGAAATAAAATTGTATTAATGCATTATTTTTATTAGAAGTCAAGAAAGGGTAATATATTAATTACACGTTTCTTTCCAAATATACCAACTTAACCCACTAGTTAATATTTTCTTTTTATTATTATTAAAAATTTTGTTAATAAATATCTTAAAGACACTCTTTAATTACTGTGTATAATATATTTATCCAACACATTAAAAATGATGAAAGAAGCTGTCACTTGCATTTAACATAATGTTATTATTGTAAATGATATATTATCTAATTTTAAATAATGTCTTTAGAACACTCGTTAGAAAAATCTTATTATTAGTTCTATAATATGCTTCTTTCGGTTTCAATCCTATCTCTTAAAGTTTTACCTGGTAAAAATGAAAAAACTTCAGGTTGCGTTTGAAAATTTAAAATTGGATTTAGATTTGAATTTTAAAATTTTAGATTTTTAAATTTATGAATTTAAAATTATTTGCTTGGAATAATTAAGATTTATATTTATATTTAAATGAAACTTAATTCTCATTTTATAAAAGATAGAGTAATAATGAAAAAATAATTTTGTAAATTCTTACTTTTAAAAGAAATTTTAAATTCTAGATTTGGACTAACGTTGGATTTGTTCAAATTCAAATCTAATTTTTTTAATTTGACATCCAGACAAAAAATTTAGATTCATAAATCCAAATCCAAATTTTTTAATCTAAATTCATATTTTCAAACAAACCATTAATGAAATCATGATAGTTTTGTGACAACATAAATGCCATCTTGCAATTCCAAGAGGCATGACTCGGAACATGTTAAGCTGTTTTATCACCCAGGAATTGCAAGTAAAATATTGCTTATCTCAGTGGGAGGGTAGCCACAATGGTTCTACTCGGTATGCGTTAGTAACCTAAACCAAGAGAATGACCCAGAGTAAATTCACATATTGGCATCATGTTTATTGTTGACGGAATCAAGTCAAAGCCATGTTCAAAATTGTAAGAAATATGAATTTGACTTGAAATTTGAGGTTGAAACTTTATTCAAAATTTATCAAATTTTACTTTTAAAATTTGAATTTGATTCGAGATTGAATTACTCAAATTCATTTGTTTATCTAATAAAAAATAAAATCAATTCTCATATTCGATTGCAAACTCGATCATTTATCTCCTTAGCCGCAACCAAAAGAAATTGGCCAAGGAACTTATTTGCAAACACCCCCAGCCCTCAGCCCACGCTTGGGCTGCTAATGAGGCAAATCTTTTGCATATTGGATCCGGGACAGACTTGAAGGAGTAATTAATTAATTTTTACCAAGGATCGATAGTGAGAACATCGGGCAGAGAAAATCCAAGTCGCTTGTTTTTTATGAGAATAGCGCAAGATTCAGATAGTGAAAATGGCTCTTTAAAGTTTATACAAATGGAGATTTTCAGCTGAAAAATAAGCGTGCAAAAAGCTTTCGCACCTTACGCCGTGCACCACCCAAAGCTCTGTTGCTATGAGATCTGAAGGCACTTTCGTGAACTCTTTCACCACAAATACAAGGGAAAAACACAACTGAGCAACAAAGTAACCAGTCCGAAACAAAACAGGGCATAACGGACATTGGTAAAAGATACAAATTAATAAATGCATTATTGATTTACAAAGTTCAATAGATTGCATGATTCTACAGCAAACCAATCATCATGACATGACTTTTGCGGTTCAACAATGTTTCATATATGCAATTTGTAAATCAATGAAGCAAAACAGAGAATCTTTTACATAGGTTTCCATCGTTTTCCGATATAAATAAGACAAGTTGACCCCTCAAAGATACTCACTTTATCCTATGTCTTAGAAGTTGCGCTGAAATGTCTCCCTCCAGCCTTCCAAAGCTTTTCCCACGTGCGCCCGAGAAATGTGGCGATAGCAACACCCTTTTACTCTTAACTGATATCAAAAGATAGATATAGTAATAGCGATAGCAAAATTGAAAGTTTCTCCTCATATTCACTGAGAGTGGCCTAAAAAAGGAGGGGAGGAGCGGAAATAAAAAGAAGGGTAGTCTGATAAAAGGGATGGAGAACATTTAAATCATACAAGGTGGCAATCCTCTTCGAGTCTTCATTGCAAATTGATGAGCATACAATACATAAAGTGGAAAGGACAGTCACAGGCTAACCTGATATAAAGGCTTTCTGTTGTGATTATTTGGAAGGAAGAGTAGTACTTCACACTCTTTTTGCAACAAAAGCTTATTGCAGATAATATTGATGGTAACAAAAAGACAAGCTAGGGAGAAAATACAATCAGTCGTACTGTGAGGTAAGGCAGATTGGTAGATAACCCTTGCGGATGAGAAATGTAACTTGGCACAATTGACTATAATTTACCGAGATCTATTAACAGAAAACATATCACTGCTGGTGAGCCACATCTGCATGATAATGAAGAATGACTCTAGCGTTTGACATCAATTTGAGCGAACCTCACTATCCTGTCTCATGCTTCTGCTACTGCTTAAAGGAACAGAACTCTGACTTGAAAGCTGCAAATCAGAAAGGGGAACAGAACCTGTCTGCGAAAAAATCAAACCAACTGAACTACTAGATGTGCTTACAGAAGAAGGAATTCTGCTCAAATAAGAATCCGTCTTGGGCCCCGAAATCAGCTTAGGCCGTAATTCAGAAGAAGAGGAAGAAGGAGCCAGTGCAGCCAGTAAAGACCCAACTGGATAGGAAGCAACTGGAATATCAATGAGAGATGACGCTGATGGACTATATCTCATTGTTCCCATTGGATGATCAAATTTGCATGTGGACCCAAACTTGCAGTGACCATTCTGCAAGTAGAAAGCACAAGGCCGCACCCCCTGCTTACAGCAAATAAGAATCAAATTAAAACAATGTTTGAATACTATGTATACTGTGTTAGCATAGACTCTGCATGTCAACATCACAGAACTGTAAGGGTAATACACTAGGAATAAAAAAAATTGAACACATCGAAGCCTGAAACTGAACATATTTCCCACAGTAAGTAGTCATTGATAGATAATTATCCTTTCCAAGCCCAAATACACACAAAGACATTAAGAGTATTTCCATGGTGAAGTCAAAAAGAAATTGGTATCCAACCAACCTGCGTGTGTATCCTCACTTCCCTGTTATACACAATGAACAAGATAACAACAAAAACGAGAATTTACAAAGCTAGGCTATCCAAAGTTCCACAGGACTGACCAGCTGTAATGGACTAAAACATGAAGACAATTTAAGAAGCAAATGACACTGCCGAAAACCTCATTCCCTGTATTACATATTAGAGTTACTAAAAGCATACGATGGTCATAATTATTATAGTGAAATTTACAAGATATATGATCACCAAGCGCACGGTCGACGTGAAAGTAGGGGAATGCAATAACTACAGTCACAGTAAGAACTTGCAAATGTTGATTCAGAATAGCAATCTATATCCATCGTGAAATGAAGCCTGTTACTCCATAAGTAAATTATCATGCTAGAATTGCTTTCAGGTAAATGGAACAATTTAGGAAGTGCCAAATTCTTTTGCAGCAAAACATCAAACCTTTTAAACTGGCTAGATAACAAACATTAACTGCAAAAGATCAAAGATCAAAGCGTATGTTAAAATATATATGAAAAGCTGATGGTTTACAATCACTCTGTTCGGAATTCACACTAAATTTTCTAAGTAAATTTGATAATGTAGCGTATACCTGATCAGTCTTAGCTATCAAAAGTTACATTACAAGCAATGTGAAGGCGAAAGATAGATAAAACCAGATTAAACACACACAAGCATACACAGCCTCACATACATGCATGCGTGTTTCTCAATCAGGCCAAGCTGACGAGATTGGTTGAGAAGGCGGCCTATCAAAGCCAGCACTGAGATTAAGAAGGGTGCAATTAGCTAAGGACCTCAGTATGTAAAGTTAAAGGTGGCTAATAAATCAAAAGCAAGTACTTTCCAACAAAAGAAAAAAATTGTAAAAGTAAAAATAAGTTTAATAAAAACCTTTTCTAAAAGTAAAAATAAGTTTAATAAAAACCTTGACTATGTGTCATTTTAGGCATAGGAAACTTGGTGTAATTAGGTTGCCTGTTTGAATAAACCTCCCAATTGATACAAAAATGATACACTACTCTCCATTGTAAGTTTGTACAATCTTTCTAATCATTCCCTTCTGCCACAATAATATTAGGTGTTTAAAAGCTTGAAGCCTCAACTAAAGTGTTCCATTATAAACCTTGAAAAGAGTCCAAATCTAATATCAGTATATCAAGAGTCATCAAATGATAAGTTATAACCACACAAGATATTCTCCTCAAACAATGCTCTGAACCCAATATTCATTTTAAAGTTCTGACCAATCTAACTAATCTAATAAGCAATAATTTACTGTGAGGCAGAAAAAACACTTCAACGTTCGATTATTGTCAAGACGTAAACTACGAAGCTATCGAATGTGTATGAGAAATCTTAAATAAATTCATGATGACCATTATTGAAGCCCTCTCCGACAACTCTTATAAAATGAAGCACACCTAGCCTATATTTTAGAAAAAGATCCTTAAAAAGAAAAACTAATTAAAGGGAAAGATAGGGGCAAAGGCTGTCACTTTCTTTCTTTCCCACCAAGGAACAAAAACTTCGAACTACATAGCAGATAAAGTAAGATACAAAATTTCGGATCAATAGGCCAACCAAGGTCAACTTCAGGGGCACTAAAAACACATTAACCTAACAAAACTTACTTTATAATGCAAGTTCTTGAAGTCAAGATCTCTATTAAAACCCAACTCTAAAATGACAGTAATTATCATAACCGAATGTCGACTTGAACAGAAGAACACAGGGATAAATAAAGACAGACTGAGAATAGTCACATACTGGACGTAAAGGAAGTCCTATTGGGCTGAGGACACAATTTGCTCGTGGCACAACCCTGTCTCTAGGATGATGATACCTACATGACGATCCAAATTTACAGTCGCCAGTCCTCAAATAGTATTGGCATTCAGGTTCATTGGGTCTCTCTGGAAATGTTTGTTCCTTCTGGTTACCACCTGAAGGGCCAGTGGAAGAGGGCACGGAAGGGTAAGGTCCTGCAAGTGAAGGTGTTGAAGAAGATAGCTGCGTTAGTCCATAGAGAGAATTTGCTCCAATAGCAGGTTGTGCGCCAGGAGAAAGTACTGGGCTTACAGGTGCCTGCACCATGTAAGCCAAAAACAGCTTCAGGAATCCCGTATACTTTTGAATTATCTTAATGCAACTATGCTGATCATCCTACCGAGTAGTGACTCCAACCCTGAATAGGAACCACTCCTGGGGAAAACATTACAGGACCATAAGCCCCTTGAACATATGAACCAGGTAATAGCGGAGGCCTTGCTACTCTCACACTGGTGGATGCCCCCCCATACCGTTCAGGTATAGGGACCGAAGGAGACTGCACCGGCTGATAAAATTGAGGTGCAGATGCCGGCATTGATGTGCCAGCTGGTTGAGGATGATGGAATTTACAAGTAACACCATATTTGCACTGCCCAGTTTTCAAATAGTAGGAGCATTCTTTCTCGCCCTGTTAATGGATGCACAACAAGTTGATGTCTGGAAATTCTAAGAATCCTCTAAACAGATAAATACAAATTAAGGAGGCAGGGAAACAAGAAAAGAGATCATCCAAACCAGTCTTAATGGGTATCCATATATATTCAATGGAACATTGCTAAAGGATCCACCTCCATGTTTTGGATGGTGGAACTTACAGGATGCGCCAAATTCACAGGTTCCAGTTTTTAAATAAAACTGCATACATGCAAAAAAAATAAAATAAAACAAATAAAAAAGGACAACTTAAAGAAAGGGTCTTGTGGCATTAATTAGCAAAGGGGTTCACTTGTTAAAAAGCAAATTTGCATTTTTCCATTAAAAAAAATTATTCTTTCACCTGACATGCAGGCTCCCCTGGTCGTTCAGGGTACTCCCCTGTAGCTCTTACAGCAGCCTCAACCTAAATGGCATCACAACCAAGACTGAGTGAACTCTCACAAAAGGCTTAAAACTGAGTATAAGAAAGAGCATACCTCAGATTAAAACCAGGGATAATGAGAAGACCTAAGTAAATTCTCTTACATCATCCCATCTTTAAGAACTATCCTCCATTTCTAACTAGAAGAAATGAAGCAGGCAAATAACTTATTTAAACAATGGAATTTTCATGCCTGTACAACAAATATAGAAGACCTGAGGTTCACTTTTAAGTTGAGGTGGGTCCAAACGAAGCACAATTCCATGGTACACTATCTCCTTTATTTGCTTCACTTACCCACAAATTAAACAAAATTTTTTTGCTAAATATAGAAATAAAAATCTATCAACTATCCCAAACATCAGAGACTTTGGTATGAATTAGAGTGCAAGACAAAGGCCAATCAAATTACCAGTGTTAGGGAAGATGCTGAAGAAATAGACACAGACTTAAGTTGCAGGCCATTTAAATCATTTAAATCCAGAACATAGGATGTCAAGCATAACTTCTACATTGCAGATCCAGTTTCTATATGGAGGTAAACATTGCACTGCAAAGTTGTGCCCATCAGAGCCCCTAAGAGTTACAAGAAACACGCGCGCGCACACATGCACACACACACACACACACATATATATATATAATGAAATAAAACTATCTGGTAAAAGTGAAAACTAAGAGTTTTCTATCATTATTGCAGTGAACAAATAGACTATAAAGGAAAATTTTGCTTCAGTCATTGCTACTATTATTGAAGCATCAAAATGTACCGTGATAAGTTTCACGTTCCTAGTGCATTTTGCACATTCATTATTGATCTCAACATTAAGTTCATTTGCTTACACCCCCACTGTCACCACTGACAGTGTAATCCGACAACATAAATATATATCTTCATACCATTTCAGTTAAGTGCAGAAACAAACACTGCAAACGAAATCAAATAAACAAAAGGAAAGCCTCACTTTTTGAAGGAAATGATAAGAGAAATTTACCGCGGCACGGTCACGAGGATGATTGTAACGGCAACTATTACCGTATGCACAGTACCCGGTTCGCATGTAGTAAACACAATCAGGTTCCTCTTTCCGTTCCGGGTACGATTCGGTGCCTCTCAACGACAATTGCCACATCGATTCTGCATTATACCAGAAAAATACTAATGAAAACCTTAATTCACTCTCCATATACATTAAACCCTAAAGCCCCAAATGAAAAAGAGACCTCGGTACAATGCGAGCAGAAAACTAGAAAATACCTTCCAGGCCGCCGATTTCGAGACCGGCGGGGCTCCATTCGGGCTGGTAACTCGAATACGACCCATTCCGTGCAGGGTTGCGACCGTACAACTCCATCGAAACGGGTTCTTTATTCTGTTGGAGGGATTCTGTACAGTAGTACCTTACAAACTTTACTGAAAAAATTAAAAAAAAAAACAACAGAAGAAGAAATGGAGAGTTCGACAGAGAAATCTAGAATGTTCTAGAACGACCGGAGAGAGCTCGATCGAGAGTGGAAATTTGCCAAGAAAAACATGAAGTGGAAGAAGTGAGAGATTCTTTCAGTCTGCAAGTGAGCTTTGTTTATTTGTTCTCTCTATCTTTCTTTCTCTAACACCATACGCTATGCATTTTGGGCCCCTTTTTTTTTTTTTTTTTTTTTTTTTTCCTTTAGCTTTGTTTGATTTTTCTTGTATCACTTTACATTTTTTTTTCTTTTTTTTTTCCTCTCTACCTTTTTTATTTGGTAAAATTTTGGCGGAATTGTTTAAAAAGGCGGGGTTTGGACATTAAAAAAAAAAGCGACCGACACAGGTCGGAATTGAAATTACAGTATAACCCTCGGATTTGCAAAAAGGATATAATGAAATTATTTATGAATTTTTATTTACGGAATATTTAATTAAAATTTAAAATCCTTTAATTGTGTTGCTTTATTCAATTAATTTATTCATTAAATTTATTTAAAACGAATCCAATTTTTTCATTTAATTTATTTTAATTTTTTTAAAATTTAAATTAATTCAATTATATCTGATATTTAAATTAATTTTTTTAAAAATTAAATATTATATATATTTTTTAAAATCGAATAGAACAAAACCCACAATCATCTATTCTATATCGGGCTACGGTCTAGATTGACAGTCGGGTTGAATAGCATAAATGAGACCAATTCTCCTCACAGAATTGGGTCACAAGCCCAAGTTACTCAGCCCGACCCAGAAAAGTTTCTTGCTAAATGCATGCAGCAAGCCTTTAGTTAAAAGCCCAACCCAGCAAAATTGCTGATGCTGAAACGGTTAAATAAATGGCGTCAACGTCTCGAACCATATCAAGACACAACTTATGAAGAAGGAAAGAAAAGGAGGACGGTTTCATCGATTTGCGTTCTTCAAAGGATCTTAATCCAACTGGAGTCAGACCAGACAACTACGTCATGTCGGCCTTAACTTCCCCATTTCTCCGTATATAAACTAATTTCTATAATTGAATCGAGTTAGGGATTTTGGGGCGGCCGTTTCAGGATGGTGGGGAGAAGGAAGCCGCTTGTGCTCTCTTCCACCAAAATTCTCGTCAACTCGGTACTGAGTTCTACAAGACTCAATGAACCCGAGCCAACTAATCTTTCCGCTGACGGCTTGCGTTTAAAGGCGGGGATTCTAAGGCTTTCTGAGGACAAAAATGAAATTTCGGATCCCAAGTTAGCTCTTCTTGACGATTCTGCTTTGGTAGGGCTCTCTACTTCTGCATTGAAGAGACTAGCAGTTACTTCTGGCTCGCTGGTGAGTTTAAGTTTCTGTTTTGGTTGATAAAAATGCGGGGAAAAAAGAGAGGAAAATACCAGAACTTTTTTAGCTTAATTCAAGTATCAGCCTTTGTTGCTTAGGCTTGCTAGAATTTCCTCTCCCGCTATTGTATCCACATTTTTCTCTTTTTTCCCCCCGTTTAAGCTGTGTTTGGTTGCTTGGAAAACGTTGTAAAGAAAAATAAATGAAAATTGGACTCTTTCTTTTTCCTAATTATCATTGTGCATGAAGTGAATTTTTATTTTTAAGTTTGGGAGTTCTTGTTTGAAAATCGAAGTCTGAATCTTGAACTTGACTATTAACAGATATACAGTAATTGTAATGTAATAATGATGATGATGATCGTCATTGCGGGGAAAAAAATGACGCGAGCTTAGTAATGTTATAATGACTGACCTCAGTTCTTTTTTGTCCACTCTTTTTGCACTTCTTTTAGGTGCTTGTTAGAAACTTGGAGACAAAGACACAAAGAATTGCTCAGGTTGTTGTTTTAGATCCTCCAGATACCCATGTCGACACGTCTCTAAGCAAAGAATCATTTTCCCATCCTTCACATGCAATGCTTATCTTTCCATCACACAGTTTTCCTCCAAATGACATTGTATTCTTGGACCGCAATGTTGCCTATGTATCTCCTCTCTTAGCTTTTAACCTTAACCTACACATATCGTGCTTGAGATCTCTTGTCCATAAAGGAAAAGAGACTTTAGCGTCTCTCTTTGAAGGTAATGTGGATGATAAGGCTTGCAGGGGAGACCTTGATGCTTCTGCTATCAGATTATGGTTGGAACCTTTGGGTCGACCACCCAAATATGCATCACACTTAAGGGTTTCCTTTGTTAAGATACCAGAATGCAGTTCCCTGGAATCTTTGAGAGGAATTTCTTCTATTGAAGCCAAAGATCGCCAAGAAATGATTGATTCAGCACTACACAAGTATTTTGAAGTGGATAGATATTTAGCAAGGGGAGATGTTTTCAGTGTTTCCTTAAATTGGAATTGCAATTCTGTATTTTGCATTCTTTGCAGCTCAAGACTGCAAAATCGAAGAGATAATATCATCTTTTTCAAGGTAATAGATTGTGTATATATTAGTTATTACCAGTGGCACGATATATACACGTAATGTTAAAATTTGCCAGGCTGTCACGAGATTGTAGTTCTTGTCTTCAGGTTGTTGCTGTGGAGCCATCAGATGAAGCAGTTATTCGAGTCAATCGTACTCAGACTGCTCTAGTTCTTGGAGGGAGCGCTCCATCTGCTGTTCCCCCTGATTTGTTGGTTGCTGAAACAAAAAGTTTGGCACCTTTGCAAAGGGACACAGTGAAGATTTTAGCATCCATTCTTACACCAACTCTCTGCCCATCGCCACTTTCTTTGAAATTTAGAGTTTCTGTTCTATTACATGGTTTGCCAGGTGCACTGGATGCTATTCTGATCGCTTGCTGTCTTCTAAGCTGTGTTACATCCTTAGTTCATAAATATAATTTAATGGAAAAATGAAATCATTGATTGATGACACAACTTTGTGGTCCTTCTCTCTGGCAGTGGAAAAACTGGGCTTGCCAAACTTGTTACTAATTTTCATGATGCAAGTCCTAGTGAAAGCAATAAATTGTTACGCAGATTGATCACGGAGTGGAGGGATTTTTTGGTATATCTATGCTTGTTATTGCATAGTGTAGCTGTGTCCTGATCAAGTATTTATTGCAGGGTGTGGGAAGAGGACTGTTGTTAGATATGTTGCTAAGCGACTGGGTCTACATGTAGTTGAATATAGTTGCCACGATCTGACAGCATCTTCTGAGAAGAAGACCTCTGCTGCATTGGCTCAAGCTTTCAACAGCTCGCAAAGGTAAAGCAGCTGACTTGTTGCAAACATGCCTAATTGCAAATAGTTGTTCTGATTTAATTAACCTATTCCCTCACCCTTTGCTTCATACTTATCCTGTGCTTCCTATAGTTGGAAAATTTTTCATATTTTTTGATAATCCACTTGCTGCTCCTTTTGATAGAGTTGCAATGTTAGAATGTATAATTTATTGCATCTATATATATGTCTCTGTGTGTGTGTGTGTGTGTGTGTCTCTTAGTTTGGAAATTCTCTTAGTTTGGAAATATTTCATGATACAGTACCTTCTCTGACAATTCAATCAAGGTAACAGAGTTCACTTCTTTCAGACTTAATGCTTATATAATTACTGATATCATGCAAAAATGAAAGCACCTGACATCGCTGTTCCTTAGGCTTGCTATGGACTCACTCTGCTATTTATCTGTCTGTTGGCAGATACTCACCAACCATACTTCTACTACGCCATTTCGATGTTTTTCGGAATTTGGCCTCTCATGAAGGTTTCCCAAGTGATCAAATTGGTCTTGCCTCTGAAGTTGCATCAGTCATCAGAAAGTTCACTGAGCCAGTTGCTAATGATGATGATGGTTATGCTGGAGAAAAGTCAAATGGTGATTTTGTAAGACCCAACTTGTTGGCAATATCATTCAGTTGATTGGATTTTCAGGCATGCTTTAATTTACTTCTATTGGTCTTCCATTCCCTTGGTTTGTCATTATTGATGAGATTTTTAGTTTTTCTTTGCTGTCTATCCAAAGTGTTACCCCATGTACGTATGCGTATTCTTATGATTTGTCTTTTCTTAACTGACGAGGCATACTTTTTGAACTTTACTAAGTGCCATATTGATCGATTTTGTCCAGTCATAATTTCAATTGGAGAATTAAATCAAGAAACTGAAAATTGGTTTTGAGAATTTTGCATGCTAATTACGTTCAAGAATTTAAGAGAATAATGCTTTGAACTTGTATGGTGTTGGTGCAGGCTGTCAAGGACAGTGGAAATGTGGGTGGGCACCAGGTGCTGTTGGTTGCAGCTGCTGACAGTTCTGAAGGTCTGCCACCAGCTATTAGGCGTTGTTTCAGCCATGAAGTAAGCATGGGTCCTTTGACTGAAGAACAAAGGGCTGAAATGTTGTCCAAGTCACTGCAAGGTGTCTCTGAATTCCTTTCTGATGTAAGTAAACATAGTAAACATATTCTTAACATATTCTTTCTCCTATGCTTGTACCTTTGGCTAAATTTCTTTATGAATAAACTGAATATAAGCAGGGCAATATTTTAAGGCTTCGACTACCTCGTTCTGTAATACCACACCATAACTGAACCCAACATTCAAATCTTAGATAAAGGCTGATAAGGACGTCACCTGTTCAATTTATCAAATTAGGAAAAATAAATTTCAACTTGAATATATTTTTTAGAATGTTTATACAAATGGATAAGACCTCC
Source organism: Adansonia grandidieri (assembly GCA_038382065.1). Taxonomy (NCBI): domain Eukaryota; kingdom Viridiplantae; phylum Streptophyta; class Magnoliopsida; order Malvales; family Malvaceae; genus Adansonia; species Adansonia grandidieri. The sequence continues at coordinate 4,575,957 of JBBYHK010000022.1, forward strand.
AGGTGTGCTAGGAGCATTTTGTAATTTTTTTTTTTTTTTTTTTTGAGGTGGTTCCTTGCAGACTTGCTTAGAGGACTTTGTGAAGGACATACTAGGACAGACATCTGGCTTCATGCCTCGGGATTTGCGTGCTTTAGTTGCAGATATTGGTGCTAACTTAATCCCTAGGAGCAATTTTCAAACTGGCAAAGCAGAATCTTCACAATCAGATGATTCTGTTAAAGCAGTACATGATACATCAAGCAATACTGCAGCTCATTCAATGGGAAAAGAGGACTTAGCGAAAGCATTGGAGCGATCAAAGAAGAGGAATGCATCTGTGTTAGGTGCTCCAAAGGTAACCCGTATAAAGCAAATTTAGAACATAACACTATGTTATTACCAACTGAAGTAGAGCTTTTTCAAATTTTACGTATCTTAGTATTTTGCTGGACTTGGAGTGAAATGATTCTTTCGACTGCTGATGTACAGTAGATCATTTAAGTCTTTTATCTTCTTCAGGTTCCTAATGTGAAATGGGAAGATGTTGGTGGGCTGGAGGAGGTGAAGAAATCAATTTTGGACACTGTTCAGGTGAGTTTTCTGTATCGCTGATACTTTTCTCCGGTTATAGCTCATTTTAGTCTAAAATATATTTGTCTTACCATTTTTTGAATAATTTGAACCTCTTCATTCATTTTCATGGGCACAAAAAAAAAAATGGTATTTACAGTCTTCAGATGTTTGTCAATTATTAACTTATCTCATAAAGGTTATGGCAGAAACATGGAACTGTTGCTCATAATACACACGAAATGACACATTTGCTAAAAGGTACAATGATTTAGAAAGTTGGCCATCTATTAAGTGCTAAGGAAAGGATATTAAGATTGGTTTTAACATTGCTTATAATTTGGTCCCCGTCAAACAGGTTTCTATTCAGTTTTTGCTTGTAGGTGGTCCATTTTTCTTTAACATTTTTCTAATCAGAAGCCTGCTAGTCTGAATTTTTTTAGTTATTGTTAATTTTTTTAACTCTGCAGTTACCTCTCCTGCATAAGGATTTATTTTCATCTGGCTTGCGCAAGCGTTCTGGTGTTCTTCTATATGGTCCTCCAGGAACAGGGAAAGTAAGTTCTGATGGATTACCAAATTATTCTCAACCTTCCACATATACATTTTAAGATATCAGCTATAGCTTTTCTTTCCCTGTTCTTATTCTTTCTGCTTTAAATGTCAGACTCTGTTGGCAAAAGCTGTGGCAACTGAGTGTTCCTTAAATTTCCTTAGTGTGAAAGGGCCTGAACTAATTAACATGTACATAGGAGAGTCAGAGAAGAATGTTCGAGACATATTCCAGAAGGTAGACAAAAATAAACTTGTCTCGAGTATGTAATTCCTTTGCTTGGTAAATTGGGTTGCATACAGGCTTTCTGTGTTATGATATTGCAAGTCTTGTAGGCCAGATCAGCACGGCCATGTGTCATCTTCTTTGATGAACTCGATTCTCTTGCTCCTGCTCGAGGTGCTTCCGGGGATTCTGGGGGTGTTATGGACAGAGTGGTTTCTCAGGTGTTGATTGACACTTCTGTTACGACATTGATTGATCCGCACTCTTCAGTTTCATATGTTACTGGTCATGACAATTTGCTTTTGTTGCCAGATGCTTGCAGAAATCGATGGCCTTAATGATTCTACACAGGTTATTTATGCTTCTTGTTATGAGAATACTATGTTCCTTTGCTTCTTTTTTTTTTTTTTTTTTTGTCCCTCCAAATAACAGTGAGACTGATCCTCCTCCTTTTCCAGGACCTATTTATTATAGGAGCAAGCAACCGACCAGATCTTATTGACCCAGCTCTTCTAAGGCCTGGTAGATTTGACAAACTGCTATACGTTGGAGTTAACTCTGATGCATCATACAGAGAGCGGTTAGTTCATACCTTTGGACCTTTTCTTCCATTCATGCTTATATGCTATAACTATTTTTAAATTTGATTCTTTTTCTTTTATATGGCCAATTCCATTCTTCGTCCAGAGTTCTTAAAGCACTTACCAGAAAGTTTAGATTGCACGAAGATATATCCCTCTACTCAATTGCAAAGAGATGCCCACCAAACTTCACTGGTGCAGATATGTATGCCTTGTGTGCAGATGCTTGGTTTCATGCTGCAAAGCGCAAGGTGAGTAAAAATCAGATTTTTTTTCACTGCAGAATCACTGCGAATATCTCGTATATATACCTCAATAATTTTTAGCTTACCATGTATCAGTTACTGCGAGCACAGCCAACAAAACTTTTCTCTTCATTGCTTATACTGGTTCTTTTTGTGTAGGTGTTGAGTTCGGATTCGGATTCATCTTCCACAGATGAAGCTGACTCCATTGTTGTAGAATATGATGATTTTGTGAAGGTATGACATGATTCTTTGCTGATTAAGGAATCTTTGGGGTAAAAACATATACAAAATGTGGGTTTTGAATAGCATTTTAATAGTAGAAAGCTAATAAGGAAAATAGAAGATATTAACCATGAAGTGATTTGATTAAATTAGCTTAAATTGCAATTCCATGGTTATTAGCTAAGTTTCATTTACTCTAATGAAATATGCAGCTAAAATCCATTTCAACGTACTAATCATGCCTTAGCATGCAACACATGTTTTAAAGTCAGTGGACGGCCATATCTACATGATTCTGCTGACATTTCGGCATTTCAATTTGATATTTAAATAACAATACTAATAATAATAATTCATTACTGTTTATGTGTGAGTGTCTCGTGCTAGTATAGGTGCCATTTTTTTTTTGTTTTTTGGCAAGCGTCTTAAGACCTGAATGAATGTTAATGTCCTGGCTGTGCAGGTCTTGGGAGAGCTTTCACCATCCCTTTCCATGGCAGAGCTTAAGAAGTATGAAATGCTTCGAGATCAGTTTGAAGGATCTTCAAGCTGAACCTATGGTCAATTCTGAAATTACAGATTACAAAAATACAATATATATATATATATATATGTGCAAAAAGCCATGATTTTATACCATTCTATTTTATTTATGAAACAGTAAAATTTTGTATCATTGTCAATGTTGGACCGACGGTGTAGTAAATAGTCAAAATGTCTTATTCTTACAGAAATTTCAGTTTCCATGCTTCGAAATTCGCATTACATTTCAACCCTTCTTTCTAGTTCTTCAGTTTCCTTTCCCTTAGATTTTCTTTCTTATTTTCCTTTTCCTCTTATTTTTCCATGATCCAAACAAATCCTACGTTTCAAGCCAACAGAAGAAAAAAATAAAAAGATAAAAAGAGTTCACGTTGGACTTACAAAAGTATGGGTTTTTGAGTTTGAGATTATCCAGTTAAAGTAATGTTTTGGCCTTTGGGTTAAGACTTCCTACTTTATAAACTTTACATTTTTGCTTATGCTTGAAAGTAACGTACTCAGAGTCTATAAGAAAGCTTACCCACATCATTCGTAGTGGGTCCTTCCATTTCGCTGCATTTCATGATGTTCATGTTTTAAATTTCCCAGAATCCTCATCCATTTTGACGTTAAACAAAGCACTGAATATTTGGAGATAAGTTTAAGATTAAAAAAAAAAAAGTTCGTAAGTTTCCCACCGACTTAAAAATGCTGTCTTAATCGTAAATTTTAAACGGTGAGTATTTTTTTTTTCGATGACTATAGCCTATAGGTAGAAAACTCGAAACCCCGCTCGTCAAAATGGCAGCTAAGTTGACATTTCTCAAAGCAGTCAAACAAAACCACCTTCCAGACACCACAGCAAGTATTTTAACTGCAGTTGCCGGCTGCCTTTCTCTCCCACGTCACTGTATCTCGACACCTTGTCTCTCTGTTACGTCTAATTTTATATTTTGCCCTTCTTAGAACATTGACTACCTAAGCGTATTAAGTAAGTATTTTAATAATTTGGAGACAGTAAGTTTTTTAAAAAGTATTTCACTCGCGATTATTTAATTATAATACATAATTGTGTAAAGTTTGTTATTTAAAAGTACAGAGTTTTAAATAATATGTTTATAATCTTGTATAATTTAAATTTTTAATCGATTAATTACATGACAGTAATTATAAATTATATGCTTTAGTATTTCATATCATTGCAACTGTAGTAACTTATCGTATATTACATTTATTGTTAACGAACAAGAGATTAAAAATTATTAAGAGAAAAAAATCATCACTTTTGTTGGTTATGCACATACTAATAGTTTTTTTTTTTAAAATAATTATTTGATATATTATTAGAAAAGTTAAAAATTTAATATGCCACATATCCTTTAAAAAATAAAAAATAAAATATTTATCATCTCATTAATATTATTTATAAATTTTTTTAACTTAAATGACAGTGTATTTAATAATTTTTTTATTTTTTTCAAATCACGACAAAGATTTTTTACGAATATTAAAGTGTGATAACTTATTTTTTCTATTGGCATTAGAAAAATAGAGAAACCATAGAAATGCAGTTATGAATAATTTGTTTTTTTAATTTAACGAAAATATTATTTTAAATATAAAAAATTAAATAATTTGTAATCAGTTTAAATCAACAGTCCATTCTATTAATAGCCATGAAAAAAGAAAGCTCATGCGACTTTTTTTGATGGGATTTAGTCCTCTGCAAATCTAAACAACTATTTCAAGTTTTAAGTTAAATCAAAGCAGTAAATTAACAATAAATAAATAAATAAACAAAGGTAGTTGGCGTTTCCAAACTTCGAAGATGACGAAAAGAAAAAAATAAAATTGTAACTCGGGGTTCCAGCTCTGAGCCGCTCGGGCACAAGGGTAAAATGGTCATTTTAATATTATTTTTACTGGGGTCAACCCGGGAGGTTTTTAAGAAGAGCATCTCTTTAATAAACAGTGGGGTAGCCTTTAATTTTGTCAGATTTTTCTAAAATTAAGGGGGGGAAAAAACGATGTAAATAAATTAAATGGAAATTATCCAAAAAATTAAGAATTTTCTTCCGATATATAAAGAGGGAAAAAAAATGGAAATTAGTAATAGAGTTTGACATGTTGTAATTTCCACCTGACACACATGGTGTTGAGGAGTTATCATAAACCCACGCGCTTCCTCAATCATGCACACACCCAACTCCACACATCCAACTCCTTTGTTTTCAATGCTTTTAAAAGTTAAATATTAATTTAACTCATAGGCGATTTATAATATGTAAAAATAATAATTTATATATTATTAATAAAATTAAAAAATTTTACAAATAATATTAATAAAATTAAAAAATTTTACAAATAATATTAATAAAATTAAAAAATTTTACAAATAATATTAATAAAATAATATATATTATATTTTAAAAATATATTATTTTATTAATATTATTTATTAAATTTTTTAATTTTATTAATAATATATTAGATAATGATTATATTTAAGTATTAAAATATTTATATATTAATATTATATTTTTAATTATTTCTTAGTGTTATAGTTACGTGATTAGATTTATTTAATATTATTAAATGAATAATTATTTGATACACAAATCGTAAAATTTTTTAATTTTATAAATAAAATTAAAAATTATCATATATCTTATTTATTTATTTTTTTAAATATATAATAAAAATATATGACAATATTTTTTTAATCATATTTATTAAATTAAAATATTTAATTATCAGTATATCTAATAATAATACTTATCAAATATTAATAATAATGCTTATCAAATATTATTTTTTTAGAATTTAGCGATCTTTAACAAGTCTGATTAACACGCGTTAATTTGGCGCTGACATCAGTCACCATTTGTTTATTTTTAGGACAAGACGTTTTAATAAAAACGAAAAACTCAGAGGACCAAAAGGTCAAAAAAAAAAGGGCCTAAAATTAAATGCTCAGTTAAAAGGGAAAAAAAAAAAAAAGGATAACTATTTGCTTTCTATGCCTCTCCGGTTAAAGATCACGTGGACTTGAAGAAAATATAGATATGTTCTTAAAAATAAAAATAAAATAAAATAACGCGGCTGCTCTGTACACAAAAACCAGAGAGACTTCCTCTCTCTTTCTCTTTCTCTGCTCATCGATTACAGCTAAAGAGATCGCACCCAGGAAAAAAAAAAAAAAAAAAAACCTTAAAAGCGATAAAATTTCGAGAGATCGTTGTTTTAAAATATCTTTTTTTTTTTCTTAAAAAAATTAAAGCGCTTTAAAATTTTGGTAGGTGTGTGATTTCGTGATCGAGTTTTGGGTCTTGATTGAAATTAGGGCTAAAGCCCCCTTTTTCTTGGGTGGGTTTTAGGACGTTGTAGAAAAGGATTGGGAGAAACTTGTGGTCTTCGAATGATAGAAAATTACGTTTGAGAGTTTGATACTTGGGTTGAGGGTTACTTTTTTCGTTTTGAATGATTACGTTTGGGAGTAACGATGCGAGGCAGGGGCTAGGGTTAGGGTTTGGTGGAGGAGAAATGGAAGAGACTGAGCTTGAAGAAGGAGAGGCTTGCTCTTATAATAACAATAACGATGATTATGATGCCGCCACGGACCCCGAAAATGATCTATCTTCCCTCTCTTACATAGTAAGAAATTTTGGCTCTTCTTAGCTTTTCCTTTAGTTTTTAACTAATGTTTGATTTCCTTGTGTTGATTTTCCTTTTGTCTGTCTCTGCCTGTTTTAGTTCCAAATTTAAGATTTTTGTGCTGATTTATTGCAATGTTGGGTATTGTAGCGTCAATTTAAATGTCTATACTTTTTACATGTCTTGCTTATTGAAATGTAAGATATAGATTGGCATTTTAGTTTTTATGCTAATATTACGAGTTAATTTTGTTTCATGATGGACTGATGGAGGCATCTTGAGAATTTAGTTTTAGGAGGTTTAATAAGTTAAGAGCATTGTTTTCTGTAACTTGCCTAGTGCTCTCATATATAAAGGCTTTTTGCATACTGCTGTATTAATCGTTTTAGGGTTTTTTTTTTTTTTCAGTTGTCGGATATTAGTTGGACATCTGGTTACCTTAGAAGGCATAATTCATGAATTTTGTTTCCATGTAAGGTTGGTGATGTTTAATTATGGTAATCTTGACTGTAACGCCGGAGAATTCACAGTTGTAAGGGAACAAGATTCGAGCACATTAGTTAGCTTATATAGTTGCAGGATTGCAGTGTGTTTCTACTGCTTCTAGAGAATTACCGCTAACTGTACACGGAGTCGGATGCTTGTTCGTAGTCTCTTTCCATGTGTTATATGATCTCTTAGTGATGTATGGCTTATGTAATGTTTCTGAAGGATGAGAAAATTCAACATGTTCTTGGGCATTTTCAAAAAGATTTTGAAGGTGGAGTTTCTGCAGAGAATCTGGGTAAGTCAAAACTAAAAAAAAAAACAATCATGGTTCTTATGAGGTCAAGAGTCACCATAAATTGGTGTTCATAATTTGAAATTGACGTTTCGGGATTCTTGCCATTGCCACAGGGGCAAAGTTTGGTGGGTATGGATCATTCTTACCCACCTATACACGTTCTCCTGGTTGGTCTCATCCGAAGGAGCCACCAAAAGTTCAAAGCTGCAATGCACCAACATCCCCCTCAAAAATGCCATTGAAGGTAGTGTTTTTCTCAATTTGTCTCTTCCCCTCCCCCCTCCCCCTTGAAAATTTAATTTATTTCATATAAAGGAGGAATCTTTTACAGGCTCTTCGTTTATTCAAGATGTCCAAGATAAAGTGGGTGCTTACTTTGTTTTGTTATACAGGATGACCGTCAAAACTCTGCACGTTGGGCAAGTGATTCTCAGTCACTGAGGCCTGGACCACCTCCTAAAAGTTTTGGGACCCTCCCTGCTTTGAAGGCATCACCTGTGAATGATTCGATTAAACAAGAGGTCAGCATAAGATCTGCTCATGCAGATGAGGTTGCCTCTAGGTGCGAATTCAACAAGAAAGCTACCTGTCTGCCAGACCTTAAAACATTGAAGGTGCGAATCAAAATGGGTTCAGATAACTTGTCGACACAAAAGAATGCTGCAATCTACAGTGGCCTTGGCCTTGATGTTTCGCCGTCTTCCTCCTTAGATCAGAGCCCTTCAGAAAGTGAAGGGATGTATCAGGAGACTCAAGAGCTATCTCCAACCGGTATTCTTTGGGTAAATCCTCCATTTACTATTTTGTTAAACTTCTCATAGAAGGAGTGTTTCTTTATCTTTTACATCTAATGTACCTGAAGTCCTGAACTGATCAGACTTTTTTCTTCCCTCGATATTTTGAGCAGTCTATGACTTCCTTCCCAGTACCTGGGGAGGCACTACTATCTCCTCTTCCGGATCATCTACTTAATTTGATTGAAAAGGAAAAGATTCCGAAAGAGAATAGATCTGATTCTGGAAAGAGTGATGGAATATTAGTGAGAGACAAGAAAGCAAAGTCAGTTGAGAAAAAGGATTTTCCAGCAGAAAGGAAGAGTGGCAATAACCGGGAAATAAAGAATGACGATGGTACTATGTCAAAGAAAGAAGTAGATATTGACACATTGGCTTGTGAGGAGCTTGTTTCAAAAACATTGAGACTTCCTCTTTTATCTAATTCATATTCTGCTGCCGACAATGTAAAAAATAAGGGCATGGCAGCAAACAAAGGTATCCATGATGTGGCTATGGAGGAGTCAGTGGAGCCAATACTTACCCAAGAGATTGGCTGGGAGAATCCTAGGGCTAGTTCAGCTCGAAAGGTTTTGGAGGAACAAAAGACAAGTGTTCTGGATGATTTTGCAGGACATGCTAGAAAAGATGGGTATAATAAAGCAGACAAAACTTATGATTCTGTCAAAGCTGATTCTAATACTCTAAGAGATAGCAAAGCTCTAAACAGGGAACCGGTAGATCTTCCCAAGCAGAAGATCAGCCAGAGATCTACATCACATGAGCAAGGCAATATGAAGCAAACCTCTTCCGGTGGAAAAAGAAAATCAAAAGGCGGTCAGGGTCATGGCGTAGCTGCAGAAGTACCAAAAGAAAGCTTAAAGGTTGGTTCTTCTTCAATACTGAAAAATAAGCAAACTGCTCATGGGAACAGTAAAACAAACAAAAGGGAATCTGGAGACCGGAAATTAGAAAGGCCTTTTCAAAAGGCTGAAGATAGGTATAGAGATTTTTTTGGAGATATTGGAGAATCAGAACAGGAAGAGAACCAAACAAGTTCTTTGGAAATCTGTTCTGGAGATCGGCTGAAGGAAGCTGATAAGATTGAAAAAAATACATCAGCCATTAACAGTGCATATAGTGATAGACTAAGTGGCAAGAAAACTGAGGATCTATTGGCAACCGGATCATACCCAAGAGCAACTGTGGATGGTGCTTCTAACCCTGCCAATGTGAATGTTGCCGGAACTTCCCATGCAACTGCAGCTCCTATATTGATAAAAGAAAATTGGGTTTGTTGTGATAAGTGTCAGAAGTGGCGTCTTCTTCCAATAAGCATAAATCCTGCTGAATTACCTGAGAAGTGGTTGTGCAGCATGCTTAACTGGCTGTAAGTTTTTTTTATCGTCACCCCTTTTAATTTTTTGTGAATGTAATCTAATGGTTCAGGCTCCTTAGTTTTTTCACAAATATATATTGTTAAATTTTGTTGGACTGAACGATAATCTGAAATTCTTAAGGAAAACTGGAAGATTGGATAAATTGGTAGGAAAACAGAAATAAAGATAACCTAATCATCACACCTAGGGTTAATTGCATCACACTAGCCTACGACCGACCCTAATCCTAGAACAACTAGGACTCCTAATATTGTTTGTGATAGTTAAACTTTTTGATAGATTGTGGAAAGATATCTCTTCTTCCTCCTTCAAATCTCTAATATTGTTTGTGTTGTAACTGTTTAGGCCTGCAATGAATCACTGCAGTATTGATGAGGAAGAAACTACAAAAGCTGTTTTTGCATTATATCAAGCTCCTGCTGTGGAGAATCAAACTAATCTGCAAAGTAATACTGGCAATATTATGTCTAGATTACACTCAGCTGATGCCCTGCAACCTGACCAAAACCAACAAAGTTTTGGTTCATATGCCATGCCCGCTGCTGGAAGGAAGAAACATGGTTTAAAAGAAATATCAAATGCAATGGATAAAGATGGGCCAGCTTCTAAGAAGAAGAACATGCAGTCCTCATTCCGATCTGGAAGCCTGAATGATGTGACTCGAACTCCTGTGGAAGGTGAACCTGGTTTACATCATGTATTCAAATTTGATTTGCCTGTCGAGAAACACAAACATAAGCAGAAAGAGAAGCATAAATTGTTGGAACACAATTCTGATGGAGGTATTCTTTTTAAACTGATATTTATTATTCTTTTAGAGCACCTTTAGAAAAAAAAAATCTGTAATGTGTTGTTTTTATGAAACATGCAAACAGGTGATGCCAAAACTTCAAAGATGAAAGGCAAAAGGATCACTGATCAAGATTCTTTAAGGGCCTCCAAGAAAATTAAGGGTGAAAGTTTGCATCTTGCTGATGAAGATTGGATGTTTGAGCATGCTGGTAAAGGAGTGTCTAGCGCAAGTAATGGTTTGCCTACCACATCAGTAGGAATGGATCTGCCTAAACACAGTGAACGTTCGTCTGATAAGGATTCAAAGTCGGACAAGAAGGACAGGCAACAGATCTCTGGTAAGAGACCAAAAGACAAAGTTCAGGTTTCCTTAACTGATGGATCATTGGATGTGGCGAATTGTGATGCTGGGGAAGTTTCAAGAAAGAGGAAAGTCAATGAATGTATTGATGGTCAAAAATTACACACAGGCTTCCCCCAAATTATTGGCAATCAATTCCAAGATAGCAGAGTGTTTGCAAAGGAAGAGTTCAGCGAGAATGAATACAGAAGGGGAAAGAAGGCCAGGGTATCGAAGTCGGGAGGAAAGGAGTCCTCTGCAAGTAAAAGCAGCGGTAAAGTGGAGAAAAAAAGTAGACGTACAAGGAATCACCAAACTGGGCAAGATCTAGGTGGCGCTCTGTCTCAGCGGAGCTTAGATGGTATGGTATCATTGAAAAGGGTTTTTGGATCTGCCCAGCCTTCTTTAGCAGCTACCTCAAGCTCATCTAAGGTTTCTGGTTCACATAAATCAAACCTTGTCTTCCTCGAAACAAAAGGCTCACCAGTAGAATCAGTTTCTTCATCTCCTATGAGGATTGCCAATCCTGATAAACTTCCATTGACAAGGAAGAATTTTGCAGGGAGAGATGAGTCTCGTGATGCTGGTCTTTTTGTTGCAGGTAGTCCAAGAAGATGCTCAGATGTTGAAGATAATGATGGGAGTGAGAGGTCAGGAACAGTAAGGAGGGAAAAAACTTCTAGTGCAGCTCAAAATGGGTCCTTTGGGTCCTCTGTACATGATATTCAGGATAAGAATGGTGGTCAATTAGGTGGCAGCAAAGCAAAGGCACCAATTGAATCTTCTCCTGATATCAGAAAAGGCCAGTTTGTGAATGGTAGTGTTGATTACTTAGGCCAGGAGGCTCAGTATGCTGGTAATCGTGAAGAAAATCAGAATGACAATCGTGGAAATGCCGATATCTCTTGTCCAAGAAAGTTAGGCAAAGGGTCCTCACGGTCGAAGGACAGGGGTCATAATTTTAAATCTGATTCTGTTGATAAACAGCAAGATTATGTGCCTTCTTATGAGGTAAAACCTAGGGTTGGTAGAAACAAATTTGAGGAGACGCCTGGAGTCAAGTATGATGAAAGTGAGAATAAATTTGTTGATAACAAAGAATCTTTGGGGAAATTGTCTGGTGAGAGTAGAAAAAGAGAGAGTCAATCAAATGTTGGTCAGTCAGATGCTAAACCACATGCCATTGGAGGTCAAGATGTAATCTTTACTGTGAAGCAGAATTTTGTGCATGACAGCAATGGTGAAAAATATTCAAAGCGGTTCCACTCTGACAAATCTGATCATGAAGAAATTGCTTCTGGGAGAGGGAATTCACTATCATTGCCACATGCAGGAGGAACTCAAAGTGAGATGCTGACTGGTTGCCTCCGCCCAGTATCTGGGTCTCAAAAGGCAAATGGAGCTGATGGCTCTCAAGGTGATGATGCATTGAAAGTACAGAAGCAAATAAAAAAGACTGATCATCAGAATGGGACTCAGAACAGTAGTTCAAGACATACAACGGGTGGACGTAGGATAAGAGATGTGGATGCCCCAAGTCCAATGAGAAAGGATTACTCAAGTCAGGCAGCTACCAGTGCTTTGAAGGAAGCTAAAGATTTAAAGCATTTGGCTGATCGTGTCAAGGTTTTGCCTTACTGTTTTCCTGTAACTTGTTTGTTGCATTATTGTCCCATACTCAAGCAAGCTTGTTTATAAAAAAAATTAATAATTCTCTCAGAACTCTGGATCGAATGTGGAGAGCACAGCACTTTACTTCCAGGCAGCACTGAAGTTTCTTCATAGTGCTTCTCTATTAGAATCTTGCAACAGTGAGAGTACCAAACATGGAGAGATGATTCAGTCTGTGCAAATCTATAGTAGCACCGCAAAACTCTGCGAGTAAGTTAAACATTAGGTGCTGTTATCTATGTTTTCTTTCTTTTGTAATCCTAAGTGGCTAGACATTCTTGAAACTTGATATTCTATCAGCTGAAAAGTTCCTGCAACCAGGAAATTCAGTTATTGCATATTGTTTGGGATGATTTCATTTTTTAGGTTCTTGATTTTATTGTTGTTTCTTTACCAATTAATATCCAGGTTTTGTGCTCATGAATATGAGAGATTAAAGGACATGGCTGCTGCATCTTTGGCCTACAAGTGTATGGAGGTGGCTTATATGAGAGTCATCTATTCCTCTCATGCCAATGCAAGTAGAGACCGATATGAGTTGCAGACAGCTTTACAAATGGTTCCTCCTGGTAATTCAAAGAACGCAGTGATTTTAGTGGCTGAAATCCTTCCTGCTAGTCTGTGTAGCATGTAAAATTGCAAATTGTTGTTTACGGGTCCTTCTGCACTTTTTTAGTAATCAGGGAGTACTGGCCTCTGAAATTTACTTTGGCATTTTGTTGCATCATTTGTGCGAAGACCTCTGCATAAGACGGTTACATCTTGAGGCAGAGCTATAATAGATTGCACTGCGTGACTGATTGGTTCACTTGCTTCCAGTGTGTCTCTTTTTATTTACTTGCCGTGAATTTGTTCTTTGATATCTTTAAATCGGAGATCTTCTAACAATTGTCTCTCTGGTTAATTTTCTGTTGTCTTGGGTTGTTTTTTGTTCACACATGCATTGTTGTTCTCTTTTAGGTGGAGGACTTGAGTTTGTAAATCATCAGTGTTCTAGTTCTTTTTGACCTGTAAGATGTACTTGTTTTTACAAAATGGCATTGGACATATTTAGGACAGGCCTTGTTGTTATGCATGCATACAAATAGATGTTTTCAAGTAAGCCTACTTATCAGTTTCTCCGTCTCCCTAGCCCCTTAGTCATATTTTTCTTTGGTATGTTCCTTTATGGACATTAAATTTCTTTATAAATAAACTGATGAAGTTAATTTTAACTTCTTTGTTCAATATTGGTTCTTGTTTTCATATCAGGTGAATCTCCTTCTTCTTCTGCCTCTGATGTTGATAATTTAAACCACCCAACAACAGCAGACAAGGTTGCTATTCCAAAAGGTGTTAGCTCTCCCCAGGTTGCTGGAAATCATGTTATTTCTGCTCGAAGCCGTCCTAACTTTGTGCGCTTGCTCAATTTTGTAAGTGTAGTTTTGCTTGTATATGATTTTGAAAGTGTAATTTTGCCTGTATAATTTGGAAGTAATTTTTGTGTTTTCCATATGAGAATGAAAGCATTATTGAAAATCTCCTCCCCCAACAGACACACCTTTTCCCCTATGAATGTTTCTATACTCTCTCTCTCTTATTATCATGCTTCATGTAATGTTGTGCTCTATGGTTTGTTTGTATATGTTATTTAAGTTTAAGGACCTATCTTAAATAAAACCGATTGTGATGATTGGCAGGCACAGGATGTAAATTATGCAATGGAAGCTTCAAGGAAATCCCGATCTGCTTTTGCAGCTGCCAATTCAAATTCGCGAGGGGCTGAAAGTGGGGAGGCCATATCTTCTGTGAAGCAGGCTCTTGATTTTAACTTCCAAGACATAGAGGGAGTGCTACGTTTGGTACGAGTGGCAATGGAAGCCATTAGCCATTAAAAAATCTGGTTGGCTGATGGCAGCGAGAATGGTTTTACGCTAGGGGGAAATTTCGTTATAACTGTTTATCCTTTGGTATGAAGTCCTAGAGGAGAAAAAGAAGAGGGGACGGCCAGCTCTTGCTGCTCCAATTCTTAGCACTTCCATTGAAAAACTGGCAAGTGCCTGCTTTCTACCATTCACTGTACACGTGCAATGCGGCATAAATATGGGATTTTCAATATATTCTTCACAAGCTTCGACTGCTGTCTGACATGGAATAAGGTCTGTCAATTTCCTTCTCACGATGGTATTGAGGACATGGGATTCATAATGTTTATATGCGAAATTGTTATAAGTTGTATAAAATAGGTGATTATGCTCCAAAAGAACTGTGGTAGAAGAAATAATTTTGTATAAAGATAGAGAAGCTAACTATAGATTGAGGCAGATTGTTAGAATTCTGCAGTAGAGTTTGCCATTCTTTTGGCCTTGCTGTTATCCAGAGGCAGTTTTAGTTCACCTGACTGGTTAATTTGTTGAAACTATTTTATTTAAGAGACCTCTTTGGGAAAATACCGGGAAATGCAGTGCTTGCACCTTTGCCACAGGGACTGCAGTTTTCTCAGAGTTCAAGCACTATGGAGCTGATCAATGTAGTTGGCAATCTCAGGTTTGCTACTCTTAGACTCATTCTGCTTTAAAAATAAAAATTGCCTTACTAAGTCAATTTTCTTTCAGCTTCCCTTGTCCTTTTCCATTTCTAATTTTGTATTCTCTCAGTTTAACCTTTGTTATTTGGATTTCTGCAGGTCAGCTGCTGTAGTGTCTGTCATGGTATATACTTATGATTAATAAAGATGAGTTGAAAGAATATAGGAAAAAAAAATATTTGGTGCAAAATTACAATGGTAGAGGTCCTAACAAGGTTGCAGAAATACTTTATTTTCCTTTTTCCATTTAAAGGTTGGTAACACTCTTTGTGGTTTATTTGATTGCTTAATATTCTTCTCTGGCATACTGTTTCTTCTAAGTTCTAACCGTTCTTATTTTTGTGACAGTAAATATTTATGTACCATAAACATATATTTATATGTTTCTTAATTTGGAATGTGGCAAGTTCTTTTGTTTGTGGGAGAGATCATCTGTTATCTTCAAGTTGGCCATCTCGATGCTGATAGGTAATAACTCTTTAAGTAGCCATTATTGTTCTTTTATTGAATGATAACTCTCTTCTAAATATGTTGCAACATGACGTAGTTGGACTTAGGAGGGGGCAAACAGTTTTTTTAATCCTCCTCATTTGTGAACTAAAGAAGCCCTTGTAAGCAATTTTAGCTGGACTCAGAATTGAGTATCGGATACAGGTATGCATCCGATACAGGGTATGTCCAGTTTTTAAAAAGCTTTTCCATAAATTTGATATATTTGATTATACTCTCATACCCATGTCTAAATATGTTAAGATACAGGTATTAAACACATTTATTTTTAAAAAAATGAAGAGTATGGAAACATAGCTTCCAAGTAGTTGCTATCGAAATTTATAAATTCTGCAGAAAATTCGCCATTCTTTTAAGAGGCCTGACACTCGTTGCAAGTGCTACCTCAATTAAATTTTAGCTTTAGCCGAACTTAAACTACCATGGGCATAATATTAACAAGCCGATATAAATTTGGGTTTTGCTAACAAGTGCGGTTGGGGCATTCTTTGAAGTTAGTTAATATCTTATTTGTGTATTAAATTTCATAATCGATAACTTTATTCATCATTTCCAGTAATATGTTGGGTAAAGATATTATATGTAGTCACCTTAAAGAGTTAAAAGGCACTAGTTAGCAAAATCCTACAAATTTAGGAGGCATGAGCCGCATGTTCCCAGTTTGCATGTCCATATATTACTGGGAAGCTGAGCTGATTAAAATGTGGCACCCGTAGTTGACTCATTTTTTATACATATGTGGGTATTAATTCAAAATTTTGAAAAAACATGAGATCTTTCGATGATTGAATGTGAACAATTAACTTCTGCATTAATGAGGGTTGACGGTTCACCCTTTTTTTTTGTCTTTTGAATTTCATAGTTCATGTTTGTGCATTTTCTACTGCTCTGGATCTAATTTTTTAAACTCTATGAGGCACTTTGATTAGTGCTAATTGCAGAATATCATTCTGATTTCAGGTGGAATAATGTGGACAGTTGCATGAACAGCAAAGCTAGATATGGATGGACTGTGATGGCAAAATTGTTCCTCGTCTTCTCTCCATTTCATTATTGCTACTATTTCACCCCTTAATATCTCAGTTACTAATCTCTCTGTGACATCTGCCCAACAAAATTTTGACCCCCTTTTTTGGGACTCGTTACTGCTGCTTTTCTGTATGTGCATGGAAATAGAACATTTATTCAAATCCTCATCAATAAAATTGGAGCCGATTTTGATTATTATAACTGTAATTTTGCCCTTTCTACCGTTGATGTATGTAATCCTGTGATTTTCCACTCTATCCTATATATTAGTTTTTTATTTGAAATATTTTACCCGTCAAAGTAATCACCGACTTGAAGACTTTTCATCATATTTTGAAATCACATAGAAAACTAAGAACTTAAACCATTTGTATTATAGACCCATTGCTTCTTGGTTCCTCCTTTTTCTTTTTCTGTTTTTTTCTTTTTTTGAAGAAAAAAATTTTTAGGAATAATATTGTTTAAATTTTTTAGTTGTATATACCAAAATTAGACTCCGAGCTATGCCGTGTGGACTCTTCAAGAAAATAGTCTCATAAGAAAGCTTACTTTTAATATACTGCTAATAATAATAGGTATATGTTTCCAGCTTACTATTGATCTTCAAGTCATTGATGTAGTGGCAGGTTTAACAATGTTAAAAGAAAAAAAAATTGATAGCTTTTCTACGTTATAAAATAATAATGATACTTTTTGTTTTAGGTAGAAACACCCTAAGTTTATAAAAATGGTTCTAAACGTTTTATTTTCTTATATTTGTTTGTGTTAACAAAGTTCACGTCAATTCGGGCTGCCTAGTCATTGGCATTGCCATCTAAATTTGAATTTGATTCTAAACGTCTCTGTAACACTTTCAAATTATCAAAAAAAAAAAAAAAATTCATTGGCTTTGCATTTATCCCACAACTATTTGTTGGTTGTTGCGGACAACAACTAGCCGACTAGGATTTTTAAGTAATTATAGTTATTCTTGTGTGGTTCGACGGAGTCCTCTAGATACGTAGATGGTGCTCTAGGAAATGTAAATTAATCTGGTTAATACGTTCCATTTATACATTTGTCTTTGTCATCCAAAACAAAATATTAGGCTTTTAAAATTTATCACTATTATATGATGGATCTGCCATTGCCACTTTGGAAAAGGAAATTAACCTTTCAGAATAGGCAAGTGAACTATGACCAATTTTTTTTTTATAACAAAAAAAAAAGTGAAACTCAATGTAATATTAAGACAAATAAAACGTAAAACTTCCTGGGAGTTACAGAAGACGACCAAAAAAAAAAGAAAAGGGTTTTAGGGTCGGAAAAACCGCCCCCCCCCCCCCCCCGATTCCCACATTTTGGAATTACCCAATTTTCCAACATGTAACCATTTGCAAAAACCTATTTAGGCCAAATACCTGAAAATGTTTGGATTCTCCTTGTCTCTCTCCAGGTAGTCTCGTGTTATTAGATCTTCCATCCGCTTCTTGATGGCTTTAATATCAGGCTGCATCCAAAATTCCAACCACATCCATCATCATCATCATTATCATACGTTAATTACTACTAACTAATACGAATTTTGAGGCAATTTCAAAAACTAGTACTAGTTGGTTATCGATCATCTTGGACATCAGAAAATCCAATCACCCCCCCTTGGTTTCTTCTCTTTTGCTTTTACATTATAGATTTAATAAACAATCACCTATTACTTCCCAATTTCCATCTGTGTTTAAGACAGGCACAAAACATATTTAATCACCCTACAAAAGTGATGTTCTTTTCCAACTATACAAACCCACCCCCCCAATTTCATCTCGTTTCCTTTAAACTAAAAATCTATTAACTCTCATGTTGCTTTTCATGCATCCCTATCATCTCGTACTAGATCTCTTCTTGTCTATCTTTTCATTCTTTAAATGATTATTGGCCTTGTATGTGTCTCTTTGTGTTTCTATGTCAGATAGGCAAGCAGAAGTCTCCATCTATACGTCAAATGTTTGTAACATAACTAGACATAAAGGGTTAGCGTATATTAATACCTTGAACATGCGACTCAACTGCTCAACGCACTCTGAAACTAATTGTTGGTGGCCCAAAACCTTCCTACTCTTCATTATGCGTACAATTGCAGCGTCAATAGCATAACGCCGATCTTTATCAACATCTTCGACAACTTTCTTCCGTTCATCCACAGGTGGGAGAGGAACCTACAAACGATAAATTACAAAGTTAAAATTTTCTCATACAAATAGACACTAAAAGCAACAACACTACGAGGATCTGTTTGTTTCACAGAAAATTGCTTGCAAAAAAATTTTAACGCATTTTTAAATGTTTGTTTTGCAAAATATAGCTTGATCAGCAAAAAATGGATCCAAAAAAATAATCAAACTGCAGAATAATATTTTTCCTAGAATCATCCAAACAATAGAAAATATCAGTTTTTTCATAAAATAAGTCATTTTTCAAAAACAAGTTTCCAAAAGCCATTTTTCTCAAAACAAAAGAACCCTAGAAGAGAGAGTTGCAAAACTGTCCCATACCTTAATCCTCCTCAACTTGTCAGTAAACTTAGAGTTGAACTCAAAGTAGTCATTGTAGGAGATAGTTTTTGTGTTTGGCTCTTTACTTAGAATCTTATACTTGGCACATGACAGCGAATGTAATAGTCTGACCAAATCATCATGGGTCAAGTTCAACTGAGCCATAATTTCTGAATAGCTCAGCCGATCAGAAGCATTAAACAGCAGAAGGACAGCAGCCTGTTTACATAGGCAACTTGAAATTAGACTCTACAATCAAAGTAAAACACCAGAACACTGCAAGAGACAGACCATGAATCAACCCAAATCACTTTTAAAAAAACAAAAAAATTTAGAAGTGCAATGTTTACAGAGTCTATTTACCTGATATGTTGAAACTATCAGTTCAATAGTTTTCTGCTCAAACTTGCCATTAATGTGGCAAGTTCCCAGTGAGTATATCCATGTAAGCTTTCTGTGTTTTGTTTTTGTTTCATAAAATCCTTTGAAAACTTCCACACACTTGACCTGAAACAATGATATTTCCAAATATAAATAAAAAAATTTTGAATACATAGTGGAGTATAAAAGTTAATGCTGCCATCATGCAAGAACATGTTTGAAGCCATTACCATCTCAGCAGGGAGATTCAGATCAAATGATTTATAACTTGGCCAGAATCCTGTGGTAAGAACAGTAACTGTCAAATCAATCCCAGGGTGAGCAGCTGAGTTACTCCTAAGATAGTCCTCAAAGCTGGCCTGGTTTTCCCTTGCCAATGTCAGATCTGTTACCTGTTAGAAATGTAGAAGACAGGTTTCGTTACAATTAAAACCATAGTAAATGCAGACAAATAAACCAGGCAAAACAGAGGCCAACTCACCATGCCCTCCATCTTCGAGGTGAACTGTCCACCACATTGCTGCTTTAGCTTAGTCAGAATACTTCTTTCATGATCATCATTAGCACTTCGGTCAAAAAGCAGTCTTCGAGCAAGCTTCTTCCTGGCAATGATTGCACACCATGAGTTCACTATGTAAACACGTACCATTAAGAATTTTTTTTTTTTTTTAACAAGCATATATGAAAGTAATTGATAAAAATATGATACCCTCACCTGTAGAATTCAGCGAAGAGGTCTTTATCACAAATATAGGCAAGCAGCTTAACTACCTGCAGAAACCACAGATAGTTCAGAATCAATTTCAGACCACCATAAATTTAGCATCAAAAGATCAACAAGCTACCTTCTCAAGTGTTTCTTCAATGGCTTCATCACTTAACTTCTCACTTCCACCCTTCTTTAGGATATTATCGCAGAAGTTTGCCAAAAGCTCAGCACTTGAGCTGCCAGTAACAGTTTTGTTGCAAAACACCTCAAAAGCCTCTTTCAAGGCCTATTAAACATTTCAAGAAAGCACGTTTTAGGCAAATTATTGAACACGATTCGTATTACAAATTTAATTATTATAACACAGACCTTATGAAAGAGAGTATGGTTTTGAAAACAGTCAGTCACATACGCCATATATTTATCGTGCAGCTCGATTATTCTCCTGATAAGGACCTGATGATAACAACAGTACAAAATTTCAACATCTACACTGATTTCAAGAGAATACAGAGCTGTAAAAGTTGGGATATTTACCTGTTCCTGCACACCTTGAGCATTTGAAGCCTGTTGAAATGAGTGAGTGTCAGCACTTAGAACCGGACATAGGTGAATATTAGGAACAACAAATTATGTGGATTATCATCTACTTTTCCCTCAATGGTGGGAAAATCCTAATCTGTAGTAGTTGGAATTAATAACAAGGGAAAGTTTGTAGTTGGCAAGTCAAAGGCCAATCAAACTTAACTGTTAAGAGAATTGCAAAACCAAAATAACAAATTTGTACATGAAACACCATGCCGAACTGATATGCTTAGATACTACTCTTGCTCCCATTCTGTTAGTTTAAAAGAAAATGATTTCATCCCCCACAAGCACAAAATTACTATCCAGCAAAATTGTTCATGAATTATCTTTAGTGAAGAATAAGAAATAAATGTATCAATCATAGTTGCTATCAGAGAAGGTCAATAACAAAATTAACCTGGTTACTTGCAGCATCCTCCACATGTTGAACCAGGGCTGTACCCTCAGCAGTAATATGCTGCAAAAAGAAAGTATCTGTTAGTGAATGCTTTAAGTGTTTTTCACTTGTAGATTGTTTTTCTTTTCTTAGGATAAATTTAATTGATCACTTTACAAGAAGGGAAGTAAAATAAGAAAGATGACCATTTAGCTTGCAGAATAGAGTAAACAGAAAATTCAGACCTGCTTGAATATATTAGCAACAGGATCCAAGCCTCGAGGTATTTTACAATAAAGCCTGTACATCCTAGAAAGATCCTCCACCTAGAGAGCATAAGCAAAGCAACATAATTATCTGATGTATAAGTTTCCTAAAGCAAACAATTAGAGAAAGCATTGCTATCCAAGAAATAAGGTTGAACTATACCTTGTCATCTCTAAGCAAGGCCCTGCATCCTGAATGCTCCTTTTCAAGTAGCCGATTTGCATACACAACCAACAATTCATGTTGCACTTTCTGGATAAAGAACAAACAGCTATAAATTGAATGCTCTACAAAGTATAGAGCTGTCTTCATTCTGTTAATTCTTATCACGTTATTCCATGCTATTCAATATGTCAAAACATGCAACCACAGTTTCCTGTTAGCTTGAAGAAAACAGACAAAACAACCAGATCCTATGACCTAAAGTGAATTCACACTTATTCCATTGTAATATTCAGTGACAGCTTTCACACGTTAAACACTATTCATTTGAGTCACCTCTTATGGAAGACATTTAAACAAATTTTCTCCAAGGAAAAGAATCAAGCTAAACTTAAGCTCACAGAAAAAGCTCTCCATTAACCTATAAATTTCCAACCATTCAACTGACCTCTGACAATTTTGTCTCGCTGCTTGAATGCAGGTAATGAGATACTCTATCCCTTTCCTTCTTCAGGCATTCCTCAGACTGCAATCATCATTAAAATAAAAACTGTTAGAACCATCCAGGTTAATCAGAGTAAAAGAACTTATAACCTATAGAAAAACAAATGCAAGAACACTTAAGCACTTGCCTTCAACATGTAATCCGGACAAGAATCTTCCTCAATCCAGCTTGATGCCTTCCGTGAATAGTAAGCACCGGTATCCTGAAGCATATCTGCTTCAAAGTCATCTTCATAACGATCCATTTGTCCCATGCCAATCTCCACAAAAATATCTAAGACATTCTTCATTAATGCTCGGTCTATCTGCTCTCCCTCACGTTCTTTATCAATCTGATAAAGAAATAATTATTCCTCTTAGTTTTTATTCAAAATGCAACCTAAAAGTACAGTTAACCATGACATGATGAAGTAAACTTACAAGAGCAATTACAGCATCTTTGACTTTGGCATGCACTTCCTGATATACCTTAAATTAGTAAAACATATCATACACAATTAGTTAAAAGTATATTTGAAATAATGGGCAGAACAACTCCCAAAATCCAACTCATCACAGCATAAGCAGTATTGAATAAAGATGTTATTAGAATAACTAACAAACCAGATCACGGAAGCAGGTCAGCCCAACTTCTTTAAGTGCAGGGAGTGATCTCCGGGCAATGAAGTAGCGATCAAGGTAATGAAAGAAGCGTGATAGCCACCTGACCATTACTTTATGGTTCGCCCATCTTTTAACAAGCTCCCTGAGCATGAACTCATCATGCTTCTCTCTTAACGATGGCAATACCTGATGTTAGCAAAGGAGGAAATTTGAGATGAAAAGAACATTTACCACACACAGTCGATGGGCAGAGAAATAATTTTCATAGGGTTTCTATTGAGTAGAAAACTATTAAAAGAAAAATTTGAAGAAGTATCCAACAATAAGACCACAAAGCTTTAAAAAGATCAACACAGCAAAAGAGTAACTACAATCTTTGCACAACAATATAATCTACAAAATATCAAACAAACGCAACAAAAGATCTTGGCATATAGGCTTAAACAGAGTAAATGAAACATAGCATACATTTGGGTCCATGAAAACTCATTCCAAAATAATTTGGTCAAATCCTTTGGTCATACAATAAGGATTTTAATATATTTCACAAAGACAATAACATCCTCAATATTGTAACAGGAAAACAGTGCCTCAAAAATGAGCTTTTTATATAAAACACTAATCTATCTACACATACCAGCAGTCAGCAACCAAAATGACGGCTGACATAACATCAATCCCTTACCGTTGAAGTAATATATTCTTCAAATGCCTCTCGATATTTGTCATAAAGCTGTTGAGAATAATCATGAGGTGGCTTTTGAGTACACATGTTGTAGATAGTGCTGTAGTAGTTCCGATTAAGGGAGAAAAAAAAAAAGGAAGATGACAAGAAATACCAGATGATTAAGTACAATGAGTAAGAGGCTCCAAAAAAAAAAAATCAAGAAAACCGAAATAAGCAACGAGAAATACGTGTAAAGCATCATATATTCTTCTGAGCTAAAGGGAGGCTCTGGCAGCCCTTCCAAAATCCTCTTCAGCTTTGTGATTCCCTTCTGCATATAATCCCATCCCTGATCCAATTCAATAGTCTTGTGCTCCATCGTTGTGAAAGAGGAGCAAAGATTTTTTCAAATTAAGATCTGTAAAAGCATATAACAATATACATATATATACATCAAAACATGGAAAATCAAACAATCAAACCACTACAATTAACAAAAACCCTAGCTTGAAAATTGAGAAACAAAAATTCAGCCACAAGTAAATTCCACATAGATAAAAAAAATTATGATATAATAAACGAAGCAGGTCAAACATTGACGAAAAAAAAAAAAGCTAACAAAAAATTCAGGTTCAATAAAAAAAATCGAAATGTATAATTTCTAAACAATGTCACAGCCCAAGAATATAACAATAATTAATTAGTCGGTCATGCGAAATATAAATAAAAAAAAATGAAAAACAAAGAATTGACTTCGATTTCAAAAGAAACAACAAAATAACCTCGAAACAAAGATTACCAATAACAAATAAACACTCGAGGAAAGTGGAATTGCGAAATACCAGTAATCAATCGTCAATAATTTGAAAAACACACAGACAAACGAGAGAGATACGCAAAACCCTAGCGAAAAAAAAATAAAGAAAATAATCGGAAAAAACGTACCAGAGATACGATCGGAATAGAGAGTACTACAGAAAAATAAAACCTAACCCTATCACCAAAGAAAGGTATGATCGGAGAAGGGAATGGGGAAGTAATGAGGACTTAGATAAATTTAACGAGGTTTGATTGAGGTCCTTTTTTTACCAACCATCATTTACCCTCTTTTGTCAGATTATTTATTTTTGTTTTCATATACTACAGTATATATTTACTAATACAAAATACTATATAATATTGTTGGATGCAAATGACTGGCATATTATTCAGCGGACTTGGGATAATTGCCATAGGTCCAATTCCTCAAATTCTTTTTAGTTGTTAAATATGGTTAACATTTAGAGTTTAATTTTCATTAAATGTAAAGTTTATCTAAGAATAAGAAGCATTCTCTCTCTCTTTTTTTTTATATATAATTATTGTCGGTAAGCATTTTCATTCAAGAAAAAACACAGAAAAACATATACGCGACACTGCAATCGATTGATTTAGTTGGGAAAAATAAATAAAAAACCGACTGAATTGATCTTTACAAAAGTTTAATTGAAACAGGCAGAACTTGTTTTCATAACTGACTATAATCAAGCCGAGTTAGTTCGGTTAATTTAGTAAATTACTTTGGTTACTTGGGTATGAAATGGGTTGGATAATGGATTTGAGGAATGGGTTTATTAATTCTGTTGGGTAATAAGTTTAATTTGATAATTAGAGTTGGGTAAAAATACTAATATATTATTTATATTTATTATATATATTATATATATAATTAAGAATATATATAATTATAATAATTTATCATAAATTAGTTAATTTAGTAAGTCTAGTTACTTATTTCATAAATGCAAATCGATTTAACATCAATAAATATCAATATTAATCACTAATTTAAACCGAAGCTATTCTAACTACCAAATATTCATTGCCATCAGATAAATCAATTCTGACTGACTTTTGCAAATCTCTATATATAAACGAGGATATGTAACCTAATCTCAAATGATTCATTCATTTTATTTTAAATTAGATTAAGTAAATTTATGTTCTTATTCTTTAAAATTTTCAACATTCTTTATCTATATATAGTATTAATAAAATCTCTAATTTATATATATTATTATAAAAAAATAATTGAGCTTAATGTCACGAGTTATGTGATACAACTTGACTATTTAATTTACAATAAAAAATTAAATTTATAATACTAATTAATAAAATTAGGGTATGAATGTAATTTAATTTTTAAAAAAAGTTAATAATTTTTTTAAACTATCCTATTTTCTTTTAAAAAAAACTACTTTTAAATTTTTCTAAAAAATTAATCATATTTTATAAAAATTATTTTTTTAATCACCCACTTTGTGGGTGTTCCAAGTTCTAATTTTGTATAAAATCCGTATCACAATGACACCACAATTAAGAAATTACTAAAAAATCTATAATATTTTTAATTGAAAAATATATATACTATTAATGAAGCCCTTAACTAATATTGATGTTAACGATTAAAATGATATTAATTTAATTAAAAAATTATTAAAAAATATTAAAAATATTATAATAATTTGGAGTAAAGGGTGTTATTTTTTTTATAAATATTTTTTAATGATATTCATAATAACTACTCTCTTTATATACGTATAAAGCTACTTATCTATATTATTAATAAAATTTTTAACTCAGTAAGACCAACTCAATTAAGAAATTATTAAAAAATCTATACTATTCATGAAGTCTTTAATTGAGTTTGATGTTAATCAAATAATAAGTAAAGTGACACCAACTTAATTGATAAATTATTAAAAAATAATTAAACAATATTATAATAATTAAGGAATAAACGATACAATTTTTTTATGAACTTCACAATAATTACCCACTCTATATATATTTATGTATAGCTACTTATATAACTACATGTTACTTAAAAAAAATATTTGCTAAAAAAATTATATTTAAAGCTTGCATTTTTATTTTTAAAGAAAGATAAATAAACATTCATTGATACCAATCAAATTCTAATATTAAATAAATATATGAACTTAATAGATATTTATATTCATTTAGAAATATAAAACATATCTATTTTTGAGTTATAAAATTAAATCCTTAACTACAATTATTTTGTATGTCTCATGCATACATACATACACATATAAAATGAAAATTTATAATGAACATATGATGTGTTTATGTGACTAAATATAGTTTTAATATTATAAATTTTTAATTAAATTTTATGTTACAAATTAAAATGATATTAACTCATTAAAAAAATAACAACTATATGATAATAAAATATAAATTTATAAGAATATATTAATCTTTCAATTTAATTCTCTTCTTTTTAACTTAAACATTTACATATTTTTCCTCTTTTTAAAAATTGTACCAAAGCACGTTTACAATGTTTTATTTTATATTTTCAAGTATTTTTTTCCAAAGATGATTGTTTATTATTTCGCAAGTAAGAAATGCAATAGTTAAATTAAACAAATATAAATCGTATAATTTTTTTTAAAAAAATATAAAATAAAATAAAATTTATATTAATGTAAGTTAATTTCTCGTTATTAATTAAACACATCAAAAACAAATACATCTGGTATTTATATTTATGTATTGCTTTTTCCCAAAATATATGCCTATATATGTATCTATGCATAGTTTTTTTTTTTTTATTACACAATGAAAAATACAATACCAATACTTATTTGGTCAAGTGATAATAAGCTTGACGTCTCTTCAATAAGGTATCAGTTTTGAGTCTTATGAATGAAAAATAAGTGCCGAGAGAGTTTTGTACCAAAGCCCATTTAGACAATGTTTTATTTTATATTTTCAAATAATTGTATTTTTTTTCTAAAAAAGATTGTTTATTATTTCACAAGTAAAAAATATAATAGTTAAATTAAACAAATATAAATCGTATAAAAATTTTAAAAAGTATATAAAACTAAATTAATTTTATATTAATGCAAGTGAATTAGGCTATGTGATAATGAGCTTGATATCTCTTAAATAAGATATCAATTTCGAATCTTACGAATAAAAAAATAAATATTTAAAAAACATTCTCTTATTTGAGTTTGACTCAACTCTACTTTAAAATAGTTAAAACTCATCATAACTACGGGATAAAGAAAGGTCACAAGAAAAATGACTTAGTATTAATATAAAATTTGGACTTAATCAAACCTTTAAGAAAGTTTCAAATTCTAATAATTGGATTACATTATCAAACACTATATTAATTGTAGCAAACACAATCAACAATCAATATCCATCGGTAATCGGTATAAAATGTAGAAGTTTAATAATATATTTAGTATATCAAATCATTAAAAGAAATTTAATCTATATTATGTATAATAAAAGTAGTTAAATTGGTGTCACTAACAGTTGATTAAATTATTAAAAGATAAATAATTCTAATAGAAGAAAATAAAATAAAGTAAAAAATATTTTAATTTTTAATTTATTTATATATATTTAAATTAAAAAACTATCAATTTATATAAAAAATTATTTATTATTTACTTTTAAACACTGACGACCTGAGTGGTATAAATTTTAGAATTTTAATAAAAAAATAAAAAGATAAAAGAGAGAGAAAACCGTCGACACACGCGCCCACGGTAATTGGAGCGCGTGGTTCATGCCTAGAAAATGTTTTTTCTTTGGGCATACTGTCCTACCGCCTCTCTCTATATCCTCGATTCGACTTAATTTCTCTAATTGCAAAACCCTAACCCTAACCATTCGTTTTCAATCCAATAAACAAACAATTTTGTCCCATATTTAATTATTTTCGGTCTCCTAATTACTGATGCACTGAACTCCAATGCGAGATAGGCATCGATCTGGTGCGTGGAGCTTAGAGTTATCAATCTGGAGCGTCGGCGATGGACGTGTTGAAGGAGAATTTGGCGGAGCTAGAGATTGGGAGCACCGTGCAGTCGATTCAAAAGTTTATAGATATTCAGAGGGAGCTTTTCCACAGCCAGATCGAACAGCTTCAGAATGTTGT
This sequence comes from Adansonia grandidieri, assembly GCA_038382065.1. Lineage (NCBI taxonomy): Eukaryota > Viridiplantae > Streptophyta > Magnoliopsida > Malvales > Malvaceae > Adansonia > Adansonia grandidieri. The sequence continues at coordinate 4,604,133 of JBBYHK010000022.1, forward strand.
CGTTACACAATGCAAACTCACCGGCGTCAACCCTCTTGCCCAGGAAATGGTTCGTCATTCCAAAATTCAGTTTGCTTTCTTGCTTTGGTGAAATTTGACCCAAAAATACCTCTACTCTAAGAATTAAAAATTTTCTTGATTTACCGTTTTGCAGGCAGCTGGTGCTTTGTCCATAAAAATTGGTGAGTGTCTGCTAAAGTTGTTTTTTGGGATCACATAAGATACTGTTGGGAGCTACATTAGTATTTCTTAGTGACAGCGTGACTATAATTTTGTAATTATTTTGAGATTATTAGCTTCATCTGGTTTCTTTTGTGCTTATTGATGCGCCAACTATTTCCAAATCTAGAATGGACAATATTTTATGAATTAGGATGGTGGTTTATTACATTACTATCAAACTTAATTATCAAATATTTTTCCAGGGAAACGCCCCAGAGATTTGCTAAACCCTAAGGCTGTAAAGTATATGCAAGCTGTTTTTTCCATTAAAGATGCGATTACTAAGAAAGAATCCCGTGAGATTAGTGCTCTATTTGGTGTTACAGTCACACAGGTATTTATTTCGTAATTTATATATGTATATTTTTTAACATTAAGTAGTGAAAATTACCTTCGGCCTGTGATGTACAAGATATTAAGAAATGGGCTTGCAGTTATGTTAATGGATCATCTTTTAGAATTATTGTAAATTCCGTTATTTACTTTAAGTTCTTATTATAAAGCAATATGACGTTTCCAATCACTGTGTCTCCCAGAGAATGCATCTAGATTCATTCATGTTGAATTGTAGGTGCGTGATTTTTTTAATAGCCAACGCACTAGGGTGAGAAAGCAAGTTCGGCTGTCAAGGGAGAAAGCCCTAAGATCTAATGCTTCTAAAGAAACAGAAGAAGGGGTGCCCCCAACTGGGTCTGAAGCCATTATACCTGTTGAGCCGGTTCCCTTAAACTCTGTCGGCCCTGTTAATTCCGAAGAAGGACCATCATGCTCGACACAGGATGATGCTCTTACTGGCATAGATGAGTTGGATAAACATTTTGTTGAAAGTATATTCAGTAAGATGCGGAAAGAAGAAACTTTTTCCGGGCAATTGAAACTGATGGAGTGGGTCTTGCAGATACAAAATCCTTCAGTACTATATTGGTACTTATCAAGGACACTTAATAGTTAGCAATAAGCATACTCCTGCTTGTCTTTTTTGATTTAGTAATGTCTCTTTATCTTGCAGGTTTCTAAATAGAGGTGGTGTGATGATTTTAGCGACATGGTTGAGTCAAGCAGCTGTTGAAGAACAAACTACCGTTCTTTCTACCGTCCTCAAGGTATAAGTAGATTCCATGCAGATGATTTATGGTCTTGTAACTTTACCAAGATTACAGTTATTATCTGGAATGTAGGTTCTTTGTCATTTACCTCTACAAAAAGCTCTCCCTGAACATATGTCAGCGATACTGCAAAGTGTTAACAAGCTGCGGTTCTACAGGTTTTCAGGTATGCATATTGTTGGCTGGAATTTAATTCTACTTCTGCCTTTTCTTATCTCCATATATCTCCATGTCTACTTATTGTACTTGTATCAATGTGATTGGATCATTGTCTTAGATTTTAACCAATGTGTCATGTGATAATGATTTATGGTCCTATTTAAGGTATTCTTATTTCTTATGGTTGTGTTAATTGTTTTGTTTTTTTCCCCATCTTCTAACTTAATTGTTCAGAGTAAAATGCTTCCCACTGATACCTGCAGTATATCTTGCTTCCGGAGTCTATTTTAATGGTTGCTTTAGGTTTCTGACTATATCCTTGATAAGGTCAGAAAAGACGGGAATCACTGATGGGAAATTAGAGTTGCTATAACTTTTCTTATTGGTCATTAAATGATATCTAGTGGCTAAGGAAGTGCTCAAATTTGTGATAAAATTCCCGTTGTAAATAATGGTCATTTATGATGAAAATAGTTTTTGTGCTCTGCTGTATTTATTTGTATTCTTTGTGGTACTTTGGATCTCATTTATCTGATTTGAAGATCAGACATATCAAACAGGGCAAGGCTTTTGATATCACGGTGGAGCAAAATGTTTGCAAGAAGCCAAGCTGCAAAGAAACTGAATGGTTTAAGGTCCTCCACTGAAACACAGAATGAGATGTTACTGAAGCAGAGGCAAGTTAACATCTTCGCTTCCTATTTTTGCTCGATTTTCTTTCAATTGAATTCTTATTATTGCTCTGACTGTACAGTATCAGTGAAATTATGGGCGATGGCTCTTGGCAGTCAAATGTTTATGATTCTGTAAGTATACAAAAAAGTAAAATATGTTAAAATAGCTCTATGTTTGTGTAGTGTTTTCTAATTAATGTTAATGGTCTTCCAGGAAGGAACTCTTGCTGGCTCTAGTGTCAGGTGTGGGTAGTTATTTATATGTGTTAATCTGTTGTTTATATGCCCTGGTTATCATTCTATGTGTTTTGTAATTGTCGAGATAATAAAGCTAATGAATCTTCAGGAAATTGGAGTCTCCACAAGTTCTGAAACTGCTACCGGCATCCACTGATGACCCGACAAAGAAGAACATCCTTGGTGTTTCTGGTTCTCGTATCCTTTTCATTGCTCTTTTGTGTTTACGATCCTTCCCAATCCCCCTCTTCCCTCTTCGTTATTTATTTTTTTGGTGGGTCGGTGATGGCTATTTCTTTTACCTTAGAAACCATCGAAAAAAAAAAAAAAAGTAAAACATTTGTTAAGGGACAGGGTCTCTTATCAGTTATAACCCTTAAAGTATACTTCGTGGTACCTTTTGGTTCATGTCTTTGTTACACCTATCAAGTGTTTTATCATAGAAGCCATGGACATCTGACATGTGTAAATTGAAGACATGTTAATTGCTATTCATATAAGAGGTAGGCTCGCCATCTGCTTTTTCCCCCCCAATTAGAGTTTGGAGATCTTGTTTGACTAGGGATTGCTTGTTTCTCATCCTTAAGAGTTTGGACTCTTTTTGGGGGGGTGGGGGGGTGGGTGGATGTGGGGGTTTGACGATATGCTAGTATTGGAATTATATTGTTACTGATTTATTTGCTGCTAGATATGATCCATTTGATCTAACTTTTCTATCCATTCTTCTGTTTTACCACTATCTTAATTGATTTAAAACATGCAAAATGACGTATGTGCAATTTTTTAGTTCTTTTCAAGAGTAGCACTGTGCCTTAGCTAGTCCAGATAGCAGGGAACGCAGGAGGGTTCAGTTAGTGGAACAGCCAGGGCAAAAAGCTGGCAAAAACTCACAAACAACAAGAACAGTACCTATTAGTCAAAGTCGTCCTATGTCTGCTGATGATATCCAAAAAGCAAAAATGCGTGCTCTTTATATGCAAAGTAAACATAGGAAAACTGGTTCCTCCTCTAATGGGATTAATGAAGCAAAGAGTGAAGGTCTGAACAAACCTTCAACTTCTCAGGCTAACTGTTCTCGACCAGTTTTTAAAGTTTCTTCCCAGTCTGCTGAAGAGCAAAAGAAACCTTTAGTACTTCCCCCCGAATCTTTTAACAGGCTGGAAACTTATCTTGATCCAAAACGGACTATGGGTTCAGAGGAGTCCCCATTGGAGGAATGCCAGAAGGTCAAAATACCATGGCACATACCACCAGGTAAATTTGTATTAGTGTTTTTTCTTTAGTTCCTCCTCTTGCTTCTGTTAACACCTCGTTTTAGATGGTAGAGAGCGCCCCTTAAGTAATTTCGACAATTATCATGGAGGAAGATTGAATTACATCTTTGCAACCATGGATGACTACTTCCTTTCATTCCCCATCCCATCCTGCACGATATTTTTCCTTTTTCTTCCTTTTTTTTTCCCAATAGGAATAGTTAAGAACCTGAAAATGTTATTTTTGCTTCAAAGTTGGGAATTGTTTTGGTTGTATATACACTCACCCCTCTTTACCTAAAAATATTGAAAGTAAAAAAATTGTTACAAATATCTTTCTTGATATGTGATGATAATTATACCACGAAGTTGGAATTATTCCTGTTGTTCAAAATTTTAGGATTGCAATTTATTGCATATATTGATTTTTGGTCTATTGCAAACTTAATTTCTACACTTGATTGTTTTTATTTGATTTGAGCACCAACACATGGGTGAATTGTACGTCTAAAAAAGTTTACCAGAGAAAATAAAAAACGTTAGTTCAAAAATTTAGTGACAGCTAGTCATGGTAGATTAAATTTTTTAAGAAGCTTTTGCTAACATAGTGGTGAGTCCAAATATCATAATCTCTACCGGGTTTTCATATTGCTTTAATAGGATCATACTGGCCGTCTGAAATGAGTGTGCCTTGATCCAAGGCAGATATTGCCAAAAGGCTGTCGCTTAACCAATAAAAGTGCAGTCATTTAATATATTATTTAAAGAATTGCTCCAATTGAGTTTGATTGAAGCCTTATGAATCTTCAGCCTTGAATGACCAGTGATTCCATGGTGTAATTATCAGACTGATGACAATGAGGAATTTTCTTTTATGCTATTAACTTGAGATCTGGATGCTAAGAAAATGAAATTTCCCTGGAAATATGGTCAAAGGAAATTTTCTCATGAGTTTGGAACCAAAGTTCAGGGTATTTTCAAGAGTTTTCATTTGTATTAGCAAAATTGACCGAGGAGGCTTGATGATCACAGATTTACAGTGCCAATGAGCTTCAAGCTACTCCCACTTGCATTGACATGCTTTTCGTGTTTCCAGCAAGTTCTTGTTGATAGTATTATAACAATGATAATAACAGGACACAGGTTTCTTCAATCTTCCTCAAAGCCTTCTATATCTTTAAGCCAGTGTCAATAACAGAACCATTTTTTATTTGATAATTAGAATCACTCAATAACTATTGACCTGTGACCAATTTTCAGCTACAAGGACAAGTTGAAGGTGGCAGATATTTTAGTTGAACTTTTACCTTTGTTGCTGATCTTCACTGGGTGAAGTACCTTCCAAGAACATTTCTTCTTCATCTCCCCATCGTTTTTAATTTTGTTTCCTCCTCTTAACGATCATCCCGATCATTCAACAACCTTGTTTAGTGTTGCTAGGCGATATGTAAGACAAGCAAACAGCTAGAACGTTCTAACAGCATATTTTGATTCCCTTCTCTTTCTCTCTCTAAGCTTCTTTTTTTTGGTTAATATTCTGTTCTTTTTTTTGTTGGGAGTCATATTAATTGATATGCGGGTTTCGGACTATTGTCCTTTTCTTTTCTGCAGAAGTAAAACTCAACGACCTTTGGAGAGTTGGTGCTGGTGAGAGTAGCAAAGAAGTTGATGTGCAGAAAAACAGAAACCGTAGAGAGAGGGAAACTTTCTATCACACAAACCAGGAGATACCATCTAACCCCAAGGAACCATGGGATCGAGAAATGGACTATGATGACACATTGACCCCAGAAATCCCAACTGAACAGCCCCCTGATACTGATTGTACAGAAACACAAGTTGCCAATGGTGAACATGTAAACGGTGCAGCTACTTCAGAACCTTCTCCCTCTCAAATTAGTGGTGGTGCTGTTGCTGCTGAGCCAGATCTTGAGTTGTTAGCTGTACTGCTGAAAAACCCGGCTTTGGTTTTTGCCTTGACTTCCGGCCAAGCTGGTAACTTGACAAGTGAAGAAACAGTGAAACTGCTAGACATGATTAAGGCTGGTGGGGCTGACACTGGTAAAAAACTGGAAGAAAAGGTTGAAGTGTCTCTTCCATCCCCAACGCCATCGAGCAATTCTGGAACGGTGCGTGATATTGCTTCTACCAGGGATTTATTTTCAGTTTCACTAGTGGCGGGCGTGGCTATTTATCTATTCGTTGCTCTCTCTGGATTCATATTTCATACATAATTAAAAAGAAAA
>JBBYHK010000022.1:4610129-4673943 GCA_038382065.1 Adansonia grandidieri
ACCACATATAAGAATCATCATAAACCCGGTGTAAAATTAGGTTAAAAGTGAACTTGCGATAGAAAAATGGCAATCAACTTAATGTTCTGATAGGAACTTGTCCACATGGGAGAGAGCATCGATGGGTAAAAACCACATATAAGAATCATCATAAACCCGGTGTAAAATTAGGTTAAAAGTGAACTTGCGATAGAAAAATGGCAATCAATTTAATGTTCTGATAGGAACTTGTCCACATGGGAGAGAGCATCGATGGTTATCTTCATCAGTTATCCAGATGGGAAAACGTGGTAAAGGGTAGAACTAGCCATGTGGGTTCAGTTTTATGGGTGTTTGGGGTCTTGGAAGATCAAGAGGCTTTCACATCCTGCATTAAGTTGTTGACTGTGGCCTAAGAAACGATATTTCTGGACCCCCATAATCATGACTACAGTTCTGAAATTATAAAATATATACTTATCCAGAGAATCTCTGATTTATGACGTCATTAAGTTAAATGATCATGATATTAATAAATTAATTATCATAATTATTTCATTTTATCTTATTTAATGTACTTGTTTAATTTGCAGAGTGGATGGAGACCGGCGGCTGTCAGGAACCCCTTTTCACATCAAAGTCAGAATGGAAACATAGTTGGCCAATCTTGTGTTGGAGTTGGCACCACCGCTCCTCCTGTTGCGGAAAGGCTTTCTGCTACTGGCATGGCAGCGCCACAACAAGAGGGAAATGGCCCGCTGTTAGCACAACAGCTTGCAGCAGCCATGGCACAGTTGTTGCCTCAGTCAAATGCCATTATGACGCCTGAAAAGCGACACTCTCCTCACGCTGCATTTTTACACCATGGTCTCTCTAATTCTCCAGCTATACAGCCAGCAGCTCCCGATATAGCCCTAGCCATGAAAAATCCATCCCTTGCGAATACTTTAACAAACTTATCAGCTGCTGCTGGTCCTTCAATGCGGGTTGAAACCGCGAGTGTGAAAACTGCAACAATCTCCATGACACCAAATATGCCTGAAAAAATGCACTCTTCATATTCTGTGTCTCGATTGATGCCAACATCATCACGGCAACTGACACCTCCACAACTCCCCCATGCATCTGATCCTCTTCAAACACATCCGTATTCTAGACTCCAAGTGGGAAACATGGGACCAATGTCTGATCCTTGGAGAGGCAGGCAGCGTCTGGCTTCTAACCAAAGCAATTATAATGCCTCGTTTGGAGGACCTGTGCAGCCTCCGTTGCGATCAGGCCCTCCACAACTGGAAGGAAATGAAGGTTTTGAGTCATGGAGTCCGGAGAATAGTCCAAATAGGTCTTCCGATTACATGGCAAGGAGGAACTATGTGGAACCAAGAATGAATTCCGGGTGGAGTTATAGATCTGACGGGCCATGGCAAGGGAATTCTCCTAGTTACAGGGACCAAAACAGACAGGGAAATAGATGGCGTGACAGAAGATGAACGCGACGCTTTCTGCCAATTTAGGCTTGGGTTGGGAATGCCGACCTCTCCTGTATACATTACAAACGCAATTGCAGCTTTCTGGATTTTCTGGACTTGGAATTCAATTTGACAAGAACATGAAAAGAAAAGGAAAAAAAAAAAAGTCGCCAAGAACTTCTCTTTCATATCTCTCACGGACAAACTGTATAACCGTGGTTTAAATTAAACTGAGCCATTTTTGTCTCAAAATCTTAAAAATTCGGTTGGACTGGCTGTTCTTTGCCCAAAAGGACCTTAACCTAGGAACTTGTTTGTAATGAATATGGCAATTCGGAACCAAATTTTGGGCCTTGCTGCAAGACTCAAGAAAAAATCCATCAACTGGGCATGGGCGGTAGATACTATGTTGATGACACCCGATATTTAAATGAAAAACGATTGGTGAAATGTAAACACGGTGAAACACTAACTCTGCTATATAGAAGTTCGAGTCTGATGCCATTAAATACAGTTAAAAATTATTAAAAAAATATAAAATATAAAATGTTTATTTTTATTTTATTTAAAATAATAATTAAATATTTAGTTTTTTAACTTGAAAAAATAACCAATATTTTTATTTAAATTTTTATAATTTTTTATTAAAAAAAAACAACTAAACTTTTTAAAACAAAAAAAGTATTGCTGAATGTGTTCTGATTTAGTATTAATTATGGGTGTATTCCTAGACATAAAATTTCGTCGTGGGCTGAATAGCCATTTTCTGGCCTGTAAATACTAAGTAGTACCAAAGTTGCGTGCACCGAACGTCTGCGAACAAGGTTGAAGGTCGATTTAAGATGATAACCTTCGAAGCGGCAGCTGATTCCTTCCCTTCTATATGAGATTTTGAATTATGGAACAAATGATTTTCTGAAAGTTGAAGTTCTTTGGATTTCTGTTTTGGCAATTTGGACTTTTTGGGCGGTGAGCAGATTGGCCCCTTTTTTTTTTTTTTTTAGCAATTTGAACAAAGAAAACCCTGAAAAAAGAATGGGATTCAGGTTTACAAATCTAAATCTTATGTATAGATCCTACCTCTCAAGACTCTCTTCACCCAGAAATCTCCATCCTAACCCTATTATGATTCAATCCTTCAATCCCCATTTTCAAATTTACCCTCAGGTCTTCTCTGATAATCCCATTTACAACATCTCCAGACGGTGGCATTTGGGTCATTCTCATGATCACCATGATCACCACCATACTGTGACCAAGGAAGGTGAAAAAATATTTCGCTTGGGTTTGGGAGCGGATATTGGTTTGGCTACTAGTAAAGCTTTGACTGGATATTTATCTGGAAGTACTGCCATCATTGCCGACGCCGCCCATTCAGTATCGGACGTGGTAAAACATAAGTCTTGTAAGAGTTTATTAATTGAAACTTGGAAGTCGAGCAGTTAATTTTGCTTGTTTTCCTTGTTTGTAGGTTCTTAGTGGGATTGCTTTATGGTCATTCAAAGCTGCAAAGGCTCCCAAGGACAAAGAACACCCATATGGTTACTTATGATTGTACCTACAAGCTACTCCATTTTTCTTAATTTTGCTTATAGTAATGAATTTAATGCTTGTAAGAAATTTTTTTGTTGTATTAGGTTTCCTAATTTTCCTTGTTTATTCTCAGGACATGGTAAGTTTGAAACTCTTGGAGCGCTGGGAATTTCTTGTATGCTTTTGGCTACTGCTAGTGGAATTGCTTGGCATGCTTTAGAGATTCTAATTGTATGACCACTTTTGTCTTTCTTCCTAAATCTCATGATTTAAAGAGGATAAGAGTAAAATAAAACTCAACTTAAAAAAATGTCGGAAAAAAATTTTGAGATATATATGACTGACTGAAATGGGGTTTGCATTTGAAATGAAACTGGATTGTATCTTGCAATAACTCAACCTTTTTTGTACACAGGGTTTATTTTCCACTGCTCCTGAAGTTGTTAATAATCATTCATTGGTTCTCGAGCATAGCCATCATCATGGTGGACATCATCATGGAATTGATATGGATCATCCTATACTAGCTTTGAATATGACCATTGTAGCAATAGGTGTTAAAGAAGGGTATTGGGCTTTCCTTTTGGCTTATTCTACTTTTATTTCTTTTTTTTGATAAGATCTCTGTTTTGGTCTTTTTTTGTGCGTGTGCGTGTTTATGAGATTGCTGCTTCTTGTATTAATTTCTGTATGTTAACATGCAGGCTTTATTGGATAACAAAAAGAGCTGGGGAAAGGCAAGGCAGTGGACTGATGAAAGCAAATGCTTGGCATCACCGTGCAGATGCAATATCATCTGTAGTTGCACTTATTGGGGTTGGTAAGGCCTCTTTTTTTTTGGGGCTGTTTTGTTTTATTTTTCCTGTGTTCTTTTGAACTAATGCCTTGCTGAGTCAGTTACGAGTTTGGTAAGCATTGCAAAATTAAAATCCTTGCTTTTGCTTTGATGATTACTAATTTATATAGGTGGCTATAGCCTCTGGCTTGTTCTTTACCTCTTACCTTGTTATGGGTTAGGATTTATCTAATTGTCTCTCTTCTAATTGAAATTTGCTCATTCAAGTTGTGCTAGTTATGAAAATAAAAATTTCTTGGTTAAGAATTTTCTGATTTCTTCATTATGCAATTATATCTGGAAAACTAAAATTACTGAAATTTACATAACATCCTTTACACCCTTTTCCCCTTGAAAATCTCTCTTTCTCTCTCTCTCTCTCTCTTGTTGGTGGTGGTTGGTTGCTATACTTTATGCAAGTGGAATGAAAATTTCACTGTGCTTGATACACATAATAAACAGGTTTTTACCTCCCTTGTCTGTCTCACCTCTTTAAATGTTTAAGTCTCTTTGTGTGGATTTCCTTAAATTGAATTGTAAGTGAACACTCAATGACCTATGCCTTGTCTATCATGATCTAGGAGGCTCTATTCTTGGAGTAAAGTTTTTAGATCCTCTTGCTGGATTGGTTGTCTCTGGAATGATTCTAAAAGCTGGACTGGAAAGCGGATACCAGAGGTGCATCGCCTGTTGTCATTATATATGCTCCATCTCTCTTATTGTCTTATTTATTTTAGAATAGTAAGCTTTCAAAGTGATTGCAGCAATTCAAGAGGTAAATGGTGTCAATCAGTATGGAAATAGGCAAACATTTTCTTATGTTTTAAGGTCTAAAATTTCAATGATATCAATCAAATATGAAAATAGGCATGCTTAATGTTGTGCTTAAGGTCTAAAATTTCTGCATTTATTTTTACTTCTTCAGTACCAGTATTTTGGTTGCAGGTTCAAGTTATCATGCTTATGTCTTATTGATTGATTAGATTTTTATGTCATCTGTTTATAACTGTTTCTCTTTAAGGCTTAATTTTGTAATGATCTCATATGTTTGCAATACAAAAAGCTGATGATATTAATAAAGTTGCAGCAATTGCTTTGCTCATAATTTCATGTTTCTAGCCCTACGATAGGCCTTTTTTCTTTGGAAGCATGCCATCAATGTCTGCTAAATATTTAAGTATGGTTTTTAGTGTTGAGATGACACAGCTATTGATGACAATGACATGCTGTCTATCTGAACTGCATAATTGACTCATTCTTTTTGGCCAACTTTGTAGCGTCCTTGAACTTGTTGATGCTGCAGTTCCTGCAGAACAGTTGGAGCCCATAAATCAAACAATTCTACAAGTTGAAGGAGTCAAGGTAACAAACAAATTTTATTCGCTTATCTTTTTAGGAATAGCAGATACAGCTTTAAATGCAAAATTAATCTTTCAGTAAATAGACTTCATCATTAACATGCACCCAGAATTTCGTATTATGATATTTTGGGACGTTGCTAATGGTGAAATTTACAATTGAGTTATTGCTTTTCCTTTATTGGCAATCTTCCCTAATTACTCTTCCGTAACTCTGTAGGGATGCCATCGTATGAGAGGAAGGAGAGCTGGTTCAAATCTGTACCTTGATGTACATATTGTGGTGAGTTTTTAGTAAATTTTCTAATGCCAGTGAAAATTGCAGTAAATGATTAAAAAGTATTAAAATCACTCACTGTTGCTAAACTGAGTTTGTCGCGTTGAAGAAATCTGAATGCCACAATGTGATTCATATAGCCGACCCTAAATAGTGGGAAAGGGCTTAGTTTGTTATTTCTAGTGCTTTACATTGTTTGATTTTATGTTTGCTATAAAGCCAGCTATTTGTGATTTCCTGATACCCTTTGTGATTTTCCGTTGTTTTTGACTTGCAGGTTGATCCCTTTTGTAGTGTTAGTGCTGCACATGGCATTGGTGAAAATGTTCGTCGTCAAATTCATAAATCCCACCCTGAAGTGACTGAAGTTTTCATACACATAGGTAGATTTCATGGTTACGGTCATCCCTAAATTGGTTGCGACAAATTAATTAAGATGACTGCTGTAATTTCAGCATTTTGTGACAAAAGGTTTAAAAGACAACTAATTATTGAGGGAGAGAAGAAAAAGAATACAGGATTAACGAACTAACTTTCCATTGAGGTAGTCACATTATTCCGCTGATAGTTTGTTCTGACTTTTGACTGGGTAGTTATATTGTTTCTGATTTTCATGGACTATTTCTTCTACATTTTAGCTCTGATGAATTTAACCTGTGGTTTGTGGGCATGGAGAAAGTCTGTGTTACTCAGACTCGGGTGCAAGTGTTGGATATAGGTATATGTCCGATACCAGTATGTTCAATTTTTTCTAAGATTTTTCATGTATTTAAAAGATCTTTTGAAGGTCATATTTTGTACTCATATTTGGCAAGAGTACTTCAAGAAAAATGAATAGTTGGAATTTGAAAGTACGGTTCTTGGAGCATGTGATTTTTGAGCATTGTGAATACTAAGCTAAGACTATTTCAATGGAGTTCAGTATTTAATTTAAACTTTTTTTTGTTTTGCCCTGTATGATACCGTCACTTTTGTCATAGATAGCTGATACTCTAGTGAAGAGATTACCGGTTAATTGGACTGTAAAATCGATGCAAAAAGCTGTCTTTGCATCGCCAAGTTGTTGGCATATTTATGTTCAGATTAACTTTCCTTTTGCTATTTTGACATTGTAGATCCTGCATATGTAGAGTTCTCCCCCGATACCACGGACAGCAATGAAGGTTTGAAGAGAATCATGGAACCGAAGAATAATAATACTTGTGGCAGGGAGGAAAATATTGAAGCCATTGTTTCTCGCATTCTCTCATCAAAGTTTCCTGAGGTATCTCTTCTCATTTCTCGAGTGTTCAAGTTTAGGCTCTCAGCTGTAAATAAACTACGCTGTAGGTAGAGATTTTATGTACTAAAGCATCAAGGCAGAATGTCGTTTCGGTCAATGCTCGAGAGGGCTGAACCTTTACCATCCCTGAAAGGAAAATCATGAATTTCTTTCGTCATTTTTGCCTGTTATTCATGCCACGACACGCCATTGCTTGAAGCGTACTTGGGTTCTAAACTTCCGACTTTGCTCAATGCATCCTTGTCGTCAAGCATTTTTTTTTTTCTTGGAACACATGTTTGCAGAAATTTGTGGTTGAGCGCATAACCCGGCACATGTTGCAAGGGAAGATATTACTCGAAGTCGAGGTCAGCATGCCGCCAGAGATCATGATTCGGTACAAGCTCTCTTCATTTTTACGGTGGTTCTTTCGGATTTTACCTTTCAACATTCGAATTCAATGCAATACCAATCATTTTCGTCATTGCAGTGAAGCCATGGACGCCGCAAGGGAAGCAGAGAAGGAGATATTGAATGTAGATTCAAACATTGTTCATGTCAATGTTCAGCTGAGATTGGGACGCCCAGTTCCACAGTTCAAGTATATATAATCAAAACACTTCAAATATTCAAGAAAACCCGACTCTCTGTCCCATATTATATTTCAGTAACTTGGAGAAATTTGATGGTATCTTTATTGACTTAGGACTAAACTGTAACTAAAACATAACCCATACACTTCGTTTGCCCCATTTTTTTGGATTAAAATTTGTTCTATGTCATTCGACTCCAATAAGTATCAATACGCAGCGGGGGTAACATATCTGTTATGAATGAATGCATCCTTCTATTTTATTTTATTTTTTATAAATGAATTCATCCTCATGTTTATCATATAGTATTAATTAAATTACAGTTTTTTTAAAGAAAAAAACTGGAAATTCCAAGTAAGAAATGCAAAAAGTGTGAGAAAAATTATAAAAGAAAACGAACGATAAAGAGTGCCAAATGATCAGATAATTGTAGTCTGAATTTTGTAGTCGACATTATATTTTGCTTTCCGAGAAAGGATATCATCATCTCAATGGCTCTGAATCAGACTTTACAAAATAAACCTATCAGTAATTTTTCTTTCGTAATTAAATCAAAAAAATTAAAATTAAAAACTGAAATTGCAGAGTTTGAGAGAGGGAAGAAAATGAGAGAAGAAGGCTCAGAAGGATCCATTGGTGATTTTCTAATCACAAAATGGGCGAAAAACCCTTCATAAAATAGGTAGTTTTCAACATCACCGCCTCCCCTCTTTGATCATTGAAAGGAGGGAAAAAAACAAAGAAAATCAAAGCTTCAAAAATTTATCAACGCCCAAGTTACTCTACCTTTCAAAGAGCAAAGATTGAACTAAAATGAAAGATTAAAGAAGAAAAAAGGCTAAGGCATAGCACTGGCCTCAGCTGCGACCTCACCTGCGAAGTTGGCTATCGCGTTTAAATAGAAAATTCTAAGCTAGGGTTAGGGTTCCGTAGGCGGTTAGAAGATGGGCTTTTTAGGCCGGAGTTCAATTTGGGCTTTGAAGGGTTCCTTTTTTGAAATTATGGGCTCCAGCTTCACCCTAGTCGAAGTCGTTTGTTTTTCACTTCTCGTTCAGCCAGAGTTTATTTTTTTCACATTGTGAAATCTAGTTAGTAATAAATATAAATTTTATTTAAAAATTTAAATCTTTTCCATATATATATATTTTAATGAAATACAATAATTTTACAAGATTATCTCTAATTTTATGATAGAAAATTAAAATTTCATATTTGTTGTTTGTTTCAAACTTTGAAGAAAATTCCAGACTTAAGGAGTGGAGGCCAGCTTATTTCGTGATCACAGTACAGTGGTCATTTCTCATTCATGAATTGAAAATTTCAAGGCCCATTGTTTGACGATAGATAAGCGTTTGGTACCAAATGCCAAAGTGGCCAATCTCAGCATTGTCACCATACAAGAGCAAGAAACTCTTCCGGGGACAGCTGACCGCTAAAAGTAATACTATAAACCTGAAGCTCTCAGATTTCCCAGATGGGCTTTTCGACAGCTGAACCCCCATGTGAGAGCTGTTGCTGGAAAGGGTTTATCATTGGCAGTTTTTGTTGGCTTATTGCTTCCAGTTCCAATCTTTGTTGCTGATAATGGTGCTGTTGTTCGTGCAAATTTGTTGGCCTTGACCCTCCAATCCCCATGAAATCAAGTGTCGTCATGTTACTTCCTCCGGTACTGCTCTCTCCAAATATTGCTGGTCCTGCTGGGTTTCTTTCCATCGCCTGAGTTCTTCCTTGTAACAAGCTAGAGCTACTACTATCCTCATGTTCCATGATGTCCTTCATCAAGCCTTGGTTTCGGTCAGCTCCGTTAATGAACATGTTAGTCAGCATTCCCAGATCACTCATTGCTGAGCTTCCTGTGGCAGCAGTAAAAAGTTGGGCCATTTCATTGGGGCTTTTCTGCATGAGCGGGTTGGAGATTCCTCCTTCGCTGATACCAGCCATGATTGTCTGATGATCATTTTGTAATGGGAAGTGATCGTAAGACGTGTTCTGCTGATGCTGAATTCCACCAAACGATGGTTGTTTAATGGACTGGTCAGGGCCTGCCACACCGCTACCAAAGCTTTTTTGCATCATGGGAGAGTTCATACTATTACTTGCAGTTGCACCCATTTGGGCTGCTTTCTGTAGCAAGGCTGTTGCAGACATGTGGGGCGACGTCCCGGTAATTTGGCCACCATTTTTGCTATCCTGTAAATAATTGAAGCCAGATAAGCTATTTGAACTCAGCTGGAGGCTAGAGGAGGCTGAGGAAATGCTTCGTGGGCCACCAAATAGAGTGCCCGAGCTGCTTGAAAACATTCCTCCTCCCATATTCATGGACTTAAACGGCATTGGAACTAGCTCCTGGGGAAGGGATTTGAGCGGGGTTTTCGGGTCGAAGTTGCTGAACTCAGATATTCCCATAATTGTATTGGCATTGCTCATTGGCATTGATGACATGAGCTGATCTGGAATTTGGTTTTGTAAGTTTGATCCCATGTTGTTCATTAGCCCTTGGTTTACCTTCTTGTTTTCTTCAGCTAATGCGTCACAGAAAGCTCTGTGGGTGATGAAGCTGTCTCTCCTGTAGCAGTGGGGTCAAATTAGGTTAATTATTATTGGATAAAAATCTCGATAAGAGATCGAGAGAGAGATTTTGAAATATGATAAAACTACAATATGGACGTCAAAAAGGAAGTATGAAAGATATTATCAATTGTCGGCCATTGTCTAACATTTCTTTTATCAGGAGAGCTTATATATATATATATAATGGACAATCTATAACATATGCAAGACAACCAATGCCAGCAAGAAATTTTTTTTAAATCCGGTTTTGCAGTAGAAGCTTCAGGAATTATAGTGCAAAAACAATGCAATATTTTAGGATCAGTCACCCAATAATCATTATATCAATTTCAGTTCTTCATGCAGAATGCAGATGCAATATATATCATTAAGTTTCACTAAAAATTATAATATAAAGTGTATATAAACCTCGAAAAGATGGTTCCACAATCACATTTGTATTCCCTGGTACCACAGGTCTTCTGGTGAGCTTTCCAATCAGATTGCACAGCATATTTCTTCGAGCACTTATCGCATTTCCACTTCTTCTCGCCATGCTTACGGCTGAAATGCTTCTTTATCCCTGTAAGATCTCCGAGAGCTCGAGCCGGGTTATGGTGGACGCAGGTCGGCTCCGGGCATATGTACACTCGTTTCCGTACCTCAGTGGTTGTCCTTTGCTTTAGCTTCCAGGGAAGATTGTGACCTCTTCGGTGCAGTTGTAGGTTTTGGTCCCTTTGGAATCCTTTGTTGCATATCTCACATACAAATCGATTTGTTGCCATAAGCGTTGTTGGTGATAGAGCAATAACTTCAGCACTTGGATCTGATTCAAACAACGATTATATATGCAATTAGTTCAAAACGCTACTACTCATTCAATGAAAGCATGATGTTTTAGAACGTTTGCTTGGGAAAAAAAAAGTTAGGTAAAAAGAGCAATCAATTAAACAGTTGTTGGCAATTATTGTAATCTCATAGCAATAATTGAACCCTTTTTATGTAACAATTTAACAATTAATCCTTTCTTCCTAAAAGCTATCAGCCTTTTTTTCTTAGAAGATACCGCAATTAGGAATCTGGCGCTTTTGTTTGCTTAGCTGGATCAAATCTAGCCTTGACATGCATGCTTCTATTGAAGCATATGTAAAATTCAAACTCATGCATCTAGCTCAAATCATGGTTCAAAACTAAAAGAACCAACATCAGCTAACTTTGTTATAAGCTCAAATTATGTCACCTGAATTAGGCAAATTCAGCATAGAGGAAAAAGCATAATTGAGATTCGTATAAAGGTAAATGAATTTGCCTGGAGTTCCTGGTAAATTTCTTTTCTTCTTAATAACTGCTTGCTGTGGCTGTTGAGAGGTAGAAGAACCATTGTTGTTAGAAGCACCAGGAAAGTTACTTTGCAGCTGTTGTTTCTGCTGCTGGACTTCCTCTCCAGTGTTTCCAGAAGAGAAGCTTCCATCATCATCATCGCCTGAGATATTTGACATTTTTGGAACTGATTGTAAAGATATATTGATAATATAAACGCTAAGCTTGTCTGTTTCCTTTCCCTCAGCTCCAATTTCCTACTGTTTCTTTCTTCCTTTTTTCTTGTTGTTGGTGCTCAACCCTGACTAAAAGTTGGGGCTTGTTTTTTGGTGAACATAAAATCAGGAATCTGCTGTGTCTAGAGGAAGACAAAAAACCAGGGAATTCTCCTTGATTTCTGGTGAAAGAAATAGGGCTCTAGCTGCCACAACATCAGTAACATTGGAACCTGGTCTTCTTTGGCTTTATATATATATATATATATATATATATATAGAGGGTTAAAATTTGGAAAGGACAACTGCATGGAAATTGCCCCTTAATTTGCTCATTGTTAAGCTAATGCCATTCTCTTTCTTTGTTATTTTTTTATAATACAAATTAATTTAGTTGGTTCTCCAAGATGCCTTTTCTTGTGCAGTACCTAGTTTTCGAATGACACGTTAAAAGTAGATAATTTATGGTTATTTATTTTTATATTGATACAAAAAATACGAAATACTGTACAAGTAAATGATTTAACTATAGCCATTGTATAGATCAAAATGAAGAAATCCAATAATTCAAAGGCTGCAGTTTGTTTAGTGATGGTCAAATTTCAATTGTACTTGACAAGATTGGACAATTATTGTGTTGATCAAATTTCTTCCAATTTACAGTTTTTGGATTAAAGCTTTTGGAAAATGTCGAAAGTCGTTATAGTAAAATACAATAGTAGTTGTCGACATCTTAACAACCATCTAATTGAAACCTTTTTTTGTATTTTCCACTGTCTATGCATATAATCCCACTCTACGAAATTAGTTTGCAAAAGCAAATTTTCAGCATTATTTCATGATAAATACCAAGAAAAAGGAAAAATGCAAGAAGCTTATCATGTCGTCATTCGGATGCGTGCTGTTATCAGTTGAAATTGTTGCCGAATCCTGCTTGGCTTATTTGATGCAAACGGTGGATGAAATCAAACAAGTCAGTGTCCAGAGTTTTTTTTCAACTTCTTATACATAAATTAATCATATTAAAGATGGTTGCTGCTTTGTTTTCTAGGTACATTATAATATTTAGAGTAACGACAACTAAACTAAATGTGTATTGATGTTAAAGAATTACATTACCTGGAATTTGTTTAACCCAATATTACTGTGTCCTAGTTTTATAAATACTAAATTGGATGATCAATTATCTTAAAATTTAAGTTTTTAGGACAATCAATCATCCAACTTAACATGTTATTAGATAAATATTTCAAGTTTGAATTCCGATAATATCATTTTTTTCCATTTAATATATACAAATATATTACTTACGAATTCCTATTGGGTTGTGCATTGTTGTTCTAATAATTTTAAATTCGTGCATTTTTTTACGTTTTAGTTCATATTTAAACTCATAATCATTAATCTTATTTTGCATTTGAAACAACGCATTGACAATTAAATATATTAATCGAATTTTTTTTAAAATAATTATTGACTGACTTAATAATACCAATATATAATCTTTTGAATTTCGATTATTCAAGCTAAATTCTTCTTTGTAATTGTCCAAGAATATTATAGGGCAAAAGTTTTTCCCTTTTTTCTTTTTGAATTCTCTAGGGATACTAAACCTATTTTTATTTATATATGGCCAATCCATTTTGCTCCTAATTAATCACATCGGGGGTGCCACTGTGGTTCAATCAAAAGGGTGAAACATGGTGATACATTATAAAAAGTTCGTTAGCCATTTGGCTAACCGACAAGGTCAGAGTCTTGTAACTCAGGGAAGAAAATACCACAAGTTAAGAAATGGTTCAGCTAACAACCATTATTAAAATTTTGTATAAAACCAAAAGAAAATCCCAAAATATCTGCCAAACTTCTTTAGTAATTAAGTACTGTTAAGGTCTTCTTTAAGGTGGAATGACAAAACTTGAGAGGTTGTCGAAAGTTACAGGATTGATCTGCAAGCACAATGAGAATCAAAAGAGAGTCGAAGTTTGGTCTCCGAAACACTTTTCGATCTTTAAGTTAATAGATTTCAAAAAGGTTTCATTTATTTTTCTTACTTGGGTCAACATTTTACGTACTCTTGTGCATCTATTTGCCGGTTCTTGCGAGCTTGATGGGTATTAACTAAGTGTCTGATTGGTTTATTTATGAGGCACCACGAGTTGCAAGGTGGGTAGAGAATTAAGGGCTTTGATGGGTCCTTTTTAATTGTTTTTCAGGCTCTCTCTCTCTCTCTCTCTCTCTCTCTCTCTCCATATATATATATATATATATATATATATTTGTAACTACTTTTGTTTTTCTCTTGAAGATCATATTCTTTCAACTTTCTTGACTTTGTTGAAGAACTTTCATGCTATGAAATATCACAATCTGTAAAAAGAAGATCACTTTTGTTAATTATTACCATGATTTTAATTAGGTTTTCCAAATATTAATTAGCCCACAAGTTCAATAAGAAAAGAAAAAAAAAAAAAAAAAAAAAAACAAGAAACCCGGCTGCGGAATGAGAAACAACAAACAGACAGAAATAAGAATATGAAACCCATATTGGCTAAGACCAAGTTTCTAAAAACTGTGGCCCATCAGATTGCTTCGTTATCATCGATGGCGGATCGATATAATTTATGAAAAGCAAACATCAACACAACAAATGTGAAGACAGAAATGTTCAAACATTATGCATATTTTCTTGAATTATTTTACGGCAAATATACTTGAATATAAAGGAGACGACCTTAAAAGCACCTTTCAGATGCAGGAATGTCAACAAGATGGTGAATAATTTAGAACCAAAAACCAGGCTGCTAATTGACATAAGCTAAGTAACCCCATGGATAAAAACAACGGAAACGACGGCCATGGACGTATATTCTTTCCAATTTTTTTATCATGAAAATGATGTTCTATCGAGGTAAAAAAACAGTGATGAATATTGTATTGTTTGTTGAAATGGACGTGTTTTTCTACGATAGAGAAAAAGGAATTAAAAAAACCTTCAAAATATTAATTAAAAAAAAGAATAAAAAAGGAAGAGAAATTATGGAGAAAGGTGGTTTAAACATTTAGTCATGTCTCAAGCAGGTATGAACCTTGTCTATTTTGTGTCTGGGTCGCTGTGAATTGATGGATTTGAAAGACTTTGTTTTATTTTCGCTGGTTAAAGGGTAAAAACGTAGCCTTTAGAAATTCAAATAGGATATGAAAATTCGGTATATTGAATAAATACGATACAATATCTTTAAACACTATTAAAATTATAATATTTTTATTTTAAATTTTAAAGCGTTTAATAATTTATATTTTATTTATATTTACATACTGATAAAAAAAATTATAAAATATAAAATATTATAAGCATATATGGATAATTTAATATATTTTTATCGTAATCCTGAATTGATTTTTATAAATTAAAAAGAAAGAAAAAAAATGATCGTTTTATTCAAACTTTTTCCTAAGCACATAGTATCTTGGAAAAAAACTGAAATAAATGAATTAATCATTTTTTATTATAAGTTCTATATACAATATTTTAATTAAGCAAAGGATGGAATTTATGACATAAATATTACCTAAGGCTGAATCATTGGGTTTTTTTTTTTTTTCCCTTCATCACAAGCTAAATACCAAACAGATTTCCCATCATATCCTACCAGTTGCAGGATCAACACTGCCAATCACTGGTGCTTTGATGGAGATTAATGGGATGGAGAGCCAAAAAAATCTTTTGGAAATCCAATACCTTTTTGACTCGTTAAAGATAATCTTAAAAAGTGAGGTTACGAAAAGCAATTAGTTAGAATAAAACAACCGCAATTGGGTTTAGATTTATAACATTAATGATTAACGTCATCATCACCACCGCCCTTTATGAAGTGGGGTCTCCTCAGTCCATCCATGTAAAGAAAAATTTCAACGAGAATGTGCGAAGCTCTAGGCTCGAAATGAAAATGGGCCAATGCATCATCTGCAAGGTGTTCACATTTCGATTTCAAGAGATAAGTTTTCGATAAATATTAAAATTTAAAATTTAAATATAATATTATTTTTTAAAAATTATAATATAAATTAATTGAATTAAATTTTAAATTTTATATATATTTTTAATATGATTAAGAAGGCATTTGCTTTACCATAACTAAGGGTTCATATGTATTTCCATTGCAATGATAGATGACAAGAAATTTTTTTTTTTTTGACTTTGCAATTATACTGTGCATTCGTAAACTGTATTATGATGTATTTGGAATGCTATCTTATGGTACAGTTGATCTCGTTGTCCTTTCAGTCTTGACTGAAATGAAGTTTAGTATTTGGACATATTTTTGTTTTTGTCGTGCAAACTCCCCCACAAGGGAGACGTGCAGCAATGTGCCAAAACGGATGTACATATGCTGGAGTCATGAGAGACAGTCGTTTAATTTTCTAGATAAGCAAGCCATTTTTTTACTGGCCCCATTCAATTTAATTTTCTAGATAAATACTTCCCTGCAAGCTAAATTTCACAGTCAAGAGTTTAGGTAAGGCCCTTTTGGACTGTGTTTTTTAGCTCTTAAATGCAGTTACAATGCTTTCATGTCCTGCTGATCAGATTCTTCAGTATATTACATATTGAATATCAAATACTTCTGTTGATATCCTTTGACGTCGAGATTAATGTCTCGGTGGTCTAAGTTCTATAGGAAAGGAAGGTAAAGGGGTATCAAAATTTGACTTTTAAAGTGCATCTCAATATTTGAGTTACTGTCTAGTAGAAGAAGTCAAGAAAGCTAGAGGTACGAGTCTTTGGATGCTTACCCTTAATTAATTTCAACTGGGGCATTTATGCATGCTGAGGCGATTTGAGTAAAATGTCATGTATCCTCTTGTGGTTGGGGCTTAGTGGCCAACAACATGGGCGACCTCACCATAACAGGGTAGAGTCTCACATGGTTCTCTAAACGGCATCGCCAGATGACATGACTTTGTAGAGTTAAGAGGTGCCCATGTGCCATCTGTAGATGGTGCTAATATGGGCCATTTATGCAGCGGGCCTGATATTTTCACTTTGTCTCAAGATTTTTCCTTCAGGAAATTGCGAGCATAATCTATTACAATCCTTTTCACCTCCTTTGTTTGCAATCACCTCACTCTCACCAATCAAGTGCAGAAACCCAGCGTGCCATTCTTTATCTACTATGCTGCTTTGTATCTCCATGTCGATCCTCTTCATCAGTATACCTCCCATTGATCTGATTTGTCCATCTTCTTTGTTAACTGCTGATCCTCGGTACCCCTTTTTAGCTGTCTTCCTATTGCTAACTAGTACATGAGACAACCAAATATATTTCTTTGATAAACTCTTTCAACCTTTCAACTAAAATTCGCTCAAAGGATTCTTCTTCGTTGATGCATATCTGAATATCCATATCGAGCAACACAATGAAAAGACATTGAACTCCTCCGACTCAGTTCTACTCCTCTGAAAACGAATCCTTCTTCAGCTGCAACTTTGCTAATCGGCAGTTATTTGATGCAGACAAAAAACAAAGATTGAATGCAATGCTGGTGCATTTGCCACATAATGCTCGACTATGTATGGAATTCGAGATGAACAAGCTCTGAGTAAAACATGGCAAATCCAGGAATTCTACACAATTTTGTGATCAAGCTCAAAGCATTACTTCTTTCGATACATGTTCCAAACATACATCAGTCATCAGGCCTGCAGCAATGGCTAACAGCAATTATCTTCCTTGATCAAAGTTGTAGAGAACAGAGCGCAAATAGGCTAACTCCACAGTGCCAATGAAAAGACCATAGGCCATCACTTAAAGCATATAGGTTTTCCATATCTTGATCATGGTAAGGACCAACAAACAAAGATGATGTTAGAGTCATGAAACCCTATGAAAACAGCACTAACACTGTTTTTGCATAGAAAATTTGGTGCAGAAATATCAAAGGAATCGTGACATTTCTTATGCTTGACTTGAACTTTACAAAATTTGCACCATTCATGAGGTAAACTCAAATTTGGTGCATAAAAACAGAGGAGTTCCCTTCAGTCATATTAATATAACAAAATCTTGACCATGGCTGCTTTATCCGAATTTCACAAAATGAACACCATTATATGGACAAAATTTGGTGCATAATCAAGGAATTGTTTCACAATGCCATCATTTCAACCAGGGTCAAACGATTGCTTGTAGTCATGCTTAAAGCCTTTGAAGCTCCATGAAGACATAACTATAAATTTGCTCAAGCTTTTGCATTATTTGAAACTTTTTCAAAAATTGGATTTTCAACTAATTCCTTCGCAGAAGGCCGTCGAACTGGATCCTGATCCACCATGGCCTGATAGAATTATAAGACCATCAGATGAAATCAACAAAACTCTAGCTACCTCTATGAGATATTATTATCAGTCTAGTCAATATGGATCAGCTAAGGATGAAACGAAAGAGAAACTGTTCAAAATTTAGTTTACCATGCATGCGGTTTGAAATCTGCCTCTATTGTGTTATATAGAAAGCCAGTCAAAAGAATGACTCAAAACTGGGTGCAAACAATATCCTTCTTTAATTTAATAGGCTAGCATGCTGCATATGATTTCCTTGTACTCATTGATCTTATCTGAGAACCTAAAAATGAAATTTTTATTGAAAACTCCTCAAACGTTTCATGTAAAACCAAAACAGGGCCAAGATTTCATGGTGCAAGTCAGAAAAGTAGAACCAGAAGAATATAAACCGAAAAATTTCACCAGATAGCATTTCTGTCTTGCATAAATTAATGACCACTGACATATGAAAAGGAAAATGAGGAGTAATCACCTTCATAGGTGCTTTAAATGCAGCAGAAACAGCAGAAATATCTACTTCTATATAAAGAAAAGTTTGTGCACTGTATATAAAGAACAGAAAATATGATACCTTGAGTAAATTTTGAAATTGAAGGGAGTGCCCAGGAAGAAGTGGCAGCTTTCCTTCTCTAAGAAACTGAGGTCCTGATTCTGGCAAAGGTGACCCCCTAATGAGCTCATAAATAGTAACCCCCAAAGAGAAGATATCAACTTTGTGGAGATGATCATAGTTCTCATTTAGGATTTCCTGTGGCATATAACGTGCATCACCCTCTTCAATTGGCAGGCTCTTATTTAGGAGAGTTGCACATCCAAAATCACCAAGCTTATAAACACCATTCTTCACATATATATTATCTGGTTTTACATCCAAATGAGCTATTCCTCTTTCATGCATAAACTGCAATGCTTTTGCAATCTGCAAAATTTTTTGCATCAGACTGGAAGATAGCAATTAAAAAATGGAAAGAAAGAACCTATTGACGTTGACGGTGTTCGATGTGCATGCATTCAACAGTACAAAATGCCAAGTAGAACGGAAAAGAAAGAAAGAGTGAGTAGGGAACTTTTGTTTGGTTCTGAACTTCCATGTAACAGCATGAGTCTCAAAAATTGAAAGGTGCTGCTCCTTTCAGAAACTGAAGATTAGATTTAGTCTCTTAGTGACCAATAATGGATGAAAACAACCCTATTAAATTACCATCAACTTTGGTGATAGTTACGTGATGCTACTTCATATAACAAGGTGATTTAAACCAGCTAAGCCAATATATTGGAATGGCGCCTTTACGTTTTTCCTTTAGAGATGCTGCATTGAGGGACTAACCTGATGCAAGGCTCTCAGTACTTCTCCTTCTGTGAGCAACTGGGAAGATGTTTTTCTGGACAAGCTGTAATCGCAAAGTTCCATTTGAATGTAGAGTCTCTCATTTTCAAACCAAGAAGAGTAATATCCAATAATGTTTTCATGAGACCCTGCAAAGGATTGTTTTAGTGTCAATGGTTGTTACAATTAAATTTTCTCTTAAAATGGAACAACAAAAAACTAAAGAAACAGAAAAGAGAGTAAATAAGAGTTTATACCTAATGATGCCAGAGCTTGAACTTCCATTAAGGCTTTCCTCCTGCAAAATAATAACATTATTTTATAACCAAGTTTTCTTACCAATAAGCTAAGAAACAGGCTGAAAAAAAACTGAAAGCTACCTCTCAGTGTCTTGATGCAACTGCCGCATAGTATGTTTCACAGCATACAAGCAACCGTCGAGTCTCTTTAATACTTTGAAAACGCAACTGAAGTTCCCTGTACCAATTTGCTGGAAACAAGGCAAAAAGAAAGAGGATAGTAAAAGATCCAGAAGGTTAGATTTTTATGATATATATACTGCACTGATTATTCCAAGTAAGTCTGGAAATTTATGGAATATAGATAGACACCTCAATCTCATGAAAATCTGTGTGATAGCGTGAAAGGCCATCTCCACCAATAATTGCAGGGAGGAAACCTGCAGATTGTAGGGGAATGTTATTATAACCTTCAGATCAAGAGTTTTAGGATAGAAGAGCAATAACCTTCTTTTTCCAAATGAGTAGGGAAGATGGACATGGAAGATTGGAAGTTTCAAGAAATATTATCAATGTCAATGTTTCTTTCTAAGCTAGTTTTATACCTGCACACTTTGATCTTTGATTTCTAAAAGGATCCGTATCAAATTCTGAAGCATCCTTTAGATAAGGGTTCTTAAAGCAAGGAGGTGGCATAACCCGACACCGTAGAGCAACGGCGGATTGGGAAACATAATTTTTAGTCTTCTGTACTCCAGGTACGGCTGTTTTTTCTAGGTTGACTTCATCCACATCAAAGATGTCTTTGGCAAGTTCCACTAGTTGTTGAGAGCCAGATAATGTTGGACTGAGGGGGTTTACCAAGATACCATCTAGGACAAGAATGGATATTCAATTGCAAAAGGTTTGACAAAAAACACTTCTGCACTTAAATTTTGTACGTATAAATATAAACAAACAAATAAAGAGAAATTCATCATGCCTACAATTTGTGACAGTAATATGTGCTTAAGATCATTGATTGATGATAAATTCTAGAACCTTCAGAACCCACAAAATGCTTTAACAAAAGAGACCGTAAACAGAAAAAACTACAACGGTTATCTCAGACGTTCCACAATAATGGATTCCACAAAAAACAAAGAGTAATTTCTATTAACAATATTTTTGAATCATGTTTAGACCAGCAACAAAGTTTCCCATCTCTGTTAAATTTCATGTTAGAGGTATGGCTACATTTCTACTTTTCACCATGCTATATTATCATACCAGAGTTTGTGGTGTGGGTAATTAAACATGTCCAATGACCTTAATTCAAGATGGATTCAATTTGAAAGCGTATGCACTTTGTCCAGGCTCCAATTTCCACAGTGAAATTGCAAAATTATGTGCCATGAATAAAGTCACTAATTTGCTTTCTATTAGAAGCACAGAACCCCTCATCATTCACAGTGAACCCTCACCATTACAACTAATTCTCATAAATCATAACAACGTTAGAACATCAATGTTTATTGGTATTAATAACTTTAATTTATAAAAGTCTAAATTAAAATCTATTTCGGATGCATGCAGCTCCAAGCGACATATTTTGCAGGAAGACGTAGAAAAACAAACTTATTTCATTGTTTAACAACAATAAAGCTCAAATTAATCATAGAATCTGAATGCATATACACAAAGGCAGAAAGCAGCAATAGTAAGCTCAAAAAAAAAAAAAAAACATGTCAACGATAACAGCAATCCATCCATCCGTCTAAATATTCTAGATTTCACCGAGTATTTGCGTCATACCTTGTCGAGGTCTCTTGCTTTTCAGCGTAGTCACTTTCTCCGGCGACATAGGGCAAGGAATGTTTTCCTGTGGAATTGATTAATTAAAGTTTTTTTTTTTTTTTTCCAAAAAAACTCAAAGCAGAAATATTTTTTTGGATAAGTTGCAACTCAAAGCAGAAATATATATATATATATATATATATATATATATATATTTGGATAAGTTGTGACTCAATGCAGAAATAATTACCAGATATTCGTTGTCAAATTATTGACGTTACCTTGTTGCTATCAAAGCCGTTCATCAAGTTCTGATTATCAGGGGTGATGTAATCAGGAGTGCTACATCCATCATTCCCCCCCCCCAAAAAAAAAAAGTGAACAAATAAGAATGAGAATAAAAAATTTTGAATATTATATCCAAATATTGTAGATTTATTTACCAGAAGAAGTCTTGACTGAGAATGAAATCTTTGTCATCGGCGACGTCGATGTCGAGAGCAGAAGCGGAAGGGTCATCGGAATCTAGAAGGTTCTGGGCGAAGATAGAGGATGAGGTAGAGGAAGTTGATTGGTGACTGTGAAGCTGATCCTGAAAGTGCATCCCCAATGTCCCTTTCATTTTACCAACCTCTCCCCTCCTCCTATTACTTCCCCGCTTCACGCCTCTCCTCTTCATCAACCAAATCGAAAGTTCGAAACACGCCCCAATCACTCTCTCTCTCTTTATTCCTTGCTCTTGCGAATATATAAAATGAATTTCCATTTTTTTTTTTTTTGCTTTTTTATTTCCGGTGCTTTTTAGTGGGGAAAAAGATTTCAAATTGCGCGGGCAATTGCCATTATTGATCGGTAGAAGAATCAAAGTTCATAGAGACTACAGTAAGATCATCAAATCTTTGAATCTGAACCGTACATAACAGATCTGATCTAGCTGATTTGAAATTTGAAAATTCCTTTTGACATCAAGCGATGAGTACTATAAAAACCATTTACGCAGCGTACTACGTAAGCTTTCCTCCTCTTCGTGGAAATTCGCGCACTAAGGGTAGAAAAGCTATTTCACTGTTATATTGGGCCTTTTCAAGTTTCAACCCAAAAACCATTTTTTCCCCAAAAGGAAATAAAAAAATTAAAAAAAAAAAGGGCACTTTTATGAATTTAGAAAGAAAAAGAAATAGCTCTACTCTAAATTGCACTTGGACGGAGCTCCGGAGCAAATGCGGCGGCGAAACCCATTTCAGGTCAAGACTCTGCGTCGTCTACCTTTTTTTTTTTTTTTTTCAAGTTATCTTCTTTTCATTATATTTCGTTAGTTGTTGACTACTTGTTTGCTTTTAGGAAAATGCGGATTCTGACCAGAGCATTTCGGGTAATTGTTTATCAATATTATTTTTTCTTTGTTTATGGAGGATGAATAGATTGGTCTTTGATCCGTGATTTGGCAGAAGAGGAGGATTTCGACGATGATTTTCGAGAAAATTGTGTTCCATTAGGCGATCGCTTAGAAAAGGAGAAAGAGGTCATTACTGTACTTACTACCTTGTGTAGATATGGGATTTTTATTTCTCCATTTGAAATTTGTTTGTGCATCGATAGGAAGGATTGCAACTTCAATCAAGACTGGAAACACTTAAAGGTATCCACTTTCCAGTCAATTTCTTTATTTATTTTTTATTGTTCTATTTTCAATTTGAGTTGTTGCAGTCATTCTTTTTGTTAAGCTGTTTGGTGTATTACTCATTTGTTTTTATAATTTTGTTTTAGAAAAATGTGATAACAATCGCTCGTACAATCAGGGACATTCTAGTTTTTGTCTTGAGGAAGATGTTGAAGTGCCTGACTCCCCCGATGCAGGTGACTGCTTCCCTTCTGGGAAGTTATGTAAACGAGTCTCTCATAGCGAGGTAATAAGTAAAATTTCAGATAATAAACCTTTTTCTTTTGGATTATCTAGCTGTCTAATGATGGTGCTTTACCTCTTGATTGTTGAGATTTGGACATTAGGTGTCTTTTCCGTTGTTTTTGTATTGTAATTAGTTTTTTTTTTACCCGGACAGGAGAATGTTATGCACTCAAAATTTTCCATTGTTTCTGTTGGTAAAAAATCTGATCATACCTATGGAAATGAAGAGGGAGATGGGGGAAATGCGTGGTCTGTGGTTACTAAAGAGGCTGAGGGGCTAATCCATCTGGACAAATATGTTTCAAGCTTTTCATCTCCTTTTACTTGCTCTAAAGCTGACAAATCTTGTAAAGGTGTTTTCTTGCTCCAAGACTGACATGCTTCCAATGCATTATCATTCCATTCTTAGTGTGCTTTCCAACATATGCATTGTCCTTCATTAGGTCATGTTCCCATAGTTAGGGGGAAAAGGAAAAGAACAAGAGAATTTTACTTCCCGAGAGTATGCAGAGAACTTTTACAACCATACAAAATTACTCTATCATTATTTTAAATAGTAATATTCAGTTATATGCAAGTAGTAACATAGACTGATTTACATAAGGGACGCTTTTGCACCAAAAGTGCATAGTAACTATATGCATATGGTAGTAGCTAGACCTTTCGCTGACCAACCATCGTTGAGGAAGCTACTTGTGCCATGAGTGCAATTTGTAAACTCTTTTACATAACCAAGATATTATGGGGCTGTATTTGACCTTTGAAAGATGCCTCTTTTATTTTAAATTGGCAACCTGGTCTTATGCATGCTTTTGTAGGTGCGAAAAGCAAAATGAGGCCTAGATTTTCATTTGGCTTCCAACCACATAAAGAAATTTCATGGCCGGCCATTTCAAATAATGCAAATTATGTGTCAACTAAGGCTGGTGAGGTGCCTGAAAGATTGAAGGCCAGTGATCATGGAACCGTGGATCATTCAATAGCTGAGCTTCTGGAAGATTTCAATGGAAAAGAGGAAAACCAGTTAGAAATTGTTCCTGCTGATGTAGAAGCGCTTGGTCGTGGATTTATTGAGCACTCAATGGCTGAACTTTTAGATGACCTTCAGGATAATACCAGTCTGCCAAGAGGCAATTTTAAAATGGTATTCCTTTTTTGTCATTATTCTTGAGCCATAAATTGTTGCTTGTTTTTAATTTAATCATATACTTCACAGCATAGCAGAGCAAGAGGAAAAAGGGTAAGAGCTACTCTCAAAAGAGGTATATGTTCACTTGGTGATAGAACCATTGAAAGTAAAGACTTCTATGAGCCCTTCAGTGGTGGATCATCAAGCGATGATGAGGTATATACACACCTGCAGTTGCTTAGTAGTAGCTCTTACTTGAAATTATGAACTGAATGTACTTACATGCGTAAGCAGGCTGATCTCCGTAATCTAGAACTTGCTATCCCTGAGATGAAGAAGCAAACTATTTCAGATAAGTTTCAGGAAGCCTTAGGTGCTACCCCCTTGAGTGATGAAGGCGCCTTTCTAGCTAAACCGAAAGCATTCGGGTAAACAAGATGACTGGCTAGAATTATCCTATCATGTGCATTATAAGTGTTGGAAAGGTAAAATAATATTTGAGTAATTTATCCTCCCAACATTTTCAGCATTGGACTATTTGGGAAGTTGCAGCAGGTAATGCAGCGTGAAAAGGAGACAGATATGCAGTTTCTGAAGAAGTTGCAGAATGGAGCTAACTTTCAAAGTAAAGCCTTTTAGCTATTTACCTTATGCCTTTATCAAATTTTGAGGGAAATTGACTTAGAAAGGCTGCATCACATTAGAGATTAACCAAAAAAAAAAAAAGAGGTTGTCTATGTGCTTTTGCACATTGCTTATTCTTCAATGCTCTTTATTCTCTTGTTTACAGATGATCCAAGCTGCATTACTGCAAAAATTGTGTCAAGATATTTGGATGCGAAGCTGACAGTCTGTTATTGCTCCTTTGTCAATATCATAGAGGTTTGAAATCTGAAAGAAATTTTAAGTTGCGGGACTTCCCACTGCATCAGAACAGAAACTTAGAAACTGAAGTTATATATGTCTGTCTATGCAGGGTTTTTGGCAGCCGGAGCCCCCCAGAATATTGGAAAATGAAGGACAAAAAGGAACAGTTATTTTCAATCAAAGAATATGCACCAATGTTGACCTTGAAATTGGAAACTTGATTTGCATTCACCCGCCATGGTAAGCACATTGAACATTAAATCTTATCACAAGTTCAATTCTCAATATAATACACGCCGTGGCCTTTTTTTTTTTTTTTTTTTCTATGAAGAGCTTAAACGTATTCTAGCAAAACTGAGCAATTGTTTCGCCGTCCGACACTATACTGCAATGAATAATGTGATTCATTATATTCAATCATATGGATTTCATTCTATTTCTATGGCAGGAAGGAAGTTGCTGTCACGGGCCATGGTGAGAAAATCATTTTATCTACATATTTCTCTGACATCTCAGTGTAACTCATTTGGGCATGTCTTGGAGGAAGTGGCTGTTTACATCGTTCCTCTCGGGTCCAGGACAAGGTCATAAGATTATAACGATCAAAAGAACCTTGTAATTCTCTCAGTAAGAAGTCCTGGTCAAGTAAATATTGATTTTGTTATTTTCATTGGCTTGTAACGTGCAACTTTGTACTATAACATTTTTAACATGCAGCAGGGTATTTAGGTTATATATGCTATGGAATTTATGGAAACAGTTTTCAGTTTTTCTCGATATGTTTGAGGTGTCATCTATTTAACTGATAAATGAACCCCTTATTCAAACCTAACAAACAGACCTTAATCTCAAAATTCTCTCAACAAGTTTCATACAATATCGTAAGTTGCTCTGTTCTTTTAGCTTCGTAATCGGCCCTTAGAATCCTCCATAATTCTTTCTAGATTCCTCCATGTCCGTGGCCACCCTCTCGGTTTACCCTAGCTCTAGCCATAACTTTAATTTCCTTTCCCCAACCGACCAAACCGACCACGCCGAGGAATCTAACCCTCAGATGCAGCACCACAAAGTTCTCCTGACGCGGACTTTAATGCTATCTCGATTCCCAGCACTACAATTTCGACCCCATCGGAGGTACTTCCTCCAGCGGCGCTAGTTCCATCTCTTCTTCACCTCTCCTTCAGCCAGGACCACGGCTGCTTCGCCGCAGGCACTGAGCGTGGCTTCCTGATCTACAATTGCGATCCGTTCAGGGAGATATTTCGCCGAGATTTTGATCTCGGAGGTGGTATTGGCATTGTCGAGATGCTTTTTCAGTGCAATATTTTAGCTCTCGTTGGCAGTGGACCCGACCCGCAATACCCTCCGAATAAGGTTATGATTTGGGACGACCACCAGAGCCGCTGTATTGGCGAGCTTTGGTTTCGTTCTGAAGTAAGGTCGGTTCGGCTTCGGAGGGATCGAATCGTAGTCGTGTTGGAACAGAAAATTTTCGTTTACAATTTTGCGGATTTGAAGCTGCTGCACCGGATTGAGACTTTCGCGAATCCAAAGGGACTCTGCGCAGTGTCTCAGGGGCCTGGGCCTTTGGTTTTGGTTTGTCCCGGATTGCAAAAAGGGCAGGTTAGGGTGGAGCATTACGTCTCGAAGAGGACTAAGTTCATTATGGCTTATGATTCAAGAATTGCCTGCTTTGCACTCACGCAGGACGGGCAGTTGCTTGCTACGGCCAGCACAAAAGGAACTCTGGTTCGCATTTTTAATACTGTTGACGGTAGCTTGCTGCAAGAGGTATGTGATTTACTTTTACCAACGCCATTTTTTTACTTCTTTTTATTGAGCCTATAATTGAAATAGGCAAATTGGGTTTAAATTTTGATGATTTAGTTGGAAATCATCGCACAGTTGTTGACTTGTTAACTTGGAATTGCTCCTAACCTTTTTATAATTGTCTCGTGATGCGGTTGTTTTGGCTAAATCATTATGAAGGCGCTTAACTTGCAAGAAATTTCATTAGAATGTTCGCCCTATTACGCTCAACTAAGATGTTGTTGAGTCTATTCTATTTCCTTACGATTTTTGTCTGCTTTGAAAAGTGTAAAGATTACATTCCTTTGAGTTACTTGTAAATGCTAACTAATTGAAAGTTATATGTGACTAACTGCGAGCAAAATAAAGGTATTCTGTCAAATGAATGTCGGATGTTACGTCTTCGCTATCGTGATCTTTTCATGTTATATGCATCTAGTAATCCACCCAGCTTTCTCAGGCCTTCTTATTTATTTGCTATCTTCTGATGCATTATGAATGCAAGCTCTTTTCTTTTGCATTCTCTAAGATGGAATTGAATGTAAAGATTTATATCTCAGATTCCACAAAATTTCTGACGTTTTGAAAGTTTCCACAAAATACAGGTAAGGAGAGGTGCAGATAGAGCTGAAATTTATAGTTTGGCATTCTCTTCAAATGCCAAGTGGTTAGCTGTTTCAAGTGACAAGGCACCGTCCATGTGTTCAGCCTTAAGGTTAATGCTGGATCTCTGGGCATTGATAGGTCACGAGGTGCTGCTTCAGACCTTGTTACACCACCCCATTCTTCTCTTTCGTTTATCAGAGGTAAAGTGCCTGTCTTTACCCACTGCTTTTGCTGTCATCGTTTTCAACAATGTAATTTGGTCTTCCGTCATTGGATAACCGTGAAAGTTGACATGATAGCATTAGATGATGCAAAAGCTCAAGATTCTCTTATAACTACAAATTAATTTTTTGTGCGACAAAATAGAATCTATCAAGAACAACATCCATGTGAGTTGCCCTTTACATGTTCCTTTCTCTGATTTCTAAGATTCTTGTTACCTATGGTCTGAGAAACAAAATTACAACTTTCAGTTGGATGATGATGATGAACAGCTTGGAATTAGCACTCCACAGTGCGTAACAAGTATGTCTAATATAGCTGCTAAAAATTTGGCATTTTGAGATAATATCTTCAAATTTTGTGAGCGACTAGTGAGCAGCTGAAATGGTTTTCTGCATATAGGAGAGTTAACCAAGTTTTTCAGCCCGCAGAAAAACTAACAATTGAATAGAATGCGACAACTAACAAGATTGTGTCTATTATATCTGTTAGAAATTAGGCATTTGAAACAAATTTCTGGTTTTTGGGGTGTTAACAATGGTAAGCCTCTAAACTATCTTTCTGCTTGCAGGAGTGTTACCCAAGTACTTCAGCTCAGAATGGTCAGTGGCTCAGTTCCGCCTGCTTGAAGGTTCTTAGTACATTGTTGCTCTTGGTCACGAAAAGAATACAGTGATAATTCTTGGCATGGATGGAAGGTAAGAAAAACAAATACTACTAGGGATTATCAAAAATTGGTTGGAACAACTTTCGTAGAGTTAGCGTGCTCGGTAATTACTTAATGACCTTGACATAGGAGTTGTTGATCCACCCTTTTTCTGTAGTGATCTGTTGTTGGACATAATTTGTAAAAAAATTGCATGAGTATATTTTTTGGTAATTTCCTTGAAGCATCTGGGTGTCAATTCATCAAGATGGTTCCTCTTGGTTTGGCCAAAACGTCTCATATTTTTTTTATCCTAGGGTTTGCGTCTCTGCAGTTGCTTCTCTCCACTTGAAATGAGTTGACTTAATCCTTTTGTTTCTGTTGAATGAGAAAATTTATGGGATAATAAATGGCTTCTTAAACATGCAATTTGATTATGAATGTAGCTTCTACCGATGCCAATTTGACACAGTGACTGGTGGGGAAATGACTCAGATGGAATATCACAACTCTCTGAAGCCTGAGGCAGCTTTCTGAAGAGTTACATTTATATATTTTCTATTTCCTGACCATATATTGTATCTTCTACTGTTCTACCTCCTTTTTTCCCTTACTCTAATCCCCATAATTCCCCTAATGTGTTTTGGAAGCTGTAAATATATATTTATAGTTTGTAAAGTTTGTAACTGCTTACTCCAAAAAAGAAAAAAAGAGAAAAAAAACTAATAAATTTCACTCACCTGTTCATAATTCAAATTCGTTTTGTTCAAAAATAGACAGGGCGTTCCATTGAGGCGAAACATAGTTGTAAAAGTGAAGGTATTAACACAGACCCACACTTTAAGGAGATTGAAAAATTACTATCGGTAAGAATGGAACCATAACTAATTGCACTGACTCATCCATATAATCAAGAAACGATAACGTTACACCGAGAACTTGAGTTCTTGACCGGTAGATATGGTATCTGTTCAAGTTACGCCTATACGGTTATCGACAATGGTCAATTATCCCAAAAAAGACAAGGGTCTTCGCAAAGCACAGTAGCCTCATAACCCAGATTCAGGACTTGGCCCCAAGCAAAGCGGACATCTTCATTTTAACGAATATTAAAGGAAAAGAATAAAGATCATTCTGGGTATGCAAGTTGAGGAATTACCTATGCTAATAGTTCATCAACCTGTTCCTGGGATTCCAATTCCACAGAGCTAAAACCAAGGTCCTTCGGCAGCCCCCTCTCTTTCATCAATGTTCTCACTTTCTCAGCATCATCCCATCTCCCCATATCTGCATACAAATTGGACAACACAACATAGTAGGCGCTATTGGCTGGCTCCAATTCCACAAGTTTCTTAGCAGCTATCTCACTCAATTCCAAATTTCCATGAGTTCTACAACCAGCCAGCAACGATCCCCAAATGGACTTCGTAGGCTCAAAAGGCATTTCCTGGATAAATCTAAAAGCATCGTCAAGATATCCTGCCCGTGCCAAGAGATCAATTATACATGCATAATGTTTTACACCAGGCAGAAATCCATATCTCCCTTCTACTAAAAAACTAAATATTTGTCGACCTGTATCAACCAAACCCGAACGACTACAAGCAGAAAGCACCCCAATTAATGTTACATGATCAAACTTAAACCCTTCTTGTTCCATCCTATTAAACCACCAAACCGCCTGCTCCCCATTTTTAGCCAAAGCTAGACCGTTAATAACAGCATTCCATGTAAAATTATTCTTTTCTTCCATGCTATGGAAAACTCTCAACCCTTCTTCAATCCTCCCACATTTTGCATACATATCAATCAAAGCAGTCCCTAGAATCAAATCCAATTCCCAGCCTTTTTTACTTATAAAATCATGAATCCAAACCCCCATTTCAAAAGCACCAAAACTACCACAGGCAGCCAATGCATTCACCATGGTCACCCTATTAGGCACCACACCTGCATACTGCATTTGCTCAAAAGCAATCAAAGCATCATCATATCTTTTAACATTTCTAAACCCTGTAATCAAAATAGTCCACGAAACGACATCTTTGTCACGCATTTCATCGAACACTTGGCGACACAAACCCATTTCACTGGACGAGGCGTAGAGATTCATGAGGGAATTTTGTATATAAATATCACAGGAATGACCCAATTTTATGACATGGGTCTGAACCATTTGGCCTTTTTGGAGCTCGTAAAAGTCGGCTAAGGACTTCAGGAGGAAAGGAAAGGTGTAGTTATTAGGCGAAACTGAGGCGTTTTGCATGTGGGTATATAAAGAAAAAGGGAGATGTGGGGTTTTGGTGTGGGAGAAATCTCTAAAGAGCGAATTGTAAAGGAAGACATGAGCTGGTGGTCTTGAAAGGACGAGGAGAGCGTGGGCTTCGTTCAAAAGGCCTAAAGAGTTGCAAGAATTGATGAAATGGTGAGCTATGAAGTGGTTTTTAAGGAGATTTTGGAGAATGAATTGAGCTTGGATCTGATGAATGTGTGAAGGAGAAGTGGAAACGTTTATCAAGTGAATGATTCTGTTTGAATACGATGTCATGATATGAGCGGCGGTGGCCGGTTAACGTTCTTGTTTTGGTGGCTGAGAAAATTATAAAGCCCAACTAAAGGACAGAAAAGAAACACCTACCAGGGGAATATATAGGAATAGCAAAAATCCATTTGTCCCATTGATTTTGCATCGATTCGTTATGGAAAGGTTCTTCCTTGCATGGATGGATTAGCTGGAGAGACCGATTTTGGTAAATGTTTTCTTCGCTCAGTTTTGTTTTTTAAAATATTTTATATATTTTTTCATATTTGTAGTACATATATTAGATATATACACTAATATTCTATATATATCTAATATATATTATATACTAATAAAATTATATGATATTAAAATTATGTTTATTAATAAATTATAATGGTTTTATAATATTAAATTAAAAATAATTAATAAAAAATGAGATGGAGCAGTATAAAATTGTTATGTAATCGACATTTATAAAAGTACACATTTTTAACATTTATCTAAAAATAAAGCGAAAATGAATAAAGCAATCTCGATTCCATTTTCATCCTATATATATATATATATATATATATATATATATATATACACTAGTAATCATTTAATACTTTTAGATGTGCACCTGACAATATTGTTATTGAGACCAAGAAACTTATGATGTAAGGCTGAACTTAGTTCAAAGGATTTTTCATACTCTACAAAGGATTGGTAAGGAATTTGTTGGTAAATTTGATTCTTTTTTGTTTCTTTTGAAATTATAGGACCATGAAAGTAGATACCCGTTTGTCACTAATGCAGCCTTGCTGGGTTCACCAGGCTGAAGAGATTTCATCGATTGTAGCGTTGGAATAATTCTCCTAGGGAACTGAGATAGTAGTTTGCTATTAACTCATGCAAAGAGCATCCTTGGCTGCGTTCCTTTTTCCCCGTGGTAAGTGAATGTGAGTTCCTTTGTTATTACTTCAATAACTACTAATTTCTTTTTTAATTGCCTTGTTTTATGATTTGATTGTTCTCTACCTTGCATCATCGTCCCAGGTAGTCCTTCACTGAGTTATACCTTCCCACTCCACACTTTACTGCCTTGAGTTATCTTACTGCTTCATTGGTCAAGTTGAAATGTTGAATACTAAATTAGCGATCTGACTTTTCCCAGTTCTGCCTTGCCATTGAAGAGTAGTCCACTCCTTTAGATAACTCCCCTTGAGTGAGATTGTATACCGCGGTAAGGTTATTGATCTCTTGCCATGAAATTTTATTGCTTTCTTCTTTTTAGATTTTGGATGACTAAGACACTTAATGATAATAAACATTTTACTTTAGCATTAGATC
Source organism: Adansonia grandidieri (assembly GCA_038382065.1). Lineage (NCBI taxonomy): Eukaryota > Viridiplantae > Streptophyta > Magnoliopsida > Malvales > Malvaceae > Adansonia > Adansonia grandidieri. The sequence continues at coordinate 4,642,249 of JBBYHK010000022.1, forward strand.
AGTACAAAAGTTCATAAAAGGCAAGAACTATTGTGAGTGCCAAATGTTGTCACAAGTCACCACTGCACATAAAAGCCCGGCAGAGCCACTGGCTTAAAACAAAGTGGGAGATAAAACAATTAGAGTATTGGCTATTGGGTTGCTGTTATAGAAAGTCCATGAAAGTTTCTTGTGCTCGGAAAAAAAAAAAGTGCCAAGTGCCAATTGCTTATTGATAATCGTTTTTCCTTTTTATTTCCATTCAGAGATGCATCAGTAGTCAACTTCAAGTTGCTTTGTACTGGATTAGTTCAAAGCTGGCAACTTTGCTATTGCTATGTTACAGATAACTTCGTTAATTCTTTTCCTATTCAGGATATTTTCATGTTGAAAGCATAAAGTTAACAAATTGAGGGAGTATATATTTATATTCGCATTGCTAAGCTCTGGATTCTTCTTTTGGGGCCGTTTGTTGGTTTAACTTGAACCCTATGACAGTTGTTAGTCTTAAACGGTTTTGGCAAAATGGAAATGGTAAAAAAAAATCATGTGATAGCCATTGGTTTTATATTATAATGGTAATCGGAGATGGTGAACTGCCATGAACGAGAAGATCCATGATTTAGAAGAAACATTAAAACTATAGTATCGATTCTGATGGTTGGTATTTAATTGAATTGATGATAATTTCAAACTTGTTAGTTCGAAGGCCAGAACTGGCACAGAGAGCATAGAAGAAATCTGGATGTGTCTCCAACTGAATTTGTGCTTTTGATGAAAGTCGCAATAAAAGTAGGATATTTTAGCGTTGAATGACAAATGCTACTATTAAACTTTTGCTTCCTTTCTGACAAGGTTTAAAATCCCATCGAAAGTGAAGTGAAAGGGTAAAATCCCACCATGGAGTTTGCCAGAGATTTCTAAGAGTTTCTAAATTTAACCAACAAAAAGGAAATTTGACTGCTAGCAAAGCAATATAATGATTTGGTGACTACCTGTCAAAATGGCAGCCATTGAACTTGGAGCAACTGCTGCAAGTGCAGAGGCAAAAGTACATGGCCACTCTCAATTTGGTTTTGCAAGGTTCAAACAAGTGCTAATTAATCTTATAGTGTTCAGCCGTCAACAGTAATATACTACTACAATCTTTTGGGCTTATACGAACAAACCGTCTAAAACTTTGTTATGTACCCATGCTAATTAGGGAATGAAAACTAGTCTTAAGCTAGTAACATTAAATAGATTCATGCATGGTTCGAAAACTTATACTACGTTTGGATTTTAAACGAACTGTCAGTGCTTGGCAATGGAAAGCTCCCTCAAATTGGTTAGCTGTTTGGAAAACAGCACCAATGCTGTGGGAGCTTTCCCAGCATTTAGAGCATTTTTTCTTTTTGTTTTTCAATTAGAACCTTTAGGGTCCAGTTGAATTTGGAACCCTTGGGGAGGCTTTTCTTCCAAATCTATCCCTACTTTGATTGTGTTTTTTTTTTTTTTTTACCCTTGGATGAAATTTCCCTTCACTTGTAGTCTTTATTTTTTATTTAAAAATAATTAAATAACTTTATCATCATTTATATATTTATTGGTATTTTATTTTTATTTTAAAATATGTAAATATAGATTTATTTTATTTATTTCAAAATTAATCATGTATAACTTTTTAATATATCATAAATTTTTTTATAAATAAATTTTAATATAATATCCCTTGTAATATTTTTTTTTCGTACAATAATTCAAACCGTTCGCCGATCGAAATAGACCGTCAGCCTAGCTAGCTGACAGCTGAAAGAAAGCCATGCAAGATAAAAAGTCACGTGATTGAGCTCATGAGTAAGATTGAGATCAGAAAAGGCGATGTGGCACCCACACCACCAAATATTGCACTGTCTGTGTTTGCTTTTTTCACTTAGTCTAGCACTATTTTTAACCCCCAATCTTTCTCCTTCCATTCTCTGAAGACGGTCTCCTCGATCCCTCTCTGGACACCTCTTTCCTTCCCCTCTCTCTCTCTCTCTCTCTCTCTCTCTCTCTCTCTCTGTGTGCGAGATGGCAACCAAAGCAGCTGATCAAGATGCTGCAGGAACCCTCAAATATAAGGTGAGCACTGAGCATGTATCTAGAATAGTAATAATAATAAACTATCCTGGTATAATATATATTTCTTCCTTTGCTCATTTCTGGTTTCTGATTTAGTTCACTGACTATCCGTATTTACTGTTTTATAGACATGGGTCTTGAAAGTCTTCATCCATTGCGAAGGCTGCAAGAAGAAAGTCAAGAAAGTTCTTCAAGCTATTGATGGTAGTACCTGCAATACATTACTAATTATATAAATATATTCCGGCTAAGTGCCAAAAACAAAGGGAAATCCTATTCACTTTTTAATGTTCTTAATCTATTTTCAGGTGTTTATGAGACGACCATAGATTCTCAACAGCATAAGGTGACAGTTACTGGCAGCGTGGATGCAGAAACGCTCATCAAGAAGCTGTCCAAGTCGGGAAAATACGTTGAGCCTTGGCCAGAAAAGCTTGAAAAGAAAGAGAAAAAGAATGGAAAATCAAAGAACAATGAGAAACAAAAAGATGGAGAAGAAGCTGGTACTGATCATGACCCAAAGAATAATTCAGAAAAAAAGCCTGAATTAGCCGCTACTAAACAGGGCGGTGCTGGTGGTAGTGAAGGGCGGCCTGCTGGAGATGATCAGCCTCCAGCAGGGGACCAAATGGGAGGTGAAAACGAGGAACAAGACACTACTGCCGAAAGTGGTGGTGGTAGTAATGAAAGTAAAAAAAAGAAGAAAAAGAAAGGGCAGAAAGGCAACCCTGGTCCCAACGTCGATGCACCAGATGACACTCTATCAGCTCTGGCTTTTCCAGTCCCAGACCAGGCCCCACCCATGGCATCAATCAATCTGAGCCCTCCAAATCAGCCTATGTATCCACACACACCTATGTACCATGCACCTCCATTGTTTGGAGTAAGTTACAGCACCACTTATCCTAGCACAACCTCTACATATTATGGCCATACCACGCATTCTAATGCATACGGACCACCACCTCCACCGTCTGATCCAATCGATAAAGTCAATGAAGATGATCATGACTACGATGATGATGATGAAACTGGCTGCTCAATCATGTGAAAAAAATATTGAAGAAAAAGACTACATGTGGTATATTTTTATGTTATTGCTATATCGGTCATTACCTGTACTTCTAATGGGGAGGGAATAAGAAGGGATTAATTTTGTAAGATGCAAATAAAAAGCAAAAAACAAAAACTAATTAAATTTAGTACTTTGCTAGGAAGAAATAAAAAAGTTGGTGGGATGTTTGGAGGGTTTTACAGCTATTGTTTTAGGGTTTGGTGTTTGCTTATTGCAGGACCATAAAATCTATCCCTCTCCCTCTTCCTTGTGTGTAAAGAAAGTTTTGTTCTTTTGTTAACGTTGGTCCCTCTCTTCTTTTCTCAACTTTCCCATATCAAAATTTAAGAACCCACCTGTTAATAAAATGCATAAAATTTGTGATAAAGACTGGCGATATATATATATATATATATATATATATATATATATATATGCTTAAATTCATCTTTTAGAAAGCTACTCTTTTTTGGTTTTGGTTATAAAACATCTTTGTATTGTATGCATGCATGACATTTGCTTTCAGAATCAAGGGCGTATTAGCAGGTTCCCACTTCTCCAAAAGAAAGGGCTTGTTTAATTTATAATTACTTCTTTTAAGTCCTCCGTGCCAGCTAGACATTGATTTGGGACCAAAATTTAAAAGAGGTACAACTAGTTCTTAGCGACGTTGTTTAGGAATGACTGTCATATATTCTTTACTCTTATTCAATATCTTTATTCGGTAGATACTTGAAGATTGGTATGAAAGTATAATCATTTAAATTTTCAGGTAACTTGGATATAACATCACAATTTAACTAGCATAGGAGTAAGTGAAGGGTGAAAGAAAGCAGCTTTAACCAACCACTTTGAAATAAATTTTTGCTTCAATTATCGAAAAGAGAAAAGAGAGAAGCTTAACCCTCCCCCCCCAATCATAACTTTCTAAAAGCTTAGCAAGCAAATCTCATCCCACTATCTTACCTTTTATCTGAAGCAGAATATTCATGGCGGATTATACTTCTTTTCATACCGTGAAAGGGAAATATATAAATGGGGAATACAATATATAAGTTTATCCTCTGCCAACGCATCTGCCGATATTCATTGCTTAAACTTCATACCATCTCTGCAACCTCTTATTCACATGGATGCCTTTTCCCCCCCTTTGGGTTGATCTAGAAAACTATATGGGTTTTTAAATTAAACAATTTGTTTCCAAGATTGAATGATCAAAAAGAAGATTTTCATAATTCAGTATGTTATCATTAACATGAATTTTAAGTTGATAACTTTGTTTCCATTCCAGTTTATACTATTATATATATATATATATATATATAATTAATTACTAGCTACTATCAAGATTTTGCCCTACACCTTTTACATGAAAAAGAATATTGAATGATAACATAATGCTGATTTTTGGGACCCCTCTTACTAGTCAATGGGTTATACCCAAGTCCATGACTTCTTTTTCTTCTTGTTCTTTTCTCCATGTAGCTAACTACAAATATATATATATATATATATATATATATATACACACACATACACACACATATAAATGCAGTGAAAATTTGTCAAAGAGAGAGCTGGTTTGATTCCCTATACTTAAAAAAACAAAAAACAAAATTCCTAATGCAATTAATAATCATGAAATGCAGCTTGTTAGATATTCCCAAACTTTCCGCAAACATTTTGATGAAAGATTGCTACTGCTAGCTATTCCGACTGATAAACTGATAATGATTAAAGAAAGTCCTACGATTTTCTGCTAATAGTATGAGTTAACGACGCCATGCTGAGCTGAGACGAGTTGGACTGGTAGGTTTGGCAAAATTTTGGTAACCGAAGGACAAAATAAAGATATTGCAAAGATATTCGATGCGAAAGCAGAAATGGAAAATGAACAAGGACGCATTATGTAGGATAGTTCATAATAACAGAGGAGAAATCAGTGCAAAGGGAATCTAGTTCAAAAAGCAGACTTACATCTTATTGGGTTCTGTCTCTCACCGATCAAATGAGACCTTTGATTTTGTCTTTCCTTGGTTACTAACTTGCAGTAGCAAGTTCCATGGGGTAACTCCCTATTATGTTCTGGACAACATTAATATTAGCACTAGCAGTGTTGATGTCCCTTGGAGATGAAACTGACGAGCTCTAATAGATGTCAGACAAAGATTGATCAATCATTCATTTGCCAACAAAATTAAAGCAAAACACAAAAGCTATTGCACAAGAAAAACAAAATCTTGTTGCAATTTATAAGTCTCATTTGATAGCCAGCATGAAACTTCGTTCTAGAATGTTTGTTTTGTCGATAACATTAATCTCATGACTGTAATAATGACAAAGATTGATGGAAACCAAAGAAGACAACAAAGATTCTGCAACCATATGTGCATCTTAGCCCTACACTATGGTGTCGGTGCATAAGTTCATAACAAAGCCATAAACAAATTGAAATTTGAGTAAAGATTTTGGTCTTGAATCGTAGCATCTTATTGTACAAGGAAAACTAAATAGAGCTAAGAGGGAAATTAGTGGCAGTGTGGAAGATAAAACCTGGTTTATGGTTTAGACTATACCTGTTAAAAGGTTATCCGTTTAAATTTGAATCAGTTAAATTAAATTATTATTTAATAATAAAAAATATTTTAATAATATAATAATTTATGGCATAATCTTTTGGGTTCATTCGAATCTAGATAAAAAAATTAAATTTTTTGAGTAAGGTATCTACGATATGATTTTAATGCGATGGCTACTCAGCCACCCCATGCAATTTAACTGTTTTGTGGGTGAGATTTTATGTGAAAGGGATGCCCCAAGCCCCACAAGTGAGGGACCTCAAATCTAAAATTGAAGTAACAGTTCATGCAACCACCAGATAGCTTGATGAATGGAATCTTGACCGAGCCACCACCAGACCAACGACGGGCATAACACTGACCCTTCTTTGGACCACTGGCTTCTGAAAAAACTTTTACAGTTCTAATCCTTTTTTTTTTTTATAAATTAAAAATATAAAATAAAAAATTAGAAATTTCGGGCAATTTCATATGATTATTATATTCTTAACATTTCTTGATATTATGTGTTTACAAACTCTTATCTCCGTTAACAATATGGTACTAATAATTAAGATGTTTCATATAAAAGACATACACATTTAGGTGCTTTGAATAGGATGGGGAGTTAGAATAAAAATATTAAATTCTAATTCTCCTGCCTTCATCTTTGGTATATTGTTATTTTATTAGACAAGTAATTTCTATTATTGTTGGTTATAGATTTAATTTAATATTTACATATTATTTATTAGGTTTAATTAGTATGAAAAATTTTACCGTTATTAAAGTTATACCATCCATAAATATTTATATTTTTTTTAATTTATAATGATATGTGTTTTGGGCCTACAACTCATTTACATGAAAATAAAATAAAGAGCAGTTATTAATAATTTATAATAAAATCAAAAAACATTAAATAACACATAAAATTTCATTATCACTGAATGCAAACTGAACTCTAAATTTTTTGCATGTATTGAATGTGGATGACAGCCCATTTGATCTGTCGAAGGACTGGGGATGACCAATTAGGGCCCGACAGAGGTCTTGGGTGTTTAAGCCTTCCCTCTGTTTCTTTTTTAGTTCATAATTTTTGGACTTTCTTCTTCCCTTTCTGAATCACCAAAGGGCTCAACTTGTTGGACCCAAATATAAAATAGCAGGCCCGGCTGTGCTCCAGGCCTGCAGTGATCTGCAGAAATCGCTAACTCTGCTAAAAATAAAATAAAATTCCTTTGGAGAAAATAGAGGTTGGCACTAAGTGCTAGAGAATATGCTGCTTCGTGATTTGAAATTTCTAAAATTTTATTATTTTTTATTAAATAATAATTTACGTTTAATTAAATTAATTTAAATTTACGAAAACCTGGTCTAACTCTCAGCCCAAATTTAGTCTAACTCTGCTTCATCTGTCGGATCAAATTTGGTCTAACTCTCAGCCCGACTGCGTTGAACCGGACAGGTAATTTACTTCAGTATTCTGTACAGGTACGCCAAAGAGAATCCACAACTGAGCCACTGTTAGAAGCACATTCAAGGGGTTAATAATTTTGAACAATTGCTATGGACCATTGCTGTCCTGTCAGCTTCAAGGTCATGAAATCATGCTTTGCTAGAAAACAAGATACTTTCTTTTTCCTTTTCTTTTCTTTTTTTTTTTTTTTTTTTCAATATTTGATGTGATTACCTTCCACTATCCACAAAGTTTTGTCGTTTTTAACACATCGGAATCTTTAGGTTTAGAAACTCCGAAAAGCAAATTCGAATTTTAAGGGAAGGCATCTTAACACATGGCTAAGAAATCAGAACAAAACATGTTGAACTGCAAAATCGAATATTTACTTAGATGCGAATTTACATTTTTTTTTTTCATTCTATTAGATCTATAAGAAATACGAGTTTAGGGTTTAATTTAATTGGTTCATATAATATTTTAATATATATAATTTTTTTATATTTAAATTATAGTTTATTTTGTAAAAAAAAATATAAAAATTAAGATAATTGTCTTTGAAAATCACTCTTTTCTTTAAACAATTATAAAGAATGATTGCATGATCATACTATCAACTTATTTATAATTGACATACATATAAAATTTTATTTAAGAAAAGAATATGGTTTTTTTTTATCAGATATTTTTAGATGTTTTCTCATTTAATTGCTTTCTTTTATGTCAACTTTATTATAATGCCAATATAACCAATAACCCAATAACAAATGATTGTAAACTCACAATTTAATAAATAAATATTACATAAAATTTGATTAAAAGTAAAAGGTTCATAAACACCAAAATCATGAACAATGTATAAGTTGATCTGTCAGTCACAAGCGTGAGGAATCTAATCTTATCTTGTCAGTCACAAGCGCAATGAAAAATGGTCCTACCACCCATCAGGCTATGGCATCTTTTTGCCTTTAAGATTTGCTATATATACCCACATTTGTTCAACCTATAGTTCTAATATCTTAGCTTAAATTCACCAAAAAAAAGGGTTAAATTATAAAGCATATTATGAAGCCTCATCAAAGCCTGTCGTCCGGTGATAATAATAATAATTCTCTGATGATGGCTGAATCAGAGGGGACGATGAGAGCAAGGTTGAAGCAAGTGTGTCAGGCGGCCATGGATGCCATGGTTAAGAATGGGGTTCAAAAAGGGCATACTAGGGCTCCGATCTCGAAAGAAATCGAGAGACGAAGGGGGAGATACTATGCCGAAGACCCCATCAGAACCATGATGTTCTTGGGTTCCTGGTGTCACACCTAGCTTGGCTTTCTGGATCTCAGAAGATCCAGTTGGAACCTTGAAGGTGTTTCCTGAAAAATACTGTAACTATAATATATATATATATATGCTTTTAAATTATTAAAAGATAAGCCTAAACCATCAAGAGTTGATGGATGGATCAAAAGTATGAAATTGTAGAAATAAAGAAAGATAAGAGTATTGTTAATTACGATTAGTATGATAATGAAGAAATGAAGTGTTTAGTATACACAGTTATGTCCCAGAATACTACTTTTGCAAATTCCTTGTTTTCTATTTCACGATATAAAAGAAGTGAAGAGGAGAGAAAGGAATTTGTTGCAGTTCTCAGGGGATTAACTGTAAACTTGTAAGTTAGTTCTGAAGGTTAGTTAATGTCATGTATGTATTTTATGAAAATATTAATGTATTATATCTAATTTTAAAAAGTATAATTTGTTGTATAAATTATCATTTCGTATAATAATAACCTGATACATGAAATTATATAATTGAGATGACTTTCATCAAATGACACGTTGACACATAATCAATGGCATGTTCATGTGACATCCATATATATACATATATATCACATGCCATTAATTATAAAATATATATATATAAAGATATTTTGAAATAAATTGTTATTTGTGAAAATTAGAAAGAAATTTTGAACAGGAAATTAAAAAATAATAATTATATTTTGAAAATAAAATTTTTTTAAATATATTTATTTTAAATTTTTAAAAATTAAAATTCAAAAAAATAATAAACATATATTTTATTTTATGAAAATAAAAAAATATAATATTTTTAAATTTTTTATACTCTCATTTAATTTTCAGTTTGGATCCCAAATCTTACTGATCCAACCTAGTAATGTCATATTTTATCATTTACTTTATGAAAAATTTCACTGCAAAAGCTCTATTTTAAAAATATGTAATGTTAAACAAATATTATCATTTTATATAATAATATAGTACTTAAAATTAATATCGTTAATTAAAAGTGTTAATATAATCTCAATCCTATCATATATTGACACATCATAAATAATATAATCTCCAATCTTACGCATCTCATTAAAACATTGCACATAGATATATATATATATATATGTTACGAGTCATTAATTTTATAAAATATGAAAAAATAAAATAAATCGTTATTTTTAAATAAAAATTGGAAAGGAAAAAACTTTTAAATAATTTTTATTTTGAAAATAAAAAGAGTGCTGGCGGGTGGGCGGACTATCCTCCTGCCCCGAGGTCCGCGAGACACAATCCAAGATGCCAGGTGTAAGCAGCCGCCGCACGTTAACTAATAAGGTGGTACTGACGTGTAATCGCTGAACTGTTCTAGGAATCGTTGCCGTTGAATCATAGGCCGCTCTTCTCCATCGCAATACATCGCCCAAAATGGCATCGCCATCTGATCGCAAAGCCACCATTATCGACGGCAAAGCCATCGCTCAGACCATCAGATCTGAAATTGCCGCCGAGGTGAGCCAACTCTCTCAGAAATACGGCAAGGTAAGGCTTACCTCTCTGTTATTCTCCCCTTCTACCGATTTCTCTATAAACTAGTGTACTTGAATATGATCTGGCAGAGGTTCAATAATTCCATTTCATTTATGGGTAGATTGGAAAAGTTAATATTATTCTAACCAGGTGCCAGGGCTAGCCGTGGTAATCGTTGGGAACAGGAAAGATTCTCAAAGCTATGTGGGAATGAAGAGAAAAGCATGTGCTGAAGTTGGGATTAAGTCTTTCGATGTGGACCTCCCTGAGGAAGTACCTGAGTCGGAGTTGATCAGCAAGGTTCACGAGTTAAATGCAAATCGTGATGTACACGGTTGGTTAATTTTTCTAGCTTTGTACTAATAAGACTATAAACCCTTGAGATTACTTTCAACTTTTAAGTTTCCTGAAGGAAGGGAAAAAAAGAAAGCACTTTCGATTGGGGGGAAGTGTAAAAAATCTTAGCTTTATTGTAATTCAATTGCTTATATGGTGGTTTCCCTTTGTTTATAATTTGTATTTTTGTTATTGTTACATTAATAGGTATATTGGTTCAGCTTCCCTTGCCAAAGCATATAAATGAAGAGAAAGTTTTGAGTGAAATCAGTCTTGAGAAGGATGTTGATGGTTTTCATCCTCTGAATATTGGCAAACTTGCAATGAAAGGCCGAGAACCCCTTTTCCATCCTTGTACTCCCAAGGCAATATTACAATGCTTCTGAATATTGTAATAATGATTTGTGTAAGTTCTTTTGCTGAAAATCTCATATTTCTACAGGGGTGCCTTGAACTGCTATCTCGAAGTGGTATAAGCGTAAAGGGAAAGAAGGCTGTTGTTGTGGGGAGAAGTAACATAGTTGGATTACCTGTTTCATTGATGCTGCTGAAGGCAGATGCTACAGTTAGCATTGTTCATTCACGTATGCCGGATCCTGAAGAGCTAATTCGTCAAGCTGACATTGTTATTGCTGCAGCAGGACAAGCTATGATGGTAACTATATATTTTCGCATTTTAGTTTGCACGAACCTGTCAAATTGTTTTCTTATGCATCCGTGTTTTTGCTCCTTCCAAACAAAATTTAGAACTGAAGTTTCGTTATAGCTTAATTTAGCTGTGATGGTCCTGTTGGATTATGATGTGATTGCGAAATACAAGAATACACTTTGCCTAAAGCACTACACAAATTCAAATATCCGCTATATGACCTTGTTTGAATTTATTAGTCTTAGAAGAAAAAGAGGAAAAAATGAAAGGAAAACTTGGCTGTTATTTTTGCTGCAGATCAAGTGATCTTCAATTCGTTTGTTTGGGGCTTGATCATTTATCTTATATGGATTTCCTTGGGGAATGATGTTACTCTGGTTGTTTAAAATGGTGTATGGTTTGTTCATTTTCAAATTCTGCTATTTAACTCTTAGATCAAAGGCGGTTGGATCAAACCTGGTGCTGCAGTTATTGATGTTGGAACTAATGCCGTTGATGACCCAAGTAAGAAGTCAGGATATAGTTTAGTGGGAGATGTGGATTTCCAGGAAGCCTGCAAGGTGGCTGGATGGATAACTCCTGTTCCTGGTGGCGTGGGGCCAATGACTGTTGCAATGCTGCTCAGGAATACCTTAGACGGTGCAAAACGTGTGATCTTGCAGTAAGGCTCTCTCATCTCATCAGTGTATCCTTCATAATAAATTTGCTCAATGTTAACCTTTAAGTCAGATCTGACTTTATAGGAAAATAAATCTTCTTGAAAGTATAGACGGATACGCCTCCCCACCCCCATTATACTCAAAGTGTAGATTTTGTTTTTTATTTCTCAAAACAAGTTGAAATACAATTCCAATTACTTCACGGAGCAAGTTTGTTTCGGTTTTAGATTGGATTTTTGCTGATATGATTCTATGCAGTTACTGTTAAATTAGATTAAAGAATAATGAACATATATTCACCAAAAAACCGGGCTGCATGTTGGCTCATCCTTTCACTAAAAAGTTGAGGCATCAGGATAGCCTGCAAGTACATCACAGAGAGCAAGTTTCATTTGGTTTTAGGTTGTGTTTTTGCCGATATGGTTCAGCCTTTATTGCTGTTCCCTATTAAATTAGATTAAAGAATGGTGAACGTATGTTCAGCAAAAAATAGTCCATGCATGTCGGGTCATTCTTTTCACTATTAAGTTGAGGCCTCACAAAGACTGATGGAATCATGCTCTGCTTCAAGCAGCCTGAAGACTTTAGCTGCTTTAAGACTTGGAATTTATCTGTTGCATATGTTTGAAATGTAATCACTATTTCTTCCTATAAACGCTAAGCAATTCACGTGATTAATAAGGAGACCTGTTAGCTTGCTGGTTGGTCATGCTGATAACTTGACAAAGAGAAAATAAAGAATACTAATTTTAGACGGAGCTTTGATTTCCTCAGATTCATTTTTAGCTTTGCCAACAAGAAAATGCAGATGGAGCTTTTTATATCAGGTTAGATCAGGTTTTAGGCTCATCCAGACCCAAAGTTAAACCCAATCCGATTGGAACTAAATGATGCGTGCTAGTTGTATTACTCTACCAGTTGGAATTAGAAAACTGGCAGAACAGTCTTTCTTCTAGCTTGGGAGTCATTGAGTCGGGTTGATCCATTGCTAGGCTCAGGCTCAATTAAGCTTCATGTCTCATACTCGAGTTTGGTTCGTAATTTATTCGAGTTGCAGTAGCTCAACTTGATAGGCTCAATAAAATCATAAATAAGACATAAAACAGAATATTTTCGTCATTTATATGTATTGTAAATATATTAAAGCATATTTGGAAATAAAGGTTCGATTAGGCTTGCGAGCCTAGGTGTAGCTCGAGTCATTACTCAGGTATGACGATGGAGCTAGGACTCTTATGGCATTAGATAATTATCCTTCTTTTCAAGTAAGGTTTCATTCAAAAGAGAGATTCATCCAGCCAGTGGTAATTATAACAACTACTAATAAACATTAAACATCACTGATTCATGATGCAGCAATATTATACTAGTATTAGCACTTATCAGACTGATCGAATTACAATGCAGCAGCTTTATGACAAACATATTCAAATGACAATGTGTCACCACGTTAAAATATTGACATAACCAAGTTTGCTGGTATTCTACAGAATTGAATAGCGGCAGACAAAATAACGGGTTCTGTTTTCCTTCGTAAAGCATTAAGAGCTTTTAATTTAAACACAGATAGGGAACAAAAGAATACTATTTCAACAGGCCCAAAACATAAAATTCCTACCGCATACACAACATTTGAACGTTGGAAGTTTATCCTTTAGCGGCATAATATCTCATAGACAGCATGTAACATCAAGAAGAGGATACCTTAACCGCTTTAAAAGCTGGATGAAGCAGTCCAAGCTCATCTTTCACCTCAAGCGGATTGCCGGTCTCATTTCGAACTCTCTTAACCCTTCTACTAGCCAAAGACTTGTGAGTGAACCCATATATCTGAAGAATCTGATTGTCTCCAAAATTGAATGCTCTATCCATCTGCTTCAAGCACCTCTCAACTGGGTAATCCCCGAACTTCCCACAAGGCTTACACCCCACAAAGTGAGTCACCAAAGGCCAACGATGATCGCCTAAACCAGGATGGTAATTCTCAATCATTTCCTCATATCTATCAACCAAGATCCCCCAATAACCATGCAAATAATAAGCACTCTCTAAGTAAACCTTATCACCCCATTTCTCCCTTTGAGTAGCCAACAAATATACCATGGCAGACTGATCGTCGGCTTCAAAAACAGGTCGATCCTTGAGTTCCCGGGTCAGAACCTTGCCTGCTTCTTCCCTAATCTTACCTTTAGGACCCATTGGTGCCCAAGCATCAAGAAGATCAAGTGCCCATTGCCCATTCCTCAACAAAAAGCTCCCAGTATTTAGCCCAATCCAATTCTTTTGATCATAAACCATCTCATTCCAACCGTGCATAACCAAGTTCGAGTCTTTATACCTCTCCCAAGGAACCTCAAATGCCATATCAGTAAACATTGCATCGCTATCCATCCACCAAAGGAACTCCAACTCCGGATGCGAAAGCAAAAGCCTTCGTATCAACGGCAACTTCGCCCAAAACCCTGCCATTTCTGCATCTAAAAGCGCCATATTGTAAAATATCTCGATCCCGTGTAATCTACAATAATCGATCTTGTTCTTGATCGATTTCAATAAATAATGATCACCGACAGGGTTCTCACAAGGTTTGGGAGATGAACCAGTGACTAAGAGAACCCTCGGTTTGTTTGGACCAATGAAGTTTGGGTAATTAGGGTTTTCTTTCAGCCATCGCGATCGTTGCTCGTCCCAATCCGAAATTTTGGGCCCGAGAGAATAGGGCTTGGTATGGTCGGGTTTCGAGTCATCGGATTCCTCGTCGATTAAGATCTTATTTATGTCGAACTCGTTGTAATTGTTGTTGTCGGCGTCCGTGTCGCTGGCGGCGTGGTTACTCGATGACGTCGTTTGGACTTCTTCAAGGACGCGATGCGGCTCGACACGTTTCCGGGAATAGAAGTGGTCACGGATCTCGACAAAATCTTGCTCCGGAGTTCCGAATTTTCCGGCTCCGATAGTGCCACGTAGGACGACGACGGTGAGGACGAGGCAGAGGATCGTTACCTTGCAATGACGGAGAGCTCTCTGGATCTTTCTAGATCTATGAGCTCCCAAACACTTGTCTATCATCTTCCGGTCTTGGTTCAACCCCAAACAATGCCGAATTAGAGAATCAAGAACCCTAGGATTTGGATTTGGAAGATTTTGGGGAGAGGTGTTTTCAAGGCGAAAAAACACTTTTTTCGGTGATCCAAAAACATATTACGTCATAGCTCAAGTTTAAGGCTTTAAGCGAAGAGTGTGATTTGTTTTCCGACACGAAATTTGAAGACAGCTGTTGGAAGAAGATGCCGGGACTCGCCGCGATGTATAGTGAAAAAAGCCTTTGCAATTTGGATGACTCCTTTCTGTTATATTTTTACTATTTACATTCCCCGACTGATTTTCCCATTTTTATCGCTGTTACAAACGAGGACATGGTCGTTAATCGGTTTAAAACGCCGTCGTAATCATTTTAACATTAAAGGGGGAAGAAAAGAATTTAGTGTATTTCTTAAGGGAAAAAAGTTGGGGAAAAAAATAGGAGTATACGATTCTTTTAGTCTGAATTGAATAGCAACCGTGTGCTTACTTGAATAAGAGGTTATTCAGTCACTACAACTATTATTATTATTATTATTTTAATTTTTTAATAACATAAATTAGGATATTTCCAACTTTCATTAAAAAAATAAGTTATAGTTAATGAATATATATATATATATTAATATATTCATCAAATACATTATATTTGGTACGATACTATTATTGTAAATAATATATTAATTATTTTTTAAATATTATAAAAACCTTCATTTATTAGTAAAACCCTTTTAAATATTTTATAACCAACTTTAAAATGAGCTTTTAACTTAATCGATCGCAATGTGTGTTTTGCACGTGAAATCCCTTTTTTCAATGCATAATATGGATTTGATCCGATTATAAAAATATAAGGTCATGACGGAAAACCAATGATCGAAGGTTAAAGGCTTTCCATATTTAAAAGCTAAAAAGGAAAAAAAAAAATTGACTGATTGGTGTTGGCTGCTGACTGTATGGTCAAATGAAGTCTGCTTCCAATGAACAATATGTAGGGTCAAAATTATTCGGTGCTGTTTCTTTGGGCCCATCCAAATCTTGAGCCTGGGCCTGTCATTTTTATCTGAGCCGCTGATTCGCCATTTTCACTTAACAAGCAAGCAGATAATTGGTTCAAAGCGGTCTTCACCTATGAAATTAGATTGTAATTCAAAAATTTTATATTTTTTTATTTAAATTTAAATTATTTAAATTTATTATTTATAATTATTAAAATTTTAAAAATTATTTTTATATTAATATATTTTTTATAATTAAATTTAAATTAAAAATATTTTAATTTATTAAATATTGATTCAAATTAAATCAACTTAAATTAATAAAAAGATATGTCCAAAATCCAACCATAGTTCATGTGTAAATATAATAATTTTTTAAATATAATAATTTGAAAAAATACCATTCAAAAATTTCTTAGTAAAATTCAATAAATAAAAAAATAATTATTTTTTTCAAAATCCTGATCGATTAAAGTAATAATTTATATATATATATATATATATCAGAGATACTAATAAAGATTTTTTCTCTATTGGTTCGTGATATAAATGGAAATTCCCGTTAATACAATAAGAAAGAAACGTTGAATATCATAATTCAATCTCTAAAACTAAGAGAAAAAAAAAAAAGATATTTATAGTTTTAATTTATTGAATTGTTAGTTTACCG
The DNA here is from genome assembly GCA_038382065.1 of Adansonia grandidieri. Lineage (NCBI taxonomy): Eukaryota > Viridiplantae > Streptophyta > Magnoliopsida > Malvales > Malvaceae > Adansonia > Adansonia grandidieri. The sequence goes on from JBBYHK010000022.1 coordinate 4,658,620, forward strand.
AACTACTTTGCCAAATCAGGATTATTTTTAAGTGACAACTACACTGTACGTAGGTTGGCTTATACTTGATCCGTTTAAGATTGAGTTTTGAATATAATTTTTTATTTAAATTAATTTAATTTAATTTAAATTATTATTTTAATAATAAAATTATATTATTTAATTTTAATTATAAAAATATAAAAATATTTTTTATTTTTTAAATAATAATTGAAACGTTTAAATCAAATCGAATTTAATTTAAACTTTAAAAAAAATTAATTATAATTTAATTTACCCATAAACTCTCTCAACGAAAATCTTCTATTTTCGACTACAGGGTTTCAAAGCCAACCCCCACCCTCCCGTCTCTCTTGTTGAGAATCTAAGTAGCAACAAACTATGTTCGCCTGAAATTGGATTCAACCACTTTTAAATCTCCGTTAAACAAACTTAAAATCTTGGGCCAACGAAAGCTTACACTGAAAAAGCAAATTAGCTATAGTAACAATGAATGAGATAAATTCACATGATTTTATTCCTTTTCGTACATGTTAGATCCACGTAAACATGCTAATAATTGAAACCTAATCAAGCCATGCATGATCAAAAACCTCCTTTGTTTTGTTTTTTTTTTTTTTTTTAGGGTACATGTGATCACCCCTTTTCACACGTTGAACCAAAAAATATATATTGAAAAAAACAAACCAAAAAAAATTATCCAATTCCCTAATCCACACAATGTTCCAAGTTGGTAGGCGACTACTGGACTCACCTAATAATAAGTTGAAAAATTGGTGTTGAGTTCAACTATAATATAATCTTAATGTATACTAACATAAGCCCTTTCCATTTGGGTTAATAAAAGTAATTAATAGGATAATAACTTTGCATTACTGTAAAGCATATCCCAAAATCAAAGCTATTTTTGTCCGACCATAATATCTTATAGAATATATGTTGGATTTTTACGTGACGCACATAATAATTAAATAGATCAAAGGTAATTAAATTATATTATTATTTAAATAATATTGAGATAATAATTATTAAGTAAATCTTAAGTGAGATTAACTAACAGTGATAAGAGTTAAACTCTAGTGATAGTAAGGTACAACTCTAGTTAGTCTTTTAGTATAGTCTTTAGTCTAATGTATATAAATTACTTATGCATCATCATAAAATAATAAATTAAAAAACTCGTATAGAATGTTCATCTTTATGCACTTGAAATGAGATCATATTTTTAATCAACAAAAATTATAGTATATTTTATTAATTAAATCTCACGACGCTAACTTACTATGGGATTCTCATAACTTGTTGAGATTTTCAACTTTAAATTGCTTATTATTATTATTAACTAATTTTATATAAGATAAAATAATAATTTATCTTTGTTTTCATGGTCACAACTCACAAACAAAAATTAGTGACTTTTTCAATCCTACTTTTTATTATTATTATTGTTATTATTGTTGTTGCTGTATTTAGGATGTGTTTAATGATCGAAGCAAATAAAAATGTAATAATCTGATTTAGTTTATTTGATTTTGATGTTATTTAATTAAAAATAATTTATTTAAGATTTGTTATATATTTTTAAAATTAACAGTTGAATAGAAAAAAAATTGATTAATCATGTTAATTTATCTTTACTATTATGCTTTCATGTTTGAGATCATAAGTTATTCAACCTCCCATTTATTTATTTTTAATTAATTTCATCTGCTTATAAGTTTTTTATATATTTAAAATTATCAAAATTAACTTTTAATTATCAAAACCAAAAGTTCAACCATATATTAATTAGACCTATCAACTTAGTCTACGTAGCTTCAGTTTAAATTACTATTTAATAATTAAAATTTAATTATAAAAATAAAATAATATTAATATAAATTTTTATTTTTTATTAATATTTTTGTAGCCAAACAAAGCAAAATACGTATTATTGGAGTGTCACATGTGTGTGAGTGGCAGCTTGAGCCGACAGTAAAAGCTACGAATCAAATGGGTTGTTAAGAAGGTGTACTGTTTAGACTTAAATTTAACGGAGAAAACCAGATAATTTTTTTTATATTTATATTTTTACGTTTAAAACAAAATGCGTAGTTGCTTAATCCTTCCACCCTTCAAAGTCGTGCAAGAATATTAGGCTACAAGGAAATGAAATGTTATACTAGTGCTCGCAGTTAAGGTGGATTTATATTAAAAGATAAATATAATTAATATATTTTTTAAATTTAATAAAAAATAATGTATTAAATATATTTTTAATTAATAATTAAATAATTTATAATTATAGGTACATATTAAGTGAATTTTTATCTATAGTTACAAACCCCCTCATATAAAAAATTGCTATTTGGGTTGACAAAATATGAATCTCTTTGTTATTTCACACTCTAATTTCAGCTCAAATCACTTAACATTGTTGAAAAAATTTGAGTTAGATCGAGAAAAAAAAGGTATGTTAAAAAAGGGTAATAAAAAATATGATTTAAAAACTATTTAATATTATTATAAAATAATACATAAAATTAAAATATAAACAATATATATTTTAAATAATAAAAAATTAAAAAATAAATGTTTAAAATAATAAAAAATTTTAAAATATTAAAATAATAATTTTTTTCAATTTATAAAAATTTAATTGTTTTAATTTTTTATTTAAATGATCAAAATTATAATTTTAATTATAAAATTAAATTTATTTATTTAATATTATATTTATGATGAAATATAATTTTTTTATTTTATAAATTGTGTTAATAGCAATATTAAATGAGCCACGTAATAATAACCCAAAAAAAAATAAAGCAATAAATGTATGTGCTTTTTCTTTTTTATTGTCTTAACCCTAAAGAGTTTTAACACTTTTAATAGTGACAGGCAGGCAGCCAACCAAACAACCCATTTAAGATTTCACCTCTTCCTAAGAATCATAACCTCCCAAAATTAAATCTAATAAACTCCTATTTATATATTTAATTTATTTTATTTCAAATATGTTGATTATTGTTATTATTTTTTATAAATAAATATTTGGTGCACAGGAGCCTTGATAACTGATCTCTCCGCAACCCTTCAGCCCTCTTTTCTTTCTTATTTTCCCTCTACCCCTTCCCTCGTTCTGATTCTCCCCTTCCTTCCCCACCTTTTCTTTCCTCTTTTTTTTTTTTTTTTTTATTCCCAAGACCCAAAGGTCGTTCCTTTTTTTCGGATCAAAAGGAAACCGAGAGGGAAAAAAAAAAAAAACCCAAACCCTTCCGTTTCTCTTTGACAAGAAGATGGTTGAGACGCGACGGAGCTCTTCCTCTTCCAAACGCCCCCTTTCCTCTCCCGTTACATCGCCTCCTACTTCTTGTAAACGATCCAAGGTCTTATCGTTTTTTTGTCCCTTTTTCGACAATTCAATTTTTTTCTTCTTATTTTTAGTTTATTTTTTTTATTTGCATGCGTGTCAAGATTTTTTTTCTTTTTCTTTTCCCCTCTTTGGATTTGAAATTGAGACTGATTTTTTTTTTTTTTCTTTAGGCATCTGAGCCGGCGTCGTCCTCCACCAATGGAGCTGCGGTTTCTGGCCCGCTTAGCGATGCCCTAGGTCCGCCTAAGGAATCCAGGTCGGACTCACGGATAACGGAGCTCCGATCTTCTGATCTGCGGGTAACTGGTGCTGCTAAGACCGTTGATGCGTCTGTCCTCGATAAGTCTGCCGATGCTGATTTGAATGGTACTTTGGTGTCTCCGTTGTCCTTAGGTGCCATACTCGATTGATTTCTCATTTGGCTTTGTGGGGTTTTAAATTTTTTTTGGTTGCTTTGGATTTTTTATGGTTTTTGATGTGGGCTTATTTTGGTTAATTAGGAGAAGCTGCTGTGGATACGGAGAAAGTGGAGGCGATGGGTGCAGGGTTTACAGGACGGGTTAAGAAGAGGCCAATTAAACCAGCGAAATCAATTTCTAAAGCCCCATGGGGAAAGCTTCTTTCCCAGCACCCTCAAGTATGTTTTCTGAAATTGCATTCCTTTTTTAGTTATTGGTTGGTTTTTGGTTAATGATCTTCTTGTAGATGAGAAGTATGTGTAATCTTTGGTCTTTTAGCCAAAATTAAAAAAAAATCGGGTTTTTGTTCCAAGAATGATTTATGCGAGACGGATTTTAAAAGCCTTACTACAGAATTTGCTTGTAGAAAAATTATATACTTTGTTTCCAATCATTGAGTGGAATCTTGGAGTTCATCATGATTGTATATGCCTATTCAAATCCTATTCTAAGTAAGAGACTTGAACATGAAAGCAGTGGAAGTTTTCCATTAAACAAAAGGTATGAAACTATTTAGGTGAATGGTTGTATCAGGTCTCCCTCTTGTTGGTCTATCGCCATGCTCTACCTTGAAAACCTTACCAAACAATTTGTTGTTTTGGCAATGATATGCTTGATTTCAAAAGACAGACTGCCAAATCTTGCAGTTCATTTTACTAGAGATCCAGTAAGCTGATCGGAAATTCTAATAATTTAGTCTTACTGAATGCAATGGAAGTTTTTCTTCAGAGAAAAGATTGGGAATTTGGGAGAGGAGGTTTCCTGATAGTTAGATCAGGAAATTTTATTATTTGTACTGGGTTTATACATATTGAGTTGTTACAGAATTCTTCCTGTGCAACAAAAGCCATCATTACACTTGGCAAATTGATAGGAAAATTACTTTTAGGCTGTCTCAGAAAGTGAGCTTGCTGTTATAGTGAGGTCTAATCTCTTTGATTTGTTATTTCCTTCCCAACTATGTAATGGATGAACTAGGTAAATTTTCCTATCTTTTCCAGCCTTAAAGATTTAGGTAATTTTTTCTTCGTTTAGTTAACAATCTTGGGAAAACTTTTTCCTTTTTTTTTTTTTTTGGGTGTTTCAAAGGTGAATCTCAACAGCTTAGTTGTTTAATTCATTGGCTGGGTAGTCATGGGAAGGTAATTTATTGTCAAACTTCCTTAGGGATGTACCACGAAGTGGCAAGCTAATCGGCCTCTTTATGTAGGTTTTAATGCTTTATGATTGTTTTCATGCTAAACTTTTGTGCTTACCTTATTAATGTTCAATCATCCCCAGAATCCTCATGTGGTCATGTGTGGCACGCTATTCACTGTTGGGCAAAGCCGTCAGTGTAACTTATGTCTTAAAGATCACAATATTAGCACTGTTTTGTGCAAAGTGAAGCACATAGAGGTATGTGTCTTTATAATGCTTGAAAACCTTTTCCTTGTAATTTTTATTATGTTTGTGAGAGTGCTGATTTTCTTTTCTTCATTGTAGAGTGATGGCACTTCCGTTGCCTTACTAGAAATTACAGGAGGAAAAGGCTCTGTTCAGGTTAATGGAAGGAGTTACCGTAAAACTAATAGTTTACTTCTAAACTCAGGCGATGAGTTGATTTTCACTAGTAGCGGAAATCATGCTTATGTATCCTTTTGCTTTAAAACATGATATTCCTTTCCTCCCAAATGAAAATCTATGTGGTATCATTTTCATACATGTTTCATAAATCTACTTTGATGTTATTATTATGTTTGTTCCATCTTATAACTGTTTTAATTCCTTAACAGAAACTTAGATTTTTCAGCAGCTTACCAATGATAACTTAGCAGCCCCGGGCATACCTTCTTCTCTAAGCATTTTAGAAGCCCAGACTGCTCCTATAAAAGGGATTATTGAGGCACGACCTGGAGACCCATCAGCTGTTGCTGGGGCGGCAACAATATTGGCCTCTTTGTCAACAAAAGAAAACTCGGAGATATCCACTCTACCTTCAGGTTGCGAGGTGTCAGATGACTGTGTTCCAGAAGTTGACATGAAGGACAGTGCTAGTAACACTGATCCAGCAACTGCTTCTTCAAGGGAGAAAACTGCTGCTCCTATACCTGATGTTGCCAATGAAAACCCTAATCTTGATAGACTTGGATTGGATGATAGTATGGATGCTGACAATACAAAGATCCCTGGGGCAGGTTACCCTTTAAGGCCGTTATTGCGTATCCTCGCGGGTACCTCTTCTAATGACTTTGATTTTAGTGGCAGTATTGCCAAAATTCTTGATGAGCAAAGGGAAATTGGAGAGATGCTTAAGGAATTTGAGCCTTCTACCGGTTTGATATTAACCAAGCGGCAAGCATTTAAAGATAGTTTACAAGACAGTATTCTCAGTCCAGATGATATAGATGTCTCATTTGAAAATTTCCCATATTATTTGAGGTAAATCTTGTGCCTTCTGCTCTTAATTGGGTCTTGCACTTTTGTATTATCTGGGGAAAATATTTTCATCATTTCTTGTGTTTATATTTAGGGAAACGTGATTTCAATTATTTCTTTTACTTTTGTCTATCAACTTTTCCACATATTTGCAAGTCCATGCATTATTTATGCAGTGAATATTGACCACCCAATATTGCAAGTGGCGGGGGATAGAATTCCTTTCGCTGATTCCCAGTATTATCTTCGTGTCATCTGTTTTTGTTATACCTAGTTAACTGCATATTTTATTGGGTTTGGAGGATTGGTGAAACTTGATCAATTTTAATTGAAAATTTCTGCTCTTACAGTGATACGACAAAGAATGTTTTGGTAGCATCAACATATGTGCATTTGAAGTGTAGTAAATTTGCGAAGTATGCCTCAGATCTTCCAACCATGAGTCCTCGTATATTATTATCTGGTCCTGCTGGTATGATTGCTGTTTTCTGTTGGTTTGCCATTTAAATAATGTTGCTCTTTATAGTTCCTGAATGAGAGCTTTTAATTGCCTTTGATATGTTTAGGTTCAGAAATATATCAGGAGACGTTGGGAAAGGCACTGGCAAAATATTTTGGTGCTAGAGTGCTAATTGTTGATTCGCTTCTGTTGCCTGGAGTATGCTTCTTTCATTCCTCAACTTGTTTTGATTCTTTGCCACTAGCATGCTATGAAAGCAAGATTGGGTTGAAATCGCAGTTTGTGTGCTTTCTTTATTTTATCTTATGTCACGCCTTTGGATATTTTGTGTATATGGTTATTTTTCGATCTTCTATGGGATCAGGGAAATTTGCTGGAGTCTATAATTATTGTTATTGTTGAACATTACTATTCTTGCCTTATCAAGCATGTAAAAGACTGAAGCTTCTTTTCAGTTTGAAAACAATTTGTGCCTAACTCTTGATGGAAGTCCTTAACAAAATTGTGTTATAACTGTTTCTTAAGTTAGATAGTTGTTCGATCTTGTTTACTTTCTTGTGGTTGCAGAAATTTCTGTATTGTTTGCTTTCTGAGTTTCTAAATGTCTGACCATTTTTTTGCTGTATCTTATCTTCTATTATTTTCTTCCCAATATACTCAGGGATCAACATCAAAAGATGCTGATGCTGTGAAAGAAACTTCAAGGGCTGAAAGGGCATCTGCATATGCTAAAAGAGCTGCACAGGCAGCTGCTTTGCAGCAGAAGAGACCAACTTCTAGCGTTGAAGCTGATATAACTGGTGGCTCTTCACTGAGCTCCCAAGCTTTGCCAAAGCAGGAAGTATCTACTGCAACATCGAAAAACTATACATTTAAGAAAGGTATGGCATTTTTGTTATTTTGTTATGACTTAGCTTTCTAGGCAGTTAATTTGTGGGTGGAACATCAATGGGTTCTAACTGAATTAATCATTTTAAAACTTTCAGGTGATAGGGTTAAGTTTGTAGGTGCTGCATCACCTTCTGGACTTTCCTCTCTACAACCTGCTTTAAGGTATTTTCTTGCATTATCTTTTGTATTCTACTGCTTCGATTAGACACTGTTCTGTTTTCTCTTTAATAGCAAGTAACTATTTCTGTAGTTTCAATTATAAATTTAGAGTCTATCTTATTTTGGCGATGTCCTGGAAAGCATATGCCATGTACATGCTATGGCCATTGCAATGGATCAATGACCCAATTTGATTGCAGTCCTTGCTACTGTAGATAGTCGTTTGAGATGTTTATGTTTGATTTTAAGAGTTGGCTGCTAGTGTTTGCATGGTTGTTGGAACTTGTAACTTCTCAAGGGACTACTTTTATTTGGTGTTCGCATGGTGTTTATGTTTTGCAAAAGGTTGAGTAATTCTTATGTTCTGTGTGTAGGGGACCAACAATTGGTTTTCGGGGCAAAGTACTCCTTGCTTTTGAAGAAAATGGTTCCTCAAAAATTGGTGTCAGATTTGACAGATCTATTCCAGAGGGCAATGACCTTGGTGGGCTTTGCGAAGAAGATCATGGTTTCTTTTGTGCTGGTGACCGCTTTAGCCCATTTATTGCATAAGTTTAAACATCTTTTATGATTCATTGTGGACTTTTTTCCATCTTACTGATTATTTTTTCACTCTATAGCTAGTTCACTTCACTTATTATTTTGTTTTCCCTATACAGCAAGCTCACTTCGCTTGGATTGTTCTGGAGGTGATGATGTTGACAAGCTGGCTGTTAATGAACTTTTTGAGGTACGCTTCAGTGATTAATTAATGCATGAGAGCTATTGGTTTACCATGTTCATACTTTTAAGTGTTTATCTCTAAATTGTCTCTCTTTTATAGGTTGCATTGAATGAAAGCAAAAGCGGTCCCTTGATATTGTTTGTGAAAGACATAGAGAAGTCTATGGCTGGAAATACTGATGTGTATGCTTCCTTGAAGAGTAAGGTTGAGAATTTGCCTGCAAATGTTGTAGTAATTGGTTCTCATACCCAGATGGATACTCGTAAAGAAAAAGTAAGGAATTTAATATTTTTTTTTAGCTCTTCTTTTTCTTTGATACTGTATGAAGTATTTTTAACTGTTTGATTTGGCAATTTTGTGTTTCTGCAGTCTCATCCTGGTGGCCTTTTGTTCACAAAGTTTGGAGTCAACCAGACTGCTTTACTTGATCTTGCTTTTCCGGTATGTCAAGAACCGACATTTTTCTTTTGGCTTATATTTCTTTTCCTTGAAAGATGCTGGAGTATTTTGACAGAATGCTTTGACTTCTATACTAGTGCAGTCTAAATTTAATTATATATCTCTTAGTAATTTCTAACTCCCTACTTGTGTTGACCTTCAGAAGGAGCAGGTGTGATTATATGCTAAGTTTTCAAGGTTTATTTATACTTTGAATTTAAATGCTCTCAGTTTTTTCTGGACTGTGACATGATTACGATCCAAAAAGTTGCCATGATTACAATGTAAAAATTTTTATGTATGTTTTGCACTTGAATTTAAAATGATGCAACGTACACCTTGCTAGTATAATGGGTTGTGTTTCCAGTTTTATTACTTAAGTCACTCTGTTCCTAGAAGAGTGTCCTCATGTGTTGCCTAACATCTTTATTGCATTGTAATCTGGTATTTGCCTCTTTTTCACACTTTCTTTCTAATTATGGAAACGCTCCTAATGTAATTATCATTCATTATGCAGGATAATTTTGGTCGACTTCATGAGAGGAGCAAAGAAACACCTAAAACTATGAAACAAGTTACTCGGCTTTTCCCTAACAAAGTGACAATCCAGTTGCCTCAGGTGTGGTTCGTCGGTTTCTGCATCAGTTATCCTGTTATAAATGTTGAAATATTTTATTTAATATTCCTGAATCATGTCAGGATGAGACTTTACTTTTGGACTGGAAGCAGCAACTGGAGCGCGACATTGAAACTCTTAAAGCTCAGTCAAATATTGTCAGCATTCGCTCAGTGAGTATTGCTATAATCTTGCTTTGTTTTCTCGATGCACTTTTTTGTTTCTGCTTGTCGGTAGGAGCTTCTGTACATTGCCTGAAAGTGTAAAACCGTCTTGAAAGTGTAGGATAATTAACCATATGTGATGAGAAACTACTAGAAAGCCAAAGAAGATTATAATAAAAATACACCTCTCCCTTCCCCCAACCCATTCTCCCTGTTCCAAACAGACAGAAGTTCCCTTTCTGGCCTTCTTATTTTTCAAAATTCATAAACAGTTCACATATTTGAAATTTGAGGTACAAGTCGCTATTTGGAGATTTTCCTAACAGTTCTATGCTAACAGGTTCTCAATCAAAATGGTTTGGATTGCCCTGATCTTGAAACGCTTTGCATTAAAGATCAAACGCTTGCAAATGAGAGTTAGTATTCTTGAGCTTCTTACTATATATATACATATATATATATATATGCATATATAATTACTTGCTGCATACCCGGTGTATGTTCCTGTTTCTTAATATATGGTAACTTCTTTACCATTGTATATATGAAAGATTTCCAGGACTTTTTTTTTTTTTTGAAAATTTAATTGACCATTTATTGTAAAGGTTGTTAAATATGTAAAATTTTTCTATTTAAAATCCGAAATAGAGGAAAGTAGTAGTAATATCTTTACTTCTTTTTGCTTTAATATTACTAATTTCTTACCTTTCTAATATCACAGGTGTGGAGAAAATGGTAGGCTGGGCACTAAGCCACCACTTCATGCATTCTTCTGAAGCTTTGGTGAAAGATTCTAAGCTTGTACTTTCAACTGAAAGGTTTTATGTTCATTTATTGCAATCTACATCTTTGGAATGTTAAAAGAGAAGCTAGGATTTTATGAACTAAATGTCTCCTTTTTATCCGTTGTCTAATTTTTCTGTGAATTTTCTATTGCAGCATTAAATATGGGCTGGACATTTTGCAAGGCATTCAAAGCGAAAATAAAACATTGAAGAAATCACTTAAGGTACGGTTGTCTTCCTTCTCTGGGTTCTATGTATAGTGATTACCCCTTATATAGTTGTCTGTTATCTTTCTAGTTAGAAATTATAGTATTAAATTAAATTAAATTTTTCTTATTTCCAGGATGTGGTCACTGAGAATGAATTTGAAAAGAAACTTCTTGCGGATGTTATTCCACCAACTGATATTGGGGTTAGTTTTGATGATATCGGAGCTCTTGAGAATGTCAAAGACACCTTGAAGGAATTGGTGATGCTTCCCCTTCAAAGGCCTGAATTGTTTTGCAAGGGACAGTTGACAAAGGTACTTCTAAAATGTAGTTTTGCTTTATCATATGTTTATTTGGAATTGTGCATTTTTAAAGTAAATCCTGTTGTTTTATAATTTTGCAGCCCTGTAAAGGAATATTGCTTTTTGGGCCTCCTGGTACTGGAAAAACGATGCTTGCCAAGGCAGTTGCAACTGAAGCTGGTGCAAACTTTATAAACATATCAATGTCCAGCATTACTTCAAAGGTATTTAAGTGCACTGAAACTGTGGCATGTGCCGTCGCTGTTAGCTAGTTTTTTTTCAATAAATTTATATGAAATATTTGCATGTCTTGCAGTGGTTTGGTGAAGGAGAGAAGTATGTTAAAGCCGTATTCTCTCTGGCCAGTAAAATTGCACCTAGTGTTGTTTTTGTTGATGAGGTTTGTTCAACTTATATGTGAATTCTCCAATCTTTTTCCTGTTCATTTTTTTGGCGTGTTTCCTATTCTCTCTGAAGATTAATTGTTGATATTTCATTGTTTTTACCTATTGTTTTCATGTTATTCCTGTTTCTTAAATAGGATATTTTATTTTATTGACTTGGGTGGTTATTTTAGGTTGATAGCATGTTAGGAAGACGGGAGAATCCAGGTGAACATGAGGCTATGCGTAAAATGAAGAATGAATTCATGGTAAATTGGGATGGCCTTCGAACAAAGGATAAAGAACGAGTATTGGTTCTTGCTGCCACAAACCGGCCATTTGACCTTGATGAAGCAGTCATCCGGAGGCTTCCACGAAGGTAACTTACATGTGTTGTTTTCTTCAGTTGCTGTATTCTGATCTTATGATAAGTACCATTGACCGTGTTGAATGTTGCGCAGATTGATGGTTAATTTGCCTGATGCTCCTAATAGAGAGAAGATTCTGGGAGTTATATTAGCCAAAGAGGAATTGTCACCCGGTGTTGATTTGGAAGCTATTGCAGATATGACTGATGGATATTCTGGAAGTGACCTGAAGGTTGATCTGTCCTCCTTTTTACTTGATTTCATTGTCTTTGAAAATGTAAAGGGGTCTTGTGAACCAAAGAAGGAACAAAGTTATTAGCAAGGCTTCTCTATTCCTGTTAACTGAGTCATCTTGTAAATTTTATTCAAAGCCAATTTGAAGCTTTTTAATGGGTTAAGTGGCTTTTATCTTTTCCCTATTTTTATTTCCCTGACAATTTTCTCATTGCAGAACCTTTGTGTGACTGCTGCACATTGTCCCATACGAGAAATTTTGGAAAAGGAAAAGAAGGTCGGTTTGATATCTTAGTTTACATGTTCTACGACAAGTTCGCGGCTCTAGGCATATAAACTATGTTGGTTTTGCAAATGGTGCTAAAATAGTGGTTGATCTGTCATATACATGCACAATGGGCACATTAGATATCCTGATGCTATTTTTAAGATGGTGTCTAGTAGTTACATGTTTTGACTAGTCTTATTCTATGCAATTGTATGAAGTTGGTGGTTGACTATCTTGTTCTCAAAGGCCAAGAAAATGATTAAAAATATAATTCGTTGGGTTTTGGGCAGTTAATTGTACCACTGACATTATCTATTGCGTTCCTTTTTACATGAATGTTTTACTTTTTGTACGAGTACAGACTGATGTATTATGCAATTTCAGGAGAGAGCTTTGGCTTTGGCTGAGAATAGACCTGTGCCTTCCTTGTATAGCAGTGCTGACATCCGTTCTCTGAAGATGGATGATTTTAGATATGCACATGAGCAGGTACCATACTTTGTCTTAATCATTACGTATTGAGATCTTCTGGTTTTTATTATTTTCCCCTTGATTTGGTTAATATGTGTTGGAGCATTTAGCTTATATAATGATATTATATTTGTTGAATTCAATGATTTGGAGTGCAAAAAATGTTGTATGTTTAATGGGGAATATATTTTGTGGAAAAAGCTGTTGTATATATATATTTTTTATTTTTATTCTATTTGATTGGTTTATTATACACAGGTTTGTGCAAGTGTGTCATCGGAGTCTACAAATATGAGTGAGCTTCTTCAATGGAATGAGTTATATGGAGAAGGTGGATCAAGAAAGAAAAAACAATTAAGCTACTTCATGTAGAAAGAGGTATCTTTGTTTATAGCCATTCCATTACCATTTCATTCTTGGTTGTCACCATAGGAGGTGGCCAAGTTGCGAGACCTGTTTGTGGAAATCCCACTGCAGGTCCCAGCTTCCCTGTATTATAGTATATATAGGTTTTCGAAAATTTCACAATCTTTTCTGTTAGCAATTTTACAATATTTATCGAGCAGGTTAGAACTTAATTAAAAAGCATTTTCCATTTCCCCTCATTCCTGTTGCCTGCCTTTATCATCTTTTCAAGTGGCACTTGTCTTCTCTGCCTGTACTGTACTGTACATACAATACAAGTAACAAATTGATCTAAAGAATTCTTTATAATTTTATTGCCGTAATGTGGGCCCTTCGAAATGAAATAAATTAATATCCCCTTTGGTGCAAGGTCGCAAAATTCCCTGGTACCCTTGTTTTATGTGTTTTTCTATTTTTCTTCTTTCGGGATGAGCGAGGTGGTTGTTTTCGGGTTGAGGTTTGTAAGCAATCCTCATGAAGTTTTTGCAATATTAATCTGCGAAAATGAGACATTATGTTGCTGTGTTGGTATATTTCTTCTTTTTTCTTTTTTCTTTTTCTTTTTTTCCCCAATGAAGAGTTTCTAGTTATGCTGATGTACGATTCAAAAAGTGTATACATATATATATATATATATATATATATATGTTGATGTATGCGAACGCAACGGCTTGGATGCATTGGGATGGATATGTGGAGGTGATTCTGTTGGATAATTAATAATTTGATTTTTGAGCTGGCCTTTGTTGCTGTGGGCGGACAGCTGAATTGAGGTTGATTAAAGTGTTGGTTTTTTTTTTTTTAAAATTAAATTTTAGTACCATGTAAACTATTGTATTTAGTTGGTTGATTTCAAGATTATGACTTCCACCTTATAAGTAGAATTTATACTTCAATCAGGAGTGGACAAAATTATTTCTTCACTGATTACTAGGACATACTCTTGTAAGCCAAGGGGTGAAATTGATGGCATTGGCAGTTATTCAAAAAGCAACTTGATTGAGAGGGTGGAAATTGAGGGCTTTGGCATTTCTTCAACGGTGGATTGAAATTTACATCATTGAGATGGACATTTTTGACAGATTACTATTATTATCACCAAATAATTATTACTATTGCTGTTACTATATTATTAGCGATTGAACAAGCGGATGATGCAATTTGTGCGGACCATCAGAGGCCACGTGTACTTGAAGAATAATTAAATAAATAAATATTCATGTTAGCAGTGGTAGTGAATCTTATGTATGTCCTGACATAACAAAAAGATTATATGGGATTGGAAATGTTGTCAGATCTAATCATTATTTTAATATGCTTGTTTATCTACAATAAAGTTTTCCTTATTAATAACAAGAAAATGGATTTTGGTTTTGTATCGGCTTCGAGAGTATATGGAATTTGACGAGACAACACGACACGAATGAATTATACAGTATCTTGGATTGGACGTAACAAATCCACTGTTCAACCCAGCACCTGCCTAAATAACCCTGGGAGTCAGCGTTTTATTTTAAACTTTTTGGGCATGGTGTTGAACCCAATCATTACTACGAAACTCATAAATCGTGACAGAAACATTTCTATTACTAGTAATTAATTGTGAAATTATTATTATTATTATTATTGGTAGAGGTGGTAAAATAAATCCGAACCCGAAAATCTGTCCGAAAAAACTCAAGCCCGAACCCGAACTGAACTCAATTTGATCAAAAAGTCAATGGCCAGAACCCGAAAAAACCCGAACCCGAATGGCCCGAACCCGAAAAAACCCGAACTCAAAATGACCCGAGCCCGAAAGAACCCGAACCCGAGCCCGACCTGAACCCGAACCCGAATTTAATACTAAAAATAAATATAAAGAAATTATCATTAAATAATTTTTTATAAATAAAAAACTTTAATAATAAATTTTATTTTAATATTTTTTAATAATTTAATTAAATATTAAAAATATAATTTATATTTTAAATATGATTAAACTTACTTATGAGTTGGGCTGGGCCGCGGTCCAAATTTTTTTAAAATATCAATCCTAGGCCCTTATTTAACGTACCAAACTTTTCTATTTAAGCCAGAATTACTGTTTATCACATTAAATAATAGTTTTTATTAATATTATATGCATTATAATTAAATTTGAATAAAATATATTAATTTAAAATCACTGTTTCAAGTCGGGTCAGGCTAGTCTGATATAAAAATATGAAAAGCTGAGC
>JBBYHK010000022.1:4676545-4775411 GCA_038382065.1 Adansonia grandidieri
TTAAAATTATGTAAAAGTGATTACATTTAACATAAAATAAAAAAATTGATGTAAACTATACTTAAACCCGAACCCGAACCCGAATTGGCCCGAACCCGGATTGGCCCGAACCCGAATTGGCCCGAACTGAAATTGGTCCGAACCCAAATGGACCCGAACTCGAAAGAACCCGAACCCGAATGAACCCGAACCTGAATCAACCCGAATCTAAAAAAATTCGAACCCAAAATGATCCGTCCCGAACCCGTCCGAACTCGCCTAATTGTCACCTCTAATTATTGGTGGTGTTGTTGCTGTTGTGTCTGTATTGAAGGATACTTAAAGCGTTAGTTACAGTACTGCACATGTCTAGTATCCATCATTTCTCTCATGGTTAGGACAATTACGGCATCTAATCCCATTTGCTGTTTAGCGTTCTTTCCTATGTCCGCTATTAATTATAATATTAAGATAATAACATAATATTACAGCAACAAGTAAAACAAAAAGGTAGAATAATGATGTTGACTTTGCGGACTGCAATTTGTAACAAATTAACATACAATATTTCTCTTCGGCCCTCCTTTCTGAACCCCAAATATTCAAATAATATGTATAATATGCTATAATAATAATAATAATAATAATAATAATAATAATAATTAATAACAAAAAAAAAATTGTGGATTATTTGACGAACGCTCTTTTTCCTCCTCCATCACGGCTCCCTCTATCTGTATATTCAAAGCCTCCCTTCACCTGAAACGCAGCCGCCAAGAAAAAACGGTTTTACCATCTCTCTCTCTCTCTCTCTCTCTCTCTTTCTTTCTCTGCTCTGCTATCCCCGTCGTTTTTACTTGGTCTTTCCCCCTTGAGGCTCACGTTAGCGATGGACCTGATGCACCATTCTTCGATGTTCCTTCTCCCCGCGATTCCCCAAGACCACCGCCCTTTTCTAACGTACGCTCTAGTCGTTCTTAACCAAAACCTCCCCAGATTCACTCCTCTGCTTTGGAAGCACGGTACTTGTACAGTCCTACTCTTTCTTACTTTCAATCTGTTACCTCACAATTTATGTCATATTAATATATTCTATTAATATTATAATTATGTTGAATAATTTTAAATTTATATAAATTTTACTACGTATTTCGAGATACATATTTTTATTATTTTATCAGTATCATATTAGCTTTTAATATGCCAGGTTCTGTCTGCCTGTCGATTAATTTATTTGTTGCCTGGTCTTTGCTTAGCGCAGCTCAGCTTCGTCTCTGTGCTGACGGTGGCGCCAACCGACTCTACGATGAAATGCCTCTGTTTTTTCCTCATGAAAATGCCTCCGATGTTCGACGCAGGTTTGTTCTCTTTCTTTTCCTTTCTTTGCCTTTTTTTTTTGGTCATATATTTTGAGCTTCTATTTTTGTATTTTGTTTTACTCCTCTTATATAAGTTATTCCATAGAATTCAGTTAAAATCAATTTATCTCATTGTATCTGATTCATGTGATTTAAATTCTTATGTTACTTAAAACCTTTGAATTTGATGAACATTTGGTCCCAGCCATAGAGGCATTGTTAAAACGTATCTCTTGAGAATCATTTCCCTTATCTTAGCTTATAAAACTAATGTTATCCGTGAAAAAATGTTCTCTTTATTGTTATTTTAAGCAATGTGATAACATAGATGCTTTGATTCATAGCAGATACAAGCCGGATGTAATTAAAGGAGACATGGATTCAATACGAACAGAAGTACTCGATTTCTATACGGACCTTGTAAGTTTCCATATTCCTTATGCTAGAACCATTTAAGCGATTAATAATATCAATTTTGTTTTCCTTTTACAATTCTAAGCTTGTTTCCTATCCATTCTTGTCTTGTAAATCTTGTTTCCTAAGTTTGACTTGTGCACCTGCTCTGTTTTAATGAGAATTAGCTTCGTTTCCTTTGCATTGAGGTATTAGATCTCTCTGGTTCATTTGTTTTTATTGCCGAGTCGTTTTCACTTGCTGCTTTGGTGCAGGGAACAGAGATTATTAATAAATTCCACGATCAAGACACCACGGATTTACATAAATGTATAACATACATTTGTGACTTTGCTCCGGATTCGGATAAGTCTAATGTAAGCTAAACTTAAATGTTCTACAATTTTACTTTGTTGCAGTAGTTACAGTTTGTGCAACATTCATTTTGCTTTTCTTTTATGTTTATTGGCATTCTTACTTGAATATTGGTTTTGAAAGTGAGTATTTGTTACAAGTTAGGAGAGGAATATGCACCCTGTAGAATGTATCTTTTCCATACCTTGTGTGCTGAGATTGATAGTTTATCATATCTTTTTCCCGATATGGTAGCTTTGCATTCTTGTCGCTGGAGCACTTGGTGGACGGTTTGACCATGAGATGGGAAACCTAAATGTCCTTTGCCAATTCTCATCGTTGCGAATAGTCCTTTTATCTGATGATAGTCTCATTCATCTTCTTCCAAGGACTCACCGTCATGAGATACATATCCAAACTTCGGTTGAGGGCCCGCACTGTGGACTTATCCCGATTGGTATGCCATCATTTGGTTCTACAACAACTGGGCTTCAGTGGGATCTGAGTAAGTATATGATTTCTCCTGGTGCTCGCCTTCCATATACTAGGTTATTGAACTCAAATGGACATAATGTCATGCTTTACTTATGTGATCAGTTAATTATGCGTTGTTATGCTGCTTGCTTTTCATTTTACTTGAAAAAGTATACTGTTTGGATAGCGAAAGTTGTCAAAAGCTTTGAAGCGTTTCAGGGATAACTTTTAAGCTTAAGATTTGAAGGGATAACTTTTAAGCTTAAGATTTGAAGCCCTCGAGCAATGGAGGTACATGCAGTGAAAGGAAACTAATTATATTAATATACTCGATAACATTTAACTTGTGGGTCCCTGACATTTATTAATAAAACATGGGTAAACCTTATGCTAGTTTTAGAATCATCTTATCTCTTATATTATGATCCAAACAACCGAAGAGAAACAGATTTTTTTTCTTTGTGGGAGAGAGATTGGATTTCACTTATATAGGTTCTTTCCTACTACCATTTCCTTGTCTTTCTCGTCTATCCTCTAAATTGAGACACACTGTGACAGCTAATACGAGCAGAACACAAACACACACTTTCCTTATCTAATGAAAGTCCTGAGAACCCGCATGAGGTGGATAGAAACCTCCGGGACTATTGCACTAGTGTTCTTATTGACTCCTCTTAATTGTACTGGTGTATGGTTCATCTCAGTATGTCTTATTTCTGTCTGCCTGTTTTGGTTTGGATTTAAATACGAGTGTCAGATACGGAAATGTATTTGACACCTATATTTAATTTTTTTTTTAAATTTATTCATATATTTAGAGGGTACTTGAAAAGTTATATTTGCATATCCATATCCGAAAATGTGTAGAACACGAATACTTTAAGAAAAATGAAGATTCAGAGCAACATAAGTTGCACTTGTGTTTCTCTATTTTGTGGTATTCACATATATAAATTCTTATCATCATACTTGCTAGCATATGGAATCATTCCCTTCTAATTTAGCTTGGCCGTAAAACTATGATAGTGATGTTCCTAAAATGCTGTATCCATTTGTTCCCGTTGTCTGCTGTTCTCCCATTATCTCCTCCTAGAGCTGCTTGTGACATTTACTGTTTATTATTAACTTTTGTCTCATTCATTTCCTCCAGATAACACAGAGATGAGATTTGGTGGTTTAATAAGCACGTCAAATATAGTTACAGGAGAGACAGTGAGGGTGCAATCTGATTCTGATCTTCTTTGGACCATTTCCATTAAGAAGTCGTAGGGGCTTTTTATATATTTCTGTTGGGATGAGTTGCTTGGCAGGGTGCTTGCAGATTTCCACTTATTCTAAACCCAGATCACATCGGTCCATTCTGATTCTTGTATTTACATCATTGCTTCAACTATTTATAACGTTGACGGTGTTGGAAAATTACTGCTCCATTCGAACACACTAATTAATTTTGAGCTCGGATGTCACGTTTCCTCATTTCCACCAAGTTGTATGTGTTTGGGGACAAACGAATTGCTGCTCCCACGGCTTCTTTGTTTATATCTAAATTTTAATATTCCTCCGCTTTTTATTTTCATTAGTCATACCAATGGGATAATCCGACAAAATTTATTCCGATTAAAAATATTCATAATCAGATGAAATCATGAAAAATTTTTTTTTTAATTCTTTATTAAGTTCGAATTTTGTTACTTTTTATTCAATCAGATTTGACATTGTACAAATATCCTGTAAATACAAATATCGTACAACTTATAAAATTAATTAAATCGATAGTCAGTCACCCAAGATAAAAAATCCCGCTGACGTTAGATAGGTTAATAGAAAGCTGTGTTTAAAAGAGAAAAAGACAGTGAGATCGAATAAAAGTTGTTCTTGTTTGCGATTTCTTGCTCCTCAACTCTCTTCTTCTGTTGTTGGTATTTTCGATTTTTCCTTCCCTCTTTTATTTAGGTTTTAATCCGATTGATTTCATTTTCCCCCTTTTTTTGGGGTTTAAATTTTCAGCGTAATTGATCTATCGTATATAACATTCCAAATCCAAGGTTTTCAAATCCTTTTCTTTATCATACTGTTCTTGACATTTTTCTTGACTGTTTCTACTTTTTCCTCAGGTTCTTTTTGTTCTTCGCTAGGTTTCTACGCCATTCCCAATAAAGAAGATGGTATGTTACCCCCTTTAATTGACATTGATGCTTTTCTGTTTGGTTGCTTAGAAACCCCTGGGAAATTGAGGAAAATCGAAAAGGAAAACGACTTTTCATATGCTGTCAATGGGTTTTTTTTTTTTTTTTTTTTGTGTGTGTGTGTGTTAATTTGGGTTTCTCTCTAATGCTTTTTTAATATTTTATCTTCTTTCCTCGGCTAACCCCTTTTTTTTATATGTAAACCTTGGGCAGCTTCCTCTTTCTCTATTAAAAACGGCGCAGGGCCATCCTATGGTAAGAACATTACTTTCCCTTGCTTGCTTCTTCTCAACTTACCCTGCAAACAGATTGCTTCAGCTATTGATTTTTTCCTGTTCACTGACAGCTGGTGGAACTAAAAAATGGCGAGACCTATAATGGACATTTGGTCAATTGCGACACTTGGATGAACATCCATCTTCGTGAAGTTATCTGTACTTCGAAGGTAATAATATGAAACCATTGAACGCTTCCTTTCCCCCCCTCTCTCTCTCTGTCGGAGTAAAATAGAGGATTGCTGGATTGCTTTTTGTTCGGTTATTTTGTTTTCAATTATGGTTGGGGTTTGATTGAAAATATATTGTAGGATGGAGACAGGTTTTGGCGAATGCCTGAATGCTATATCCGTGGAAATACAATCAAGTATCTTCGAGTTCCTGATGAGGTACTTTTTACTCTTGTATATGCTGTTGTTTAGTTTCTATACTTTGCGTAGGTTAGAGTATTTATCACCTTTTTAGTTTCATTAACTCTGTTAAATTTTATGAAGCCTTGATTCTTAGTTGCCTTCATAAAGCATAGAGTGGGTTTTTAGCTATTTTTTGTTGAAGAAGCTTTGCGGTGTTAAAAGAAATATTCTTTTTTCAACAGCTAACTAGGTAATGCTTTTTAAAAAATAATAATAGTTGAAGAAGCTTTGCTGTGTTAAAAGAAATATTCTTTTTTCAACAGCTAACTAGGTAATGCTTTTTAAAAAATAATAATAATAATAATAATAAAAAGAAAAAATCCTGTGTCCTAAAGAAAGACAAATTTTAGGTCTTCTTACTTGATCGGATTTGTGTTCCGCCTTCCCAATTTTAAGTTCCATGTAAATATCATTGCTTGGTTTATATTATAATTTTTTTGTGCCGTCCTCTAATCATTTTAGTAGCTTATCTCATGAAACTACTAATGTTAATGACTTTACTATTAAATTTCAGGTTATTGATAAAGTTCAGGAAGAAACAAAGAATCGTGCAGGTATGATTAAATTTTCTTGCCAGCTATTAAAAGGGATGGATAGTTTGTTATCTCAATATTCAATTTAAATAGAAAATTGGGGTACAACAAGTATGTTTCTCTGAAGAGTTGAATTGCAGCCATATATACTTTATCTTCTAAAGTGTATATTGCAGTTTAATTTATGCTTGGATAAAATACTTGTATGCTAGAATTAATGTAATTTTCCTATGTGCGTAGTCTGTAGCTTTCCCCTCTCCCTTTTTTTCTCTTTTATTTTCTGTTATAGTTATATCATGTATATCTAGAAAACTTAACTCTGACTGTGCCAACTGTGTATCAAAACTTTGCTCTTGAGGTTATCCTATTAATTATGTTTGAGATTTATGCATTTGAAAACTAGAGTTCTTAACCTGCCTGTTTGATTTTGCTGACCTTTTCAGATAGGAAGCCTCCTGGTGTAGGAGGCCGTGGCAGAGGTAGAGGTAGGGAAGAAGGTCCTGGTGGAAGGCAACTGAAAGGAGGTGGGCGTGGGCTAGATGATGGTGCTAAGGGTGCAGGTGGAGGCCGAGGCAGGGGGGGTTCAGGTGGAAAGACTAGTGGAAGCAGAGGTAAAATTGTTGAAAAAAACAGCTGCAAAAGAATGTGCATACGTGTTCTAGCCTTGAAAGCACTCTCTGCAAACTGTATTTTGTAGCCTAGCAGATGATTGAATAGCCTTCCATGGCTGGTTTAACATTTGACAACTTCAGACTAATGGACCGCTGTTTTTCATTCTGGTGACAGGTGGCGGCCGAGGTCGAGGTTGATGTGATGCTGCTTTGTTTTGGGGTGACGTCGCTGTTTTTAGTAGCAGGTTGCACCCAAATCCAATTGACTCTAGTTGAGTTCTTCCACTGGGTTAATTCTGTCAGAGTGGTTGCCTTAAGTGCCAAATATTAGGTAGCATTGTGGAACTCAGTTCTATTATGGTTTGCCATGTTGCCGTCTTGCCCTTTCATCTTATTGAGGATGTAGTTTGTAAGACAATTTACTGTTAAATAGATGTTTTCGAATTAAATGATCATCTCTCTGCCTTTTTGTTTTCAACTTACTTGACATTTACCTGTCTGTCAATGGATTGAATTTATTTAATTGTTGTCTAGAAATCGAGTTACAGAGCTCCAAATTTGCGACAGACAATTTGAGGGTTTCCAAATGGGAAAATCTTCCCCTCCATGGAAAAGCTAATGTGCTAAAAAAAGAATGTGAATAATTAGCTTTAAAAAGTGGAAGCTTTCCTTTTCTAGTGCTTTCTTATATAACATTCCAGGTAATTCAGAAAACTTGATGAAGTGGGAATTTTTTAGGGTAAAGTTAAAATAAAGCATGAGCTGATGATTGGTTATTTCGTAGGAAAATGCCTACTTTTGTTGCGAGCTCCCGGTGATTTAACGACTAAAGTACTTGAGATCAATCCATTGATTTATCACTGGCTAATCATCAGACATCGAACAAAACAAACGACCACCCTCCTTGGCAGTCATCCGAAAATGCCTCGGTCTTTAAGCATGCCCATTCTGCATGCTTGACAAATGCAATATTGTCCTATACATACCCATATTGCCAACCCCAAATGCCAGCACTGGTAACACTTCCCTAAAAGTTGGTAGATTTGCGAGTGAACATTGTTCCAAAATGAAGATCCAACTTTGCCATCTTCATTATACCGAAATCGACTAAACCGACTAAATACCACAAGGAGCCGAGGCCAACAGCTACATACGGAAAATTGATCCTTGCTTCCCTTGGATATACACAGGGACAGAAAGATTGCAGAAGGTAACATTAAAACAATTTAGATCCAAACAATGATGAAATCCAGATACCTCATATTCTCATTTCTATAATATCGCCATCAAACAAATGATTCAAAGGTACAAATAGAACATCCAAACTAGACAGGAAGCATATATATTGCGCAAATTTTAATCTCACGTAGTTAGAAAAACAGCAAGCTTCAACCCAATATAAGATACTGGAAAAAAAAATTATAACCACAACTATGGGTTAACGAGTTTGATATCTTAAGCTAACATGATATCATGTGCTTGGTGCAGGTTCCTTTTTCTCCGAAGTTCCAGCACCCTGCTCCTCCAGCTTTCCATCTCCTTCGGCCATGTTGGTGTCTTGCTCTGCTGGCTTTGTCACTTCTTGCTCTAAAATGGATGAAAGTTTAGAAAACAACCAACCAATGAACGAGCAAAGAGAAAAGGTAATCACAGGCAAAATATTACACAGAAAGCCTAGCAGCATTATTACCTTCATCATCACTGTCTTCGAAGTCCCCACCGTCGCCCATGCCTCCCATATTACCAAAGCTCTGCACAACACCATAATTATTGGCTCAGAAAAGAAATGTTCATAATTAAGAACTGAAAATAGAAAATTCAGATAAAATATTATATATCCATACCGAAAAGTCCATTCCTCCCAGATCAATATCACCAAGACCTAATCAAAAGTATTAGTGATCAATATTGTCAGCTCAAAATGTATCAGCCTTTAACTCATCACTTCAATCTCAGCAAAGAATCATCAATAATCAAAACTACTTACCACCCTTTTCTTCATCTTCATCCACCCATTTGTCCCAGTCCACTTTGACATAATGGGGGGTCTTGACATCCCCACGCAATAATTTTTTCCACCACCCTTTCTCAGCCTTCTCCAAGACACAGAATATGCTCCTGACTCCTATATTAATTTTGCTTTCCTTTTGTTTATTACAAAAAGAGACAATAAACATATCGTAAGAAAAATTTTCAGAAAATCATTTGCTTAATATCAATACCAAAATTAACAAGCGTTAGGAAGGCAAAATGTTTAACCTAAGACGCATGCATCAAAGGCATTTTGCAGTAGCAAACACCATATGCAAACAGGCAACACAGCACAGATTGAAAAATGTAAAAGACTGTTGGAACATATATAACGTAATAGAAAGTGCACTACTACACCTATTTGAGTTAACAAAATCTAGCAGCTTTAGACAGGAGTGAGCCCTGAAGAACGAACACTGAGGGGCTAGCCAATAGCTAACAAGTATTCAGAATTCATTTAAAAGCAAGCGATCAGCATCATAAAACTTCCATCACTTATCTTAATCTTCGACACCCTAGTCTCTCAAACATGCATAAAAAAAGTGAGATGAATGTTTCCTGGACTCTCAGTAAATACTAGACCAATATCTTACCTCCACTTTGACCTTATCATGAAGGTCCAACTTCAACTCATATAGGTTGTTGTCAGCTCCGGCAGTAGCAGTGAAAGTAAACACTCCCTCTGGTTCAAGATTGACTTTCGCATTCTTCGAATCGGGTAATAGCACCGTGAGGTAAACCTTGTCAGCTCTTTCAGCCCACTTCACCTCAGGATGACGGCTAAAAAGACAAAACAAGATTTTCACCATAATCAATAAATCACAATTCAAAGCAAAATATACCCAAACGCAGAAATTGCTAATGAAAGAATCCCATATAAACACCCTAATCAAAATACTAATAAATCATTCTCCTCCCTCCCCCCCCCACCCCCCAAATAGTTAATTTCCTGACCTAATTAATAACTTAGACATTTTTTTTATATACCAAGAAATGTTAAAGTTCCCTTTTCTCCCATTTTTTCCTAAGTTGCCAAACAAAAGAAAATTAAAAACAAAGAAAACAATCATTATCATACAGAGAAATACTGAAAGAAGACATAATAAAACACAAAGTTGTAGCAGACAAAGAACAAGGACAACAGTAGTAAAAGCCTAATGTCAATGAAATCAGTTTAAAGGTTGAAGCAAAGACTGGAAGCCCAAGATGGAAAATGAAAATCTAAAATACCCAAGAGAAAAATAAAAAGATTTGGTAAGCTTACCTCATGGTTAACAGAGACCGAGTAGAGAAGGAAAAAAAGTACAGAATTGAAAACCCTAAAGAAAGAAAAGCATTTGCCGTTTGGCTTTTATATTGTAGGTAAAGTTCGAATGTCTTCCTTTCCTCCCTTCTTCCAGTACTTTCTTTTCTTTTCTATTTTATATATTTATATATATATATATATATATATATATTTTGAATATTTTGATGCTATTTGTGTCGAAACTGGAAAGTTCTAATTACTATTGCATCAGCATCGTTGAATGCGATCGGACGGTTGAAAAGCATCAACATTTGATATACATAGGCGAGCCTAGCCTTATATGACAGGCCCAATAGTATCAAGCTCAGCCAATTGGGTTTGCATTTGGGTTTTATTCTTTAAATTTTTAGATTTTATAATTAGAATTTACGAGTGACATAAAAATAATTTTAAAAAATGACGTATGATAAAATTTTAATATTATTTATTTAATTTTAAAAAAATTCATCATAAACAAATTAATTATTAGTCAAATGTATCAAATAAGAATTCAATTATTAATGTTTATTACTATCAATACTCTACATGATGTGTTTTCTTTAAAGCTCATTTTCTTGTCAATTGTCCCAAAAAAAAAAAAAAGGATTTAAAATGGTTTTATTTTGAAATTTTCAAATAAGACGTAACAAATCTTGTAAAGGTTATGGAAATAATATTAGGATAATCTGGATTAGAAATTAGATTGCATCCAAATAATCCGACGTCTGGACGGATAGTTACGAGAGAACATTTAGCTTAAGCCCAAATTATTATGAAATGAACAAAAATGGTAGGTGTTATTGTAGAAAGAAAATATATATATATATATATCAATTGAATATTAGCTTGATTAATATGATATTGTTAATAAATTTATGAAGATTGTCAGTTTAAAAAACTTAAACACATAATGGCTTTCAAATATGGGTTAGCTTGACTGATGTTGAGGGTCGTGGGAGTGGTAGGTTTGGTCATTGGTGGCATTTGTAGCGTAGAAAAGAAAGAGGAAGAATGGTGATGGTTTCATGATGGATAGAGAGGAATGACAGAGCAGACTAAGTTGGAGTTTGTTTGCAATTAAAAAAATAAATAAATTTGAGATAAATGTAGAACAATTGTAGATAAATTAATTGTTGATATGATAAAAAAGCTAATATAATAATTTCCTCATTTTAGGCTCTTTTTTAAAGTACTTTCAAGGCAAAAAGGAACTGTTTCCTGAAACTAATATACTTTTTTTGCGTAGAAAACCGGCAAGATCAGCACCAACACTGGGAAAAGCATGAATTTTACCCCAGCCTTGGCTAGCAGCCGAAAGGACGATACCCAATAAGGCCAATTTTTGTGATATAAGGGTGGAACAGTACACAAGAGTTGCGTCAGCCAATTTGCAATTTTATAGTGTACGTATAACCGGTCGATTGTCGACCATCGTTAAACGACCTGGCTATAGCGATTGGATAAACGCTTTCGACCACAAAACAAAAAAAAAAAAAAAAAAAAAAGGAAAAAACAGAAGAATACTCCAATAGTCCAATGAGGCATGGGCAATGGCCAAACCGCTGAAGAATCAAGGACCCACACTTTTAGCAGTGGATTGGGTGGGGTGAGAAATCACTTACCATTTTGCCAGGGAAGTGTTGCGGCTGTTGCCATGGCATGATTCGATGCAGTTAAAAGTGAATTTCGACTAATTTCTTGGTAGTGTTCCCGGCCGCCGGGGCAGCAGAATTCTGATGTAAAACTACGATGAAGCTTTCCAGAATAACAGGAGGGTGGCCCCATAGGCTGTAAGAGTAGCGTCGCTTCAGACTCATTAGCCACTCATTCAGGTTAATGACGATTGGTCCAGCCAACTTTTTATGGCCTACCGAAATTAAAAATTATGTGCCTACCAGGTACCAAGTACTTGGTACTAACCTCTAGCTGGCTTGGCACTTTCCCAGCCTGTTCGGCTTTTGCCAGTTCCGTGTTGTTTTATAATCACCAGCTGCAACTCACACCATGAACCTATAAATACTTTAATAACGTGACTGTTGAGGCATTTATTGTTATATAGTACCAAAATTGGCTGTATTGATGATGACCCAAACATCAATACTGAAAAAAAAAAAATTAAAAGCTTAAGCAGATCAAATAGACATTTTACCTTATTATATACTTTAATGTTTGGGCAAATGTAAGAAGAATTTGGCTTAAACGATGTGTCACAATTTTTTACCTTAATGTTCAAGCCTAAACCCCGTCTTTCTAAGTTGGTCCCCACTCCCCGACCATACAAACCTTTTCAAAGATAGTCATTCGGTTCCGATATCCAGCATGAGTCAGGAGCCATGTGACTTATTATTTATAAAATTAATTGAACTGAGGGAAAAAAAAAAAAAAAGAAGGTCAAATCAAACTTAAAGCTCGAAAAATAATCCAAAATGTCAATCAATGTGGGACATTAGTTTTAATAAAGATATTGTATTAGATAAAAATTATTAATTAATCATTAATTAATTTCTAGAGACACCAAATGTACTAAGCTTGTAGTTAATGTTAGACAAAAGATGTGCGACGTCACGTTTATCTAATACGTACATCATTCTACATGTCAACACTTGGGAGTTGGGTATTTATAGTTGTGGAACGAAAATTGCATCCGTTACAATAATTTAATTATGCGTGTGTTTTTGTTATCTATTTTAATAATAAAAAATTAATTTAATTTAATATAATTGATACCCATTAAATTGAAAAAATATATATAAAATAATCAAATAAATTATATATAATACAAAATACTAATACAATAAAAGTATTTATGGTTTTTAGTTTTTTATATATTTTTTTAAAAATTATCCCTTTTCCATAGGAAAAAAAAAACTAAATATAACTTCTTTTTCGTTCAAAAATATTTTATTTTCACATAATTCTTTCTCTTCATTGTGATTACTCCTTAAATTGAAAAATATATATATAAAAAAATTCAAAGAAATTATGTATAATACAAAATACCTATACAATGAACTATTTATGCTTTTTGGTTTATATATATATATATATATATATTTCACAACATAATTTACTCGAAAAAGCTCCTCCTAATACATCCAATAAGACAAACAGCGGATGGAACATTGATATCGATTGTTTGAATTAAGTCAAACAACTTTTGTTACAAAATAGTTCTTTCATCACCTACATTATATTTCAAAAAAAAGTACGTTTGTCGTATCTATAAAATAATGTGTTAAAGGAAAAAGAATCTGTCATATGTTTTAAAAATTTACGTATTTTATACCGTATATCTAGTGGGGTACTTATTAGTTGACACGTATCCTTGTCAATGTTTAGAGACGTGATGCTGTGACAAATAATCTGAACTACTTGCAGAAAAGATGGCAACTGATATAGCTTTCGTAACTTGCTTGATAATGCCAGCTTCATCTCGTGTTTTTGCCCCTTTTTTATTTTTTTCATTTGTTTTTCAATATATTCAGTTTTTAAAGAGGTATTTATAATTTTAATTTTAAAATATATATTTTTTATTTTCATTTTAAAATTGTTAGCTGTAAATATTCGGCTTCAAAGATTGTTAACAATGTGTTTCGTTCGCTTGATCTGGGTTATTGAAATTGATCGTCATTGTCTCCGTCAGCACCGTCTAATGATTTAAGCAGCACTGAAATGGAAAGCTACCGTTCACATGCCTAAAATTCAAACTCATGTCCTTTTGATTGAACGGAAGAAAAGCTTGATGGCTTAATCTGTGACTCATAGGAAATGCCATTGGTGGGGCCACTTTCTGAAGCTTTGTCTCATTTATTTATTATTTTTCCCAGTTTGGCCTTCAATGAAACTTAAAATAAAGCTATATCAACCCATAGTCCATCATAATTAAATTCATCTGTCTGATCTCAATTTTCAAACTGACGTAATGGGTGACCAATTATTTTGAGTATTTAAATTAAGTATTTATTTATTAATTAAACAAGCGCTTTATATTTTTTTAAGGTTATTATATGAAATATAATATTATTGCCATATACTAAATAACATAAAAGAGCGTTATAAAAAAAAAATTCATTAACAATATCCTTAAATAAATTTTATTATTGTTATGCATATAAAATATCTTGACTAAATTTGAGATTATAAATTACGACATACAATAATATATGATTTAATTATATTTTGATATCGTTTTATCATTGAATCCGATAAAAGACAGCGACGAATACCCGTAGTCCCTTGGGTCTATAAATTGACTAAATTTAGTTGTTGGTTTATTGATTTGTACTACTACCAATAATAATTTTGTTACAAAACTTATTCATTTGTAAAGCACATTTTTTTTTGTATTAAGTAATATAAATTTTTAAACTTTTGTATGTACATGCTATGCTATATGCCATGATATAAAAGTTCATTTTTTTGTAGCTGGCAGTAATTAAATAGAGAAGTATTCTCAATGGTTACTCATAAAAGGCCTTGCCCGATAAGCCCGCGTTAGGCCCAATTTGGTAAATTATTTTGTAATTTAATTAAAATTATTAATTTTATAATAAAATAATATTTTTATTTAAATTTAATTATAAATATTAATATAAAAATATAAATTATAATACGGTCGAAACGATCGCACTTACCCGCAGCGCTAAACTAATTAAGAAACAAGGCGACGCCAACAAATTTAAATTGTTTTCTTCGACTATTTATAGCGCTAACAAAATCTTACTCTCGGCTACCCCGCCTTGCCTCAGAGTCAAAACCAGCCAACTAATTTTTCCTTCGATAGTGCATGGGACCAGCACCAGCTCCGCCGTGTATGGCAAATTCCAATTTAATAATGAACATGCAGCCAAAGCCCATAAATAAAGAAAGTAAAAAAACCTATATATTAAATAATATTATAATAAAATAATTTTAAAAAATATTTGTTAACAAAACACTACTATATATATATATGTATATCATAAAAAATTGGTCTCAATATGTCAGTAATTAAGCTTAATGAGTCAATGGCAATTACCCCGACGTCTTTTATGGCAAGGCCAGCGGTGATTCTTGGCCAGTAGCATTAAAAAGAAAAAAAAAAGAACCTTTAAATTGGAGTAGCAAGCAATATGAAGTTGTCAGCCAAATGCCAGAAAATTATTAAAAATAAAAATAAAAAGCAAAATCTTTGTTGTTTCTCATTTTTATATTCCATTACTGCAAAGGTTATTGGTTTCTGGCATCTTATGCTAGGATTTTTGTGCCGCTTCTGAAACCTGTGGAACGGATTTCATGCGGTAGTTGGCTTTTGGTGTTTGTCTATTTGTTGTTTTTTTTTCCTTTTTAAAAAATTTTTCTGGTGCAAATTCTCTAACGCATCTTGAGCTCTCAGCATTAATGTTCACTTAGGATTTTCCTTTTTGATAAAGCTGGGTTCCAGGTTGGTTTTACCTATGGCTTCTTCTTTTGTTTTGCATGACTGTGTTTTCTGATCATTTTTGTTTGAATTCGAATGGTCTCTACCTTTTTTCATAAAGTTATATCATTTTTCTTTTCTTTTAATGGGGCTTCATACTACTTTATTTTCTTCATTTGTTTTTCACTTCTGACATGATTCTTTTACCAAGGGCAATTTTTTTTTTCATAGAAAAATATTTACTGGATAATATATAATCACGAGGCGATCACTTAATCTAATATATGTTCAGTTCATGTGTATAATCTGTATTTAATACTACTTACTTTATCGTCAAAGCGTGGGATCTTTTCTTAATTTTTATTTTTGTTGATGCTAGCTGCGTTAAAGTTTCAGACTGCTCGTGGGATTTAGGAGTCCGGTGATTAGTTCAGTTCATTTACAAGAATCACAGAGACCAGCATTGCTTTTGATTGCTTCGCCTTCACATTAAAAGTTGATTATGAAAAGGTTAAAAGCTAGCTTTAAGGTACTTCTTACAGTTATCAATCCATTAAAGCAAAAAAATCTGAGTTTAGCTTTGTCACCATAAGCTTTTCCCCTTTTTTGAACTTTTGCACCGCTTTCTTGTTTTCACCTTTTTGGATCATATTCTTCTGTATGTACATATTGATTTGTCGGTATGTTTTACAGGGAATGTAAGGAAATGTATTGATTCGAATCAAGCTATAAAAAAGAAGTGATATTTTGCGTTATTTCACGTCGAGTGAATATGTCATCGGCTAGTTGGTTTACTTCTCTTTCATGTTCAAGCTCTGTGATTCAATCTTCAAAGGAGACATCTATTCCTATTATATTCCAATGGCTGAGATTCATTTTCCTCTCCCCATGTCCCCAGAGAGCTCTCTTCTCTGCCGTTGATCTCCTGTTCTTGCTTACCTTCCTCTGCTTTGTCGTTCACAAGCTCTTCTATTCTATATTCTTAGGCAATAGCCATGGAAGCTCCGACATCAACAGGCCTCTCATGAGAAGCGACAGGGCTTTTCCCAGGACTACCATATGGTTCAAACTCTCTTTGATTGTAACGGCTGTGCTGGCGTTTTGTTACGCTATAATCTGCATTCTTGCATTTACTGGTAGTAGCCAGGAGCCGTGGAAACAATTTGATGGAACATTTTGGTTAATTCAAGCCATAACTCATGCAGTGATCGCAATCTTAATCATACATGGGAAGAGATTTGAGGTTGTTAACCAACCTATCTCTCTCCGAATTTATTGGACCGCGAATTTTATCATTATTTCATTGTTCACAACTTCTGGGATCATTCGTTTAGTGTCTGTTGAAACAAATCAGGATTGGAATTTGAGGTTGGGTGATATAGTTTCCCTGGGTTCTTTTCCATTATCAGTTTTTCTTCTTCTTGTCGCCATTAGTGGTTCAACTGGTATAACCGTGAACAGAGAACCCGAACCAGCAATGGATGAAAAAGAAACAAAGTCGTATGAACCGCTTTTGAGCAAATCCAGCGTGAGTGACTTTGCTTCGGCTTCTGTTGTATCAAAGACATTTTGGCTCTGGATGAATCCTCTGTTGAAAAAAGGCTACAAATCCCCTCTCAAAATGGATGAAGTTCCAGCTCTTTCACCTGAACATAAGGCCGAGAAGATGTCAAAGCTCTTCGAAGCGAATTGGCCTAAACCGCAGGAGAAATCAAAGCACCCTGTTCGAACTACATTGCTGCGTTGCTTTTGGAAAGAAGTCGCCTTCACTGCATTCCTTGCAATCGTGCGGCTTTGCGTTATGTATGTCGGTCCTGTTCTGATCCAAAGTTTTGTTGATTACACTGCTGGGAAAAGAAGCTCCACTTATGAAGGATATTACCTTATATTGATTCTCCTTGCTGCTAAGTTTCTGGAAGTTTTGACCACTCACCAATTTAACTTCAATTCTCAGAAACTTGGAATGCTTATCCGCTGCACACTCATCACTTCTTTATACAAGAAAGGGCTCAGGTTAACCTGCTCAGCTCGTCAAGCTCATGGGGTCGGACAGATTGTGAATTACATGGCTGTTGATGCTCAACAGCTCTCTGATATGATGTTGCAGCTCCATTCTATTTGGTTGACTCCTTTGCAAGTTGCTGTCGCCTTGGTGCTTCTTTACAGGTACCTTGGCGCTTCAGTGGTAACATCGGTGCTTGGGCTTCTTGTTGTTTTTGTCTTTGTTGTAATGGGAACCAGAACGAACAACCGTTTTCAATTCAATCTGATGAAGAATCGTGACTCTAGAATGAAGGCAACGAATGAGATGCTTAATTACATGCGGGCCATCAAGTTCCAGGCGTGGGAAGAACACTTCAACAAAAGAATCCAGTCTTTCCGTGAAACAGAGTTTGGGTGGCTAAGCAAATTCTTTTATTCAATATCCGGAAATATCATAGTAATGTGGTCGACGCCATTAATGATATCAACCCTCACATTTGGGACAGCACTTTTATTCGGGGTGAGACTTGATGCAGGGGTAGTTTTCACAGCAACAACCCTCTTTAAGATCTTGCAGGAGCCCATCAGGACATTTCCTCAGTCCATGATCTCACTTTCACAAGCAATGATTTCGTTGGGGAGATTGGATGCTTACATGATGAGCAAAGAACTGGTACATTCTTCAGTGGAGAGACTGGACGGTTTTGATGGTCGAATTGCTGTTGAAGTTAAAGATGCAGTGTTTAGCTGGGATGATGAAACCGGAGAGAAGGTTCTGAAAAATATAAATTTCGAGGTCAAGAAAGGGGAGTTTATTGCCATCGTAGGGGCTGTGGGATCAGGAAAGTCTTCTCTCCTGTGTTCTATTCTTGGCGAGATGCACAAAATATCAGGAAAGGTATGAAGCCTGAGAATGTAATATCAACAGCAATAGAATAATCAATGATTGTTAAAAACACAGTTCTTGATGTTTCCGTGGCAGGTTAAGCTTTGTGGGACAACTGCATACGTAGCTCAAACATCTTGGATTCAGAATGGGACAATTGAAGAGAACATCCTATTTGGTTTGCCGATGAACAGGGAGAAATACAGGGAAGTTATAAGGGTCTGTTGTTTGGATAAAGACTTGGAAATGATGGAGTTTGGTGATCAGACTGAAATTGGAGAGCGAGGAATTAACCTCAGTGGTGGCCAGAAGCAACGAATACAACTTGCCAGAGCGGTTTACCAGGATTGTGACATCTACCTTCTCGATGATATCTTTAGTGCTGTTGATGCTCATACAGGGACAGACATATTTAAGGTGACATTATTATCTCATTTCATTACAAGCTTTGCGATTCTTGAAACGATAGTTAGTCGCTTGAAATCTTGCTATGTCTATTTATATCTGCTTCATCTGTAGAAATGTGTGAGAGGAGCTCTCAAAGAGAAGACTATTCTGCTTGTAACCCATCAGGTGGACTTCTTGCACAATGTTGATCTTATTTTGGTAAGTAGACATGTATTATCTGCTTCACGGAAAAGGCACAATGTTGTGCATGCATTCATGTAAGAGTATGTTTCGATTTTTTTTTTTTTTCCATGTTGTAAATTCCAGGTGATGCGAGATGGGATGATAGTACAGTCAGGGAAGTATAATGATTTACTAGATTCTGGCATGGATTTCGGAGCTCTCGTAGCTGCACACGAAACAGCCATGGAACTTGTGGAAGCAGGAAACATCTTGCCTGCTGAAGATTCCTCCAAAACATCCAAATCTCTTCAGGGTGTTTCCAACCTTGGGGAAGCAAATGGTGAAAATAAGTCTCAAGACCACCCAAAATCAGATAAGGGGAATGCTAAACTAATCAAAGATGAAGAGAGGGAAACTGGTAAAGTCAGCTTTCATGTGTATAAAACATACTGCACTGAGGCTTTCGGCTGGTGGGGTGTGGCCTTGGTGTTGTTATTATCTGTGACATGGCAAGCGTCTCTAATGGCTGGTGATTATTGGCTGTCATACGAAACTTCAGCCGAACATGCTGTTTCATTTGACCCTTCACTATTTATTTCTGTTTATGCCATCATAGCAGCTGTGTCGGTTGTGTTGTTAATGATCAGAGCCTTTTTCGTGACACTGATGGGACTCAGTACAGCCCAAATCTTTTTCATGCAAATTCTTCAAAGCATCTTGCATGCCCCAATGTCATTTTTTGATACCACACCTTCAGGGAGAATTTTAAGTCGGGTAAGTAAGGTTACAAAGAGTGAACTAGGGCACTTCCTCATTGTAGCATATCTATTATATATCTGTCTTTTTTATACTTTTGCCCAAAAATGAAAGAGAAAAGAAGCAATTGTAATCATATTTCCTAGAAGCAGTGATCAGAATAGCATGGTATCATAGGATTGACAGATTCCTTCTTTTTTTTTTTCTTTCCATTTTCTTTTTTTAATACACAGGTATCAACTGATCAGACCAATGTCGATATCTTTGTGCCATTCATTATGGGGATTACCTTAGCGATGTACATTACCCTTCTGAGTATCTTCATAATCACATGTCAATATTCTTGGCCCTCAATATTCTTGATAATGCCCCTTGGTTGGCTGAATTACTGGTATCGGGTACGGGTCTCTTACTTCCATTTACATTCATCTTTTTTGTAACAATCTAACATCTTATAACACATAGATCATGTAGTTTTGCCTAGCCAGGCATGTTGTCAGTATTCTGAAGGATTTGTATTACTTCAAATTTCAACCATCTATTATCTTCAATTGTTGACAAAACATAAACCTTGTTCCTCATTCACCAAAATATGTTAAATCTTAAACCTTCAAGTGCAGATTTTCTTCCATTAAATCTGTGGAACAGCAGTTAGTTTATCTGCTTATGTCACAGGCTCTTAGCATACCTTTTAATGGGGTTCAAAACCTGATTGCTGCATGACAAGATAGATTATAGAGGGTCCACTTGATGATCTTCATCTCTCTTGAATTGCAGGGATACTACCTAGCATCATCTCGTGAATTAACTCGCCTTGACTCAATCACTAAAGCTCCTGTCATCCATCACTTCTCAGAAAGCATCTCTGGAGTTATGACAATTCGTGCATTCAGAAAAGAGGATAGGTTTTGCCAGGAAAATGTTAACAGAGTTAATTCCAATTTGAGGATGGATTTCCACAACAATGGATCCAATGAGTGGTTGGGATTCCGTTTGGAACTTATTGGGAGCCTAGTCCTTTGCCTTTCTACCATGTTTATGATCTTGTTACCTAGCAGCATCGTCCGCCCAGGTAAGCATATGCTACAATCTCGGATTCTTAGACTACAACTCTTAATGATTTCAATGTGAATGCATAAAGCATTTGATCACTTGAATGTATGTCTCGGCTCCTCTATAGCAAGCTGTATATTAAAGCAGCTGAATGCATACTGTCATGCCACTTTTATACGACGAAATCTTTTGGATTTTACCATCTGAAGCACTTGCTTTGCAATCATTTGATTAAATTGTGTGCCTGACATAGTCAAAAGCAGACCAATGATAGTATCTAGTGCCCTTAAATATCTTTTAAATACTTCTTGAACAAACTTGTCTTCTTTTGCATAATGCAGAAAATGTTGGGTTATCTCTCTCATATGGGTTGTCCCTCAATGGTGTGTTGTTCTGGGCCATATATATGAGCTGCTTTGTGGAAAACAGGATGGTTTCGGTTGAAAGAATAAAGCAATTTTCAAGTATTCAGCCAGAAGCAGCATGGCATATCGAAGACCGTCTTCCTCCTCCAAATTGGCCTGCCCATGGCAATGTTGAGCTCAAAGACTTGCAGGTAACTTGGCTTTTAGACTATTCTGGCTATAACTTGGCTGAAAACCTGCTTATCAGTCTTTTAACTGGACTGACCTCTGCTATTAATTTAATTTTTTCTATCAGGTTCGATACCGTCCAAGCACTCCTCTTGTACTTAAAGGCATTACTTTGAGAATTAATGGGGGTGAAAAGATTGGTGTTGTTGGTCGGACGGGGAGTGGGAAGTCGACTTTAATCCAAGTTTTCTTTAGATTGATTGAACCAACAGGAGGGAAAATAATTATTGATGGTATAGATATCTGCATGCTAGGGCTGCACGATCTTAGGTCACGCTTTGGGATCATCCCTCAAGAACCTGTCCTTTTTGAAGGAACTGTGAGAAGCAACGTCGATCCTGTAGGACAGTTTTCAGATGAAGAAATATGGAAGGTAAACATTTTTTTCCTGCCATGTTAGTTCAGTTGTATGGAAGTCTACATGCATATTTTTAGATCTTGTTTCGACTCACTAGAAGTGTTATTATTTTTGCAGAGTCTTGAGCGCTGCCAACTTAAAGATGTGGTGGCTTCAAAACCCGATAAACTCGATTCCTTAGGTAAGTGACTCTCAAGTCTTAACTTATTCATAGTGTATTCATAATAGATCTGTCCGTGAGCCAGGCAGACGGCAGATCTGGACCTGCATTTTCATATTCTGGCTAGCTCGACCTGGTTTGGAATAATTTTTTAATAAAGTAAACAGTAGTTTGAGTCTAATGAAAGTGCCGGGCCAAAGCAAATTCAGATTTGTATTTAAAATTCGAAATTTTTTTCAGGCCGTGACCTAATCCAACCCGCTCATTGGACACCTCTAGTTCATAGTGCCTGAGAATTACCAAAATCCTCAGCTTTTTTTTTTTTTTTTTTTTTTTTCAGTAGTTGATAATGGCGACAACTGGAGCGTGGGGCAAAGGCAGCTTCTATGTTTGGGGAGGGTTATGCTTAAGCACAGCAGGCTTTTGTTCATGGACGAGGCAACTGCATCCGTAGATTCGCAGACCGATGCTATAATCCAAAAGATTATCAGGGAAGACTTTGCAGCCTGCACAATTATCAGCATTGCTCACAGAATACCCACAGTCATGGACTGTGACAGGGTTTTAGTCGTCGATGCAGGTACCGTGACTAACTTCATTTTTGCTACAATGTGTTCCTAAAATGAAATCCCCCCCTCCCCCTCAGATTGAATCAGACTTCAATGCAGGCATTCATCGCTACAGTTTGTCGCATGAATTTCGTTGCTAATTAATGCTAGCTTTTTTTTTTTTTTAAAAAAAAACAACGCAGGAAGGGCAAAAGAATTTGACAGACCATCACGCTTGCTTGAGAGGCCAACACTTTTTGCAGCATTGGTTCAAGAATACGCCAACCGATCTGCCGGACTATAAGCCAAAGGACTCTGCTCGCACTATGTAAAACAAATCTGCTGGAGGACTTCAACTCAAGTCAAGATTTGCCGGCGGCTAAATTCCTTGGTGACAATAACTATTTTTATGTACCAAAAGTTAAATGAACCCTCGCCCTTAAGTCCCTGGCCTGGACCCTTTTTTTTTTTCCTTCAAATTCTGCTGCTTATTTAGAGAAAATGTGCTATTTGCAATAAAATAAAATTAGAAAGTCTTAATCATCGGATTAACAAGCTTTTCATCCTTACACTTTCCATTCTTTCTACCAAACAAAATCCAGGTACGATCTTTAGTATAATATTTCTATTTTTCATGGATTTTTATTTTTTCCATATTGGATTATTGATGTTTGGTCAGTGAATTAACATATGACCACGTGAAAATATTACCATTTGAAAAACTTTGACGATTTGCTTCTCAAAGAATTATGCATTACCCGGTTTCATTTAGAAGTGAAAGCTATATAGGAAGAATATAAATGAGTTGTAATATAATAATAATAATAAAATGGTTAAACAAGTCGATATAATTAGGAAATTTAATAGTAACTCGATTAAACTACAATATAAAATGTAATTAAAGCTATTTATGTCCTTAAATTAAAAAAAAAAAAAAAGTAACCAAGCATTTGATAATATCATCTATACTATTCCAAAATGTTAATAATACTTTATTGATTTATTTTGATTGTAAAAAAGCAGATGGGCTTAGAATTAAGGGCCTCTACTTTTCTTCAACGTTAAATCGTGAGCCCAAACTAAGAACCCAACGTCAATTAAAAACCCCTGCAAAAACCCTAGCCAACAATTCTGATTTCTGTGAGAGAGAGAGAGAGAGAGAGAGGAAGATCCGATGGGGAGGTCGAGAAGGAAATACAAACAATCTCGTGCCAAGGTGAAAGTTGGTCTCCCGAGGAAGAACCCTCACGTCTTCAAGCCATCCTTCACTCTTCCTCCGAAGCTCCGCTCCCTCGTTGAGGTCGACGATGCCCGCTCCAAGTGGGACGACAAAGCCAGCGTCATCCAAAACTACAAGTCCTTCGGCGTCGTTTCTAACCCTAACATCCTCGGCGTCCGTTCTCGTACTTCTCACATCGTGGAAAGCGATTCCCTCCAAGTACCCCCTCCTCCGGCTGATCAACCTGCTGATGAATTTGAGCACATTGATTCCGGTAGCGATCTCGAAGAAGATGGTGAGTCCCACCCCCCCCCTTTTCCGTTCTGCATTTCAATTTTGGGTCTATTTAGGTTTGAGAGTATTTGGTTCAATTACAAGGTGGTTCCTTGAGATGAAAATATTTAACCAATGAATTCGAGCTATTATGAAATTGTAATTCTTTCTCAATTGCTTCATAGAAATGTATTGGTAAAATTTAGATCTTTCACTTTCTGAAAACTTTTAACTTCCTTTTAGGACTAATGCGAAAAGCGGTTGCATTACCCTTTTCCCTTCTCAATCGACTATTTTAACATGCTTTATCTTTGCCATTCTAGACTTAAAAACAGCACTGGGGAAGAAGCGAAGAGATGGAAAAAGCACACATTTACAGCCATTGACCACTATGCAACGTCTTCATATTGGCCGGCTGATCGAGAAATATGGCGATGATTACCAGGTTGGGTGGTATTTTCTTTCATATAATTTATTGTTCCAAATTCCAATAATAGTATTTCACTAATTCTTGTTGATGGTAGTTTTGCTTATTAATGCTTTTATATTTACAGGCAATGTTCATGGATATAAAACTAAATAAGATGCAGCATTCGGTTGCTACTTTGGAGAAACTATGTAAGAGACATCTCATGTTTAGAGATAAAAATCCTTTGATATTATCCAGCTGAGAATGTTTCAAGTGTCTGCATGCCAATCTCTCAGGGCTCTGGAGTTTGTAGAAGTTCCGAAGAAGGTGATAGTTTTTGCTCTTTTTATTTTACAGTATGATCAATGATGCTATACGGATAGGCAGTGATCCGTAGCCATGCTCATTGCTCAACTTTCAATTTGGACTATTGTATTCTCATCTTGACAAGGAAGTAAAAGAAGTATTCATTTTCAGTTTCAGTTTCATTAGAAAAGTTCATTGGTAACTTTTTCCTGCTTTGAGTTTCTGCGCTTTTGTAAGTCATTTCTGAGTGGTAAACCCGCTAATTCTGTATTGGAGCAAATAAGAAGAATCTCAAATAGGAAAGTAAAGTGCCGGTCTGAAATTAGAAAAGGAATGTTAAGGCGATCCCAGGAAAACCCATATTTTGTTTTAAGTAATAAATTATTACAAAACATGATTACTATATATATTGCAATATGCTTGTCGTCAAGCTTGCTAAAGAAACATGGGATGCGACCAGAGAGAGAATTAGAATTCAGGATTAGCTTTCCTGGTTATTAGAATACGGGCTTAGCTTTCTTGGTTCTTGCTAAAGAAACAAGGGATGTTGATGTGTAAAAATTCGATGTTTAGTCGAATTAGTTTATATAATTATTTAAAAAGAAAAACGATGTCGGTATGTTTCGAGTTGAATCTTGTGCAAATCTTTTTCCTATTTCTGGATTGCAGAGTATTAAAAAAATTTGTTTGATTCTAGTCATTCACTGTAGATGTGAATGGTATATGAGTAAACAAGCAATAGCATGACAAAGGCCTTTTAAGTTGTAAGCAATTGCTTTCTAAACAAACCAACAGGAATGTCTCTCAAATGACAAGAAATAGGCCTATAACCCCCATTATTAGTGTCAATTATTGTCCAATGCTCCACTAAGGAAAAAAGACGGGATGGGATAGCCTGTCGTTTACCTTTCAGAAATACGTAAACGCTGTCGTTTATGTATTTTTTTTTTTCTCTCAAGTTTATCCTAAATACTCAATCTTTTCTTATGGACGAAGCGACTATACAAGCAAATAGCTGTCTTGGTATAATTAATCAAGCAAGGTGAGCTTGGACAAGATATTGCTTGCTTATGCTAAAGATTAAAAACTATTAACTGTGATTTTTTTTTCAATTTAAACAATAAATTATTATAAATATATATGGAATAAAATAAAAAAAATTTGAGATTCAAATGTATTCCAATTGAAGATAATTATATGTTAAAATAATAAAATTAAAAAAAATATGGGATAGCATTTTAATTATTGCCACCAAAGTCCGAAAGCCACGTCACACGAGTTCCTTGATTTGCAAATGGCAAGGTGTCATCCGTGGGGAAATTAGCATCCACATTTTCACAGGCAATACCCGAATCCGAGCATGACGACAGTGGAAATTCGGCTGGCAGTCATTGCCTAATATAGGGATAGGCACCAAATCATAATCAGTGAATTGCGTCTTCTAGTTGGATCTTCCTTCTTCTATACCTTATTTTTATCTTTTAACATGCTTATGCCTTACGCGTTACGCCCTTAACGCGCATAGTGTTTTTCTTTCTCAATAAATTCCTTCACAACAGCCACTTTTTTTTTCTTCAATCCCGAATTCGAAACCCAAATTCAAAAGTCGAAACACTGAACAAGAGAAGAGCTTTCAATGGCAACGTCGGAGAAGCAAGCTATGGTAGTTGGAATCGACGATAGCGAGCACAGTTTCTACGCGCTGGAATGGACGCTTGATCACTTCTTTGTTCCTTTCGGTTCCAATACTCCTTTCAAGCTCTTCATCGTTCATGCCAAGCCTTCTGCTTCTTCTGCTGTTGGTCTCGCTGGACCTGGTATTTGCCTTCCTCAATATTATTTACCCAAATTCTTTCTTGGAGTTCTTTTTCCAGTAATATTCTTATTGACGTATTATTGTAGGAGCTGCTGATGTGTTGCCCTATGTAGATGCGGATTTAAGGAAAATCGCTGCCAGGGTTATAGAAAAAGCCAAGGAACTCTGCCTTAGTAAATCGGTATTCATCATTATATATGTTTACGGTTATTGTTTCTTTTCTGACTTTGTTTTTGTATGATCAAGATCAGAGTGATCATTTCCTTTTACAACATAAACCGGAGAACAGTAGCACTCTTTAGAAAATTTTGATGTTTGTGATGTAAATAGCGGCTGCAATGGAATTGTTACTGTGTTATTTTGTAGTTTTCGATTCTCTCTTACCACTGATATTTTTTCGCAATCGACCACGAAACATTTATTACTTTAAATTGGAGGATAAATTTAGACCTAAAAATTGGAGGTCAATAAAGTTTATTTTAGGTTATGATAGTGTCTGATATGTCTCTGACTTTCTTGAAAAAGCCTATTACGTTAGTCAATCTATTGATTTAACTCTACGACTCCTATATTAGGTAAATAGAAACCATGCCATTTCTCTTAGTAATTAATTGGTGGGTCAAGGTCAAGGTCCATAATCCAGAGTTCAAACTGCCATTTTAGCCTAATTAAAGGGGGGAAAAAGTATTAGTTCTACCGCATATCTATCTTAACAGCCAATCTAATCGTTTTCGGTTTTTATGCAGGTGAATGATGCCGTAGTTGAAGTGGTGGAAGGTGATGCCAGGAATGTTCTTTGCGAGGCTGTAGAAAAACACCATGCCTCAATACTTGTTGTCGGCAGCCATGGTTATGGAGCTATAAAGAGGTAAACACACATACACACACACACATATATATATATATATATTGAGATAAAGATTGGGAATTTTATGATGTGCCATTTACTCTTTAATCTATTTCTCTTTAATTAAAATACTATTATAGTTTCCTAATTAAGTTTCAAAATCACTAAATGAATCATTACTATAGATCTGCTATATGATCTTGCAGATTATAACCTGGCTTGTTCTTTCTCACTGTTGTATTTCCTGTCATTGAACTTTCTTTTATATGTTGTGATGAATTAAGCACTCAGAAAACTGAGCAGAAATAACTAAATTTTCTAGCAGAAATAACTAAATTTTCTACCATAATACAAGTTTATTTCAGTCCTACTTTTAACAAATTATCACATATTCTATTTCAGGGCTGTTCTCGGTAGTGTGAGTGATTATTGTGCTCATCATGCTCATTGCTCTGTGATGATCGTGAAGAGGCCTAAGATCAAACATTAATCCGTGTATGTGTGCCTAAATAAAGAATTGAACAACCGTGGTTTACTGCTTATTCTTAGTTACCTAATAACCATGATGTTGCTGACTCTGGTACCAATAATGCTCAATATTGAATATTGGTGTAAATAAGCAAAATTTTAAGTAATTCTTAT
This sequence comes from Adansonia grandidieri, assembly GCA_038382065.1. Taxonomy (NCBI): domain Eukaryota; kingdom Viridiplantae; phylum Streptophyta; class Magnoliopsida; order Malvales; family Malvaceae; genus Adansonia; species Adansonia grandidieri. Next base: position 4,704,255 of record JBBYHK010000022.1, read on the forward strand.
GCAGATGTCTGATATTTTAGTTATGTTTGTACATGTGTTGTTGTTATATATTCTGCTTAATCTGTCATGCGAGTGCTTGAATAGAGAAGCCTAGCGAGTGCTTAAATAGACAAAGCATAGTGATAATTACAGGGGGTGGGATAGTGGAGAGAAATTAGTGTTGAGTTGGATCACTGTGTCTGGACTGACACTTCCTCCTTTGAGAAAATGGGAATACCAATATGAAGAAAGCTTAGGTTGTCTCTTCAACTCCGGATCATCCAAATCTACATAAAACAAGCCGAAACTTGATCGGTAACCATCCAGTATCTCCAGCACGTCCAGGAAGGACCAAGAAAAATACCCTCTTATATCTGATCCATTCCTTCAAAAAGTTTCGAAAGGAGCAAAGAAAAACATCAGACTAAATAATATAACCTTGCTAAAGGATTAATGAGTCCTATGTAGTACCTAAAACATACGTATCTCATTCAAGAGGCTGTTGGCTAGGCTAGACGTTGGTCTAAACAAGTGTACCTTATTGCATCCAGCACGCTCCCGATGTATGCCTGCAGATATTCCACTCTTGATGTGTCTTCCAAGGTTGAATTGCGCTTGGTTTTTTGACCTGCCAAGGCACCATCCCATGTTCACCAAATAGATGAAAGTCAGGAATAATGAAATATAAATATATATATATGTATATAGTTTCGGTATTGCCTTCGTTGTCCGTTATTTATGAAACAGCTGCTTGTGGTTTTCACTTTTTAAGGGTTTCAATCACTTAACCTGTATTTCGAGAAATACTTTTATGACGTCAAGTTTTCAATCGAGAAAACTTGGCCAGAAACACTTTCATTATAAAACAAATAATTCATTAGTTTTAGGGATTATGTTTCATGAACATAACGTAGGGACAAGGGCTGATTTTAATGTGCTTTTCACTTGAAAAGAAAGGAAAAAGATTGATATTCAATCCAAAGAACAACTTAAAACAGACAAGTAGGTGCACTAATTTGCATGTCTGTGAAAGAGAGAGGTACCATTTTCAACAATGTAAAGAGGAGGATTGCCATATACTTGCTTAATATACTCCAGCACTCCTTGCAAGCCCCGTGGTAATATGGGATACTGAGCAATGAAGCTGATTATTAATTCAAACCCTAAAATGAAACCAAAAAAACATAAAAATTGCAACAATATATTGCAACTCACCTCAGAAGCCACGAAAATATCTTCCAGGTCTGCAAGAAACAGAGTGATTAGCTTTTACCTTATGAATATTCCTTTGACTCGTTGAATCTCGTGACTATTTAAGCTATTAATCTTGGATGATTCAATGCTTATAACATACTTATTATCTTTGCAGCAGTATCCAAGTTAAAATCTCTTTGTTTCAACACCAGACTGCCAGGGTCATTTTGGATGTAGCATGTTGTGTAATGTATTACCCCCAAGAAGTCAAATGAGCCCCTAACAATTTGAGATTCACGATTGGTAAAGGTAGGAATTCTGGAGCCAACCAATTTCTTCATTGTGTCAGGATAATCTCCAAATACCAACGGATTTGCAATCCTGCAGTACAACAAATCAAGTGGAAATTAGTAGTATTGAAGGGCATCTAGATATGGTATAAAAATCAATATGTAAACGCGAATGACGATATTGAAAAATTGTCCCTCAGACATACACGCTATCCTAATAACACCTTATGTATAGGACTCACCAACCAATATAGAAATCATTGATTCTTTGAACTGCCATTGTATCCTCTGTTGAGTTTGTATTAGGTACAGCCCCAAATGTGTAGATACTAATACCTATGAATCCATTCTGCTTTTCCTGCATTATCACACATTGCTCTTAATTATATATGGGGCATTATCTTAGATGTTTCTTATCCTAAAGTTCTTAATCTGTTCTGGCATTGAAACATCATTGGCTGAAAACTAATAATTTTGAAGAATTTGTGCTCAGCAAAATGGCATTCAGACAGGATTAGTTTTCAGGAATAATTTTCCAAGTTCCTTATTGTTGATATAAAAATGGAATACTAGAGCATCAACTGGTCTTTTTGCTAGAAACAATGAAAATGAAATAAATACATAACATCGACAGAAAATGAAAGTTAAAATGATTCTTGATATGAAAACTTTAGCTTTTACTTGATATTTTCTCTCGTACAATCTTGCAGCGGATGCATGTGCCAGCAATATATTATGAACAACTGTGTATGGCTCAGAAGAGGAGTTGCCTCTGGTACAGTTTATTCCGAAAGGTGAAGAGCAATGCCTTGGGGGAATAAATCCCTGATCATAGCCTCCAATGGCAAAGACGTTTGGCTCGTTCACTGTAATCCAATATGAAACTCTGTCCCCGAATTCTCTAAAGCACACATCTGCATAAGCTGTGAAGTCCTTCCTGCATTGATGATTGGATGATTCAGCACATTCATTGACCTCTATTGAGCTTAATATACACAATATGCAAATGAAAAAGTGATAAGAACAAAGAAAAGTACACAATTCTTCGGTCAATCCATCCACCATACTCATCTTCAAGTGCCTGCGGGATATCAGCATTGTCTAAAGTAACATGAGGCTGTATTCCTGCGTAGTCAAGTCATAAAGATATCATTAGAGTAAAAGAATACTCCTAAAATATGGTATGGCAAGCATTGTTCAACTTTGAAAATGAAATGTTTTCGAACTACTGAAGATATTGAAAAAAGTTGGTCCCAACCATAGCTGATTAGTTCATTGATGAGGTTGTTATAATATTGTACACCCTTTGGATTGAGAGGCCCTCTTCCATCTGAAACAAGAAGAAGATCAAATGCGACGCAAAGATCTGGGAAATGCTATTGTTCTTTTGCTAATATATAAGTAAACCAGAATATGAAAATAGTACTTGGGATAAGTCCAAAATTTGAAAATCTTACTTGGGATAAGTCTTGACCAGGAGATTGAAAACCTGTAGGCATCCAAGCCCATTTCTGCCATAAGTTTTACGTCTTCCTGAAAAAAAGGGAATATTAGCATAATTACACTGAGACAAATCGTCAAACGGAATCAAATTTGGTATAGTTGAAACTTGAAACTAAGGCAATCAATAGTTAGTTGCAAATTCATGGTCATACAGCCATTGTAACATTATGGTCCATAAAAACACTTGGTTTCTTCATCACAGGCATGCATGGAGTTAAAAAGGCAATGTAAGAAAGAGTCACGAATTAAAAACCTAGATTTATGTACCTTGTATTTGTGGTATTGATCGACAGCTACATCTCCTGTGGCTCCGTTAGAATACCCTGAAATGTTATTCAGTGGTCGTGAGATTATTTGTTAAATGATACATTTGATATTCCACACAAACAAATCATTAAATTTTTGGGACTTGGACACCCTCCGTGATTCTGGACAAAGGTCAAAGAAGAGTCAAAGTTCTCCGGTTAATTCCAGGTAATTTGTTTTCTAAAACGAGGACTCAAAGACTTGAAGTTGAAGGTAATGGCTAACCTTCGGTTTAACCTAGTTGGTTCATTCAGCCATCGAAAGTGGATGAGCCAAAAGTTTCCAACACCCTAAACCATTGACACGAAGAAGTTTGAAGAAAAGCAACAACTTAGGAAGAGAAAAAGCTAACCAGAGTGGGCAAAAGTATCCCAAATGCTTGGAGTCCTCCCATCTTCGCTTGCTGCTCCCTCCACCTTTCATATGAAATCAAAAACTAGTCATTCTTACCTAATCGGTATTAATCGACCTTTTGCCTTTAATTAATGCATAAATTGCCTTTTGTTCATAATCATTGTTCAATTACTATCTACCATGTCCGAAGTGTAAATTCAATAAAAACGCTTGATTGCAGAGATATAAAATCGTAAAAACTAAGCTGACCTGATAAGCACTAGTGGCAGAACCAAAGGCAAAGCCCTGTGGGAAGTCATATCGGCTATATTTATCAGCGCAAAAAACACCAACTGCAAGATTTAGCAGAACTAGAATTAGTAAGCAAGAGAGACTCCTCATTTCCTTTTTTGTCTTAACGTCCCCACTCTTCTTAGTTTCTGGTGAATCGATATGGTTTTTACAACCAGAAGCAACGAGGATAATAAATGATATGAAGACAAAAAAATGCAACGGTGAGCCAATCTTGAATGGATGGCCATGATTCTACATCGAGTCTTGATGGTGACAAAACAAAGGATAACAACTATGGAATTTAGTGGAAAATCAAGGATACGTGTTTAGAAGGCTTTCTGAAGAATCATTTTTTCTTAGATGATCCAACTTCAAATTCAAAGTGTGGCTGCAAAATTCTTATCAACCGATTTCCTTGGTTGGCTCATACATTGTCTACATTATGTAACGTGTGACTAGTATGAAAGGAACCGTTATTTGATCCATGGTTGGTTTATACGATTGTCTTTAAATTGAAAATTTGGGTCTTCAAAATTTACGTGATAGGAACGATAGCTTGATTCATAGCGATCCAATAGCTCGAATACATCCGAGAAATGCCATACAAAGTACGCCCTTGCGTTTGATCCATTCCTTTGAAATTTTGGAAAATGAGGGAAGAAACAAAAAGGAAACCTTTGGACTATATACGCAATTTGAAAATTTGCAATTTAACAGCTTCTTGTTGCATTTTTCATCACCCGTTCTGAAAACTGTGGTATTTAGCTGGAGATTATTTACCAACATATCATACATCCCTAGTTTCGCTAAAAGGAATTTGAAAACTCGGGTACCTGCTAGAGCCCCCGATTCGGAAGCCTCATGTGTAGGACTGCCCTTTCATCAGTGCACTCAACGTAAGAAATCAAAAACTACCAGGCCAATTCCTAAAATACACCCAGATATATTGTGAAAATACATAGCTGAAATCGTGGCTGAACCAATCATTAGAGATTTAAGCTTGGCAATGATAATTATACTTTCTCAAGCTGAGTAAGTATTGAACATGCTCTTTTTAAGCAATTATCAGGTCTTCCTGGCTTTTGGTGTAGGAGATAACCTTTAATAGAAATTCATGGGATTTAATAAACAAAAGAAAAAAGACCCACTGATACATTTAAGTCTAGTAGATTATCAAGCTTTTCTTTAGAACATGAAACTGTGTTTAAGTGCTTCTGGATTTAATAAAAAAATGAAAAAAGACCCACTGATACATGTAAGTCTAGTAGATTATCAAGCTTTTCTTTAGAACATGAAACTGTGTTTAAGTGCTTCTGATCCTCTTGAATGTCCAAAGTTACAGCAAAGGACGGGATTAAGAGTCTGAGTCAATGTTCTACGTTGTTCCAACTCTTCACTTTTCATGAAGAACTCGTATCTGACAAAAATCCAAACATCGGTACAGGGGTACAACCTTCCAAATTCATGAAAAACTTCAAATAACTATACAGACCCATGTTGAATATATATCCATATCCGACATTCACACCCGAGCTATACCTCCACCAAGGCTCATGACTCTTCCTCTTTCCCCAAATTTAGTTACGCCAACAAGAAACTCTTTAAGAGGTATCCTTCTAAGAACTTAACAATAACCGAAAAAGATTGCACCCATGCACAAATGTGAAAACAGAAAAGTGAACCATGAGCCAAGGCCAAAAGGTTGAGTGAAATGAAACAGCCCTAAAAATGCACCAAATATTATTAGACAATTAATTGCAGGAACCAGCGTTGTGATGCAAAACACAACTGTATTTTCAAGATATCATATACAAGCAGTACAAAGCCCTTGGTAGATCTCTAGCCCTTCTATTTCCTGAATATATTACTAGTTTATAAGGATTCCACAATTTTCATAGTGGAGGAAAAACTGCATAACCATTTACAGGACATGAGTACTTAAAATAAAGAATAAGTTAGAGCAACATAGATTCTGAGACCGAAATCAACTTCCACCCTCATCATATTTATAATCTGTCACTAATGCAGACGAACAATTCCCTACCTGTGAAATTTCATTTAACAAACTTCAATCACGGAAACTTAATTCATTGAACAATTGCTGCGCGTACAATCGCACTGGATAATCTAATGATTCAATTACAATGCAACAGATAAAAACATAGCAGTTAAGAAATTAAATATAACCATATCCCAAACATCAGTGTGATCTTCAGACAAAACCAAATTAAAAGCTTTTACAAAAAGCTCAAACCCAAATACAAACAGAATAATAATACTAATGGTTATCACATTGCGAATTCCTCTTATTACAATAAAACAACTTACTAGTTAATTTTGATGTGTTGCAATCTTCTTTAAGTGTACAAAGGCAACTCAGTCCAAGCACCAGAAACATGTCCATTCTCACAGACATAAGCTCGAACGACAGGCTCTCCATCGTCATGGTACCCAAAAACCCGCCTCAAACAGAAAGCAGAATGCAAGTCCCAAGTCTCTTTGCAAGAGCAAAACGCGCAATTCAGATCAATCTTGCTTCTGTTTCCATCATTTATCGTCCTCCACACCCGAGATTTCCTGAAGTTCTTAAAAATCCCTCTGAAAAGCATGTAATTTCGCTTCTCCTCCGTGTGAATGCATCCAGGCCAATCGCTAATGTATAAGCAATCTCCTCGAAACCGGCTCGCCAATAACTTATTCCCTTGTTCTCGGCTTAGGTTCCAAACACCGGTTGCTAAATGGGACCTCAGTGATCTAGAAATCTTCCTTCTTTTACGAACGGAGAATTCACGCTCTGTTTTAATTGTTCCGGTGTCGATTGTCTCTTCTGGATAGCCGTCTATTGAATCGGACGCGTTATAAACAGTGTCGAAATAGAGATCGTCGAAAAGTGACCAGGAACAATCGGACCCGGGAACGTCAACTTCCTGACTCGGATTGGAATTCCCTTCCATTCTGCTGGAATAGGGCTCGGTGGACGGCGGTGAAGCAGGAGGATTGGCTGGCTTGAGATAATTCTCGTCGGGGCCAAGCTCACGTTCGAGGCCAAAATCGGAGTTCTCAAGAAGGATGCCTGCGTGGAGGAGGCCAGGGCAGCAGACAGACAGCTTGTGGAGGGAAGCCCAACCGCCGGGCGGGGCGGAGGAAGAAGCGAGAAGATCAGCGGAAACGGTAGGGATGGTTTTGGAGCATTTTTTTTCAAAGCAGGTGTTACGAATTAGAGAAGAGAATCTGGTACAGACACAAGCGAGACAAGCCCAGCTTGGGGGATCGTCTTCGAGCTTCGAAAAGATGTTTAGAACAACGTCCTCTGGGAGTCTTGAGAACGGCGTCTCTGTCATTGTGGCGAATTCGGGAAATCAAAGGAGGTGAAATTTGATATCGTTGGCGTCTCTCTCAACTTCTATTTTGCTTCTTGGTTTTAAAAACGGCAAAATTTAGATGAGTAGTTGAATGATTACTGTTTTCATTCTTAACCCTTTATACTCCGTGTTTTGGAACACAAACGATCATTCAGGCAAAGAATCTACTAACTGACAGGTGGCGGTGAAAAGACCGTGGGCGTGGGGGCAATTTGTTGTTTGGACAGTTAATTGTAGGATACTTTACTTTGTTTGGTAGTTTTTTTGGTACGGATGCATAGTTAATAACCCTTTCTATAATCTTTTTTTTTTATGGATTACGTTATTTACGTGCATATTGGATGTGTTTCGCCGCGTAATCTTTGTATGAAAATGAATATATTTTAATAAAAAATAATATATTGTTCCGTTTCATTTATTAAAATAAAATATTTATTTTATCAAAATAAAATAAAATAAAAATAAAATAATTATATATAATAATTTAATTTAATAAAATAAAATAATTTAAAATATGAATCACTTTTATAAAGATTTAAATTTTTTAAAATAATTTTATATTTCATTTAAAATTGAAACAACCATTTAACGAAAACATAAAATAATTATTTAATAATTTTTTAAAACAAAATAATAATAAATTATTTTATAAAATAATTATTTTATAAATTAAATAATTATATTATTATAATACGTTAAAATATAATTATAATAAAAATTTTATTATAATAAATCAAATATTAAATAAGAGTGCGGCTAAAAAAAAGGGATGTAAAAGAAGTTGTAAAATATTCTAAAACTACTGGCTTTACTTTACCGGGGGTGCGTGAGTCAATTTTGCCGCAGAATAATGAGAATGATGACTTAACCAAGTGCTATGCTGTCCCTTTCACATCAATCAAAATTTAATTTCAGCACAAAAATCTTGACACTTTTTTATTAAAACATTTATATTCAAAACAACTTAGATTTAACCCATAACATGATACTTGACCACGCACAGCCACACACCATTACCAAGCATCTATCTTCAAGGCCAGACGAGACGGAGGGAGAATTATGTTCCTGCTCCTCCGCACATCTCTCCATCACATATTCCTGTTTGGAGTTGACATTTCATGTGCCAACCTATCAGCTTGTCCCCCATTAATACAAGGACATGATACTCCCACCTCCACAAACTTCAACTTTTCTACCGTCACGCAATTACTTCTAAAAGATCCAGGGTCATCTCTCTTGGCCTCGCAACACATTCCCCGGTTATTACTAGACTAGCTCATCACTATTTACAATAAGCTAATTTACTCGCTGCCTGTTAGATTCAAACATATGTTCCTAACGCATTAGCATTCATGGAAACCCTAAGCAACGGGATTGTACCTCTTTGAAAGATTTTTGGCAAATTTCAATAATATTTTAGCCAATTTTTACAGTAAATTTTCATTTAAGAGAAAATGGTTTTCATTATAAAAATATATTATATTATGCTTTAGCGATTCCGCATAACAACGCCGGGGTCAAATACTAGTAAAATGGTTCAAATGACAGCAAACTTTAAGCCATGAAATCCAGTCCAGCATTATTGGCATACACTTCCAATAAGTTTTCCAACGCTCACGGTAATTTAATCGAAACTTAAATATCAGGGAGTCTTCAGCTTCTAGGTCACAACTCACAAATCAACTCAGCAATTGTAACTTACCTGTCAAATAAAATTTGTTATCAGGTTGCAGTCTAAACTTGAATAAAGCTATGATGTTTTGACCAATGAAATCAACATTTCTTCTTTTCATTTGGCAATGGAATGATATCAACATTTTCTTAACTTAGAAAATCATGTATACCAAACGAAAGACAGTATGAGATGAAGATTCAAGACCTGGATAAACTCTTGCTCCTACTCCTGCTTCTACTCCCACTTGGACTCCTGCTAACACTGCGTCTTTTGGGACTCTTACTCCTTCCTTTTTGACGCTGCAAACAATTAAGTTAAAATCTAATAAAAACATAATAACAGCTGATAAAAGGAGGGAATAGCAACCCAGATCTTAGATTAAACTAACTGGTCAAACAAATTGCACAATGGGACAGAAACCAATTCTTCCAGAGCTGAACAAAAAAAATGCATCTTCGATTTTTAATATTTGACTAAATAGATACCAAAAAATATTCACTTACGGAAGGCAACTGAGATCTGGATCTTGATCGAGATCTGCAAAAGATCCAGAAAGAACCAAAGTTTAAAAATCAACATGTTCCTTTTTAACAACTTTCATGTCCAAGAGCCTTGATGCCCCTTCCATATCAGAATCACCATATTCAAAAGGAATAAATAAAGAAAGCATATATCTTTAGCAGTTAAATAAGGAAATGAAGAATAAAACCAGCTCACAAACCTGCCTACACAAAGGAATAAAACCTAACCTAACAAAATGAAATCCTCAATAATTAAATTTTCACATTTCGACATCAGTGGATATAGAACAAGCAAGCTTCCCTATTGTGCCACCAAAATCCACACGCAATCCACATAGCATGTCTTATTAGCTTGGCAATAACTGGAGCTGAAATTGACAGTGAAATGTTTCCACCGCTCAATGGTGGTGACTTGCAAATCCCAATGCATTTACTTCACTGAAATCCAGCTCTACTATTGCAATTCCTTGAAAAGAAATCCAGCTCTATTATGCAGTCCATCGTCTCCTTTGTTCCCAATCTAGCACCCATGGACATTTATGATGCTATGTACATTAGATGAGGGACAGCAGCGAATGTTTTTAAAGTTGCCCATCTAAAAAACAGCATACCTCTGCAACAATATGAGTTGCATGCAATTGAACCATATTCCCAGAAGATCCTAATATCCAATCCCCAGTTTGCTGCATATATCCACATCTAAAAGACAAACAAGGCAATTTCATATGACAAAAGAAAGAAAGTGGATGTACTTCAAGAGCTGGGATACAGTCAAGACCAAGTTTCACGGATAACCCATCTTCTGGACAAGGAAAGTCTGTAAGTTGAGCACAAATTCATGTTGACAACCACTTGATTCCAGAAAGTATCAACAGATACCTATTCATTGATAACCCAAGTAGATCCCCCTGAATGAAGAAGCACACAAACATGTTTCTATTTCTAATACATTCATTTAACTTGTACAAGAAAGTAAGTGTAAAATACAACAACTTATTAGCATTCACTAATAATCCGGAGTTTACGGTTTCAAATAAGGTCTGCAACTGCTCACAGTTAACTTAAGAGTGTAATATGCCATTTCTAGATATGTGTTTTTCTGTATCTGTTTATGGCACAAGTGAACGAGAAAATTTTCGCTGGAAAACAAATATAGAGACAGAAGGAGGCAATAATAATGAATAGTGACTAAAATATTCCATCAAGTGAGCAACCTATATATTCATTCTTCAAAACAAGTTAGTTCAGCTTCCCAAAGAAAACATTCCATTTTTTTTTTCCAATTTTCAGAAGCCAATATTAGCGGAACTTCTAAGTCTCAAACCTCGGCTTATCTAACACAGAGGATTCATTTTAAATAAAGAATCTTCAAATGCAGCCAAAAATCAACTGCAAGGTTGACAAATCTGATGCATTTACCCATGAGGCAGGGACCACAAGCATATGGTAGAGGAAATTATTATCTGTAAAACCAATAAACAGCAACTAACAATACCAAACAGCATTATCCTTGATACAACAGAAACATATTCAATGGGAAGGAGTAAGCAAGTGTACCCTGACAAAGAGCGAGACCTTGATGCAGAGTGGGATCGAGAAGGAGACCTAGATCTTGACTTTGCAGGTGACTTGCGCGAAGGTTTTGCTCTTGGAGACTTACTGCATTACAATTGCAAGGTTGACATGCAACTTCCAAGCCATAAAAAAATTTCACATCCTAAAAGAATAAGAAAAACCTGCGGCCCTTGCTCCGATCACGAGAGCGGCTGCGACTGTGGCTTCGGCTTCTTGAAAGAGAACGACCACGACTAGGGCTTCTAGAGGAGTCCCGCTTTGAATCATATTCCCTAACCTAAAGGTAAAAATTCTAGTGAGAAAAATGGAATATGATAATAGAAAAAAATGAAATAGCATTAAAAATAGCAAACAAGTAAACTAATCTTTAGTATCATATATGTTCATTGGAGAAATGAATAATATTCGTTCAGTTTCTAAAAGACTAAGTTGAGACCATATACCCGAACATAAGCCCGAGAAAATGCATTCCGAAACTCAGAGTCATCAAGTTTCTTAATCTGCAAAAAAAAAAAAACTGGTATTTTTTTATACATAATAATAATTATTCAGTGATATTATCTAAGGTACGACAAGGTCTTCCTTGATTAATAAGAGTTAAAAGGAAGAAATGTAACTTACAGCATATTTCATATCATCATAGTTGCTGTAGTCCACAATCCCTGTTGTCCCTGATAAACCAGAACACAACTTATATCAGTAAACCTACTGTTTTAAAGTGGTTTAACTTGCAGTCCCATATTGGAGACCTGATTGTAATGGTTTCAATCCATTCAGTTAAGAAAAAAGAAAAGTAAATTTTAAATAAAATTATTCATAAAAGCAAAAGGATCAGCCAACAGCTCTGAGCATCAAACATAGTGTCTTACCACTACCATCACGGAAAACTTGGGAAAAACAAACATCCCCAGCTCGACGCATGTGATCCTGAGTTAAATACATCACAGCATAATTTGTTTTAACGTCCTTCTCTTTTCATATTATAGGTTCCTCTTTTTTTTTATAGGGGCGACTGACAAATTTTAAAAAAAATAAAATTTTACCTTAAGATCCTGCCATGAAGCAGAAGATGGCAATCCAGTGACTAACACTGCACATCATAGCAATCCATTAAAGAAAAATCATAAGTAGCCTAAAATATATAGCACAGAGATATAAAGGGGCATCAAAAAGATAACAAACCACGATATTCAGAACGTTTGGATGGTCCACGCCCACGCCCACCACTATAACTGCTGTGACGATCTAAGGATGAACGCCCACGACCACCATGTGCAAGTTCAACCTGCAATTAATTAATAATAAGCATGAGAAGAGATCTTATTCAAAGCCAAATACATTAAAAAATGGCTACATGCTAAATAAAACCTAAACAATCAAGAAAAGGAAATAACCCGCAAACGCTGTCCTCCAAAGTCATAGCCATCACGACCACGAATGGCATCTTCAGCATCTCGAGCCTCTTCAAACTAAGAAAAATGTAACATCAATACCAGAAACAAAAAACCAAAAACAATAGTAAATAAACAGCCAAAAGAAAAAGCAGCGCCTTAACTCACCTCAACAAATGCATAACCAGGAGGCCTTGGTGGAATTTTCAAGTCAATATGGGCTATAGGACCATACTGCAACAAACGCAAAAAAATGAAGATTATGAGCTTACAGAAAACATATTAATGTAAGAAAGGCATACTATTATATTCAATCAAACCCATACTAAACAAGCCAAACTCAATAGCAGAAACTGTGGTTCCATTCCATAAATTTAAACGAGCCAACCTTTTTTTCACAGCTATAGTCAAGGAAACATATATACAAAACATGAAAAGAAGTATGGCACAACTACATTTAGGTTTTCCTTGGATTTTGATAGCCAGGATTAAAGGTGACATTTGTTGATTAGCTGTCTTTACTTTTGCGGTCTTTTACTCTCATTGATATCTGTAGACCTGATTTGGCAGTCTTTACAATTTCATTCTTTAAAGTTTTAAATATTCACCAGGGATCTAATCCCAAGCACGAAATACAAACCATAAATCCTCAGTTTATATTTTTAAGTTCCAAGTTCCACATAAGACCACTTCTCTGCTCCTAATCTACTCCCAATCAAGTACTTCACAAGTAAAGATCAAAACTGACGTGTTTGCACATAAGAAAACTTCCATTTAACCTCGGACAATTATGAGCTAACAATGTAATTGCGAGTAAAAAAAAAAGGAAAGATAGAAGGTTTATAACCTTGTAAAACAAATCTTCCACTTCCCTCTCGCGAACATCACCAGGAAGATTTCCAACATAAAGAGTCCTGCTCGAACGGCTACTCATTTTTTTCGCTTCCCTGAGAAACACAAAAAGACAAACAAAATCTAACTTCCAGATAATTCCGTTAGGGCTTAAAGAAGAAAACCAAAGATGCACCGATTTAGGGGTTTGAACTACCTGCGACGAAGTAGGGTTTTCCGAAACGGAGATTTTCGAAAACGATATTACTTAGGGTTTTGAAATCTCAGAGAGAGAGAGAGAGAGAGAGAGAGAGAGAGAGGAACAGAAAGTAAGGGCAGGAATATTAGGCGAGAAAACAATAAAATAATGTGGGATAAGATTAGGGCGTGGTGCGCGTACAGGAAACTTGTTGCGTTCTTTCGATATTATTGCAATCAAGCGGCGTCCAATCGACGAAGATGAAAATCCTCCGTTTTTGAGCTTTTGACATCACGTCCAGCTTTTTCTACCTTGGCATTACCGCTGGGTCCTTTTTATTTCGTCAAGGAAAAAGAAATCGCTGACGTATACTCATCAAGTTTGCCAACGAGATTTTGTCGGGCGGTGTAAAGGGCCTGCAAAATAAAAATATCTTAAATACGAATATTTAAGACTTACCATGTATTTGTCAACCGAGTTTCATACATTATTATGGAGTTTATTCAAGGTATTGTGTCAAAAGTTACCGAATTTCTCTGACATGCTAGGAGTTATTTTTTTCTTAGGAAACAAAGACCTATTCAAGATATATGATGGTTATATATGGGTAAAACAACAATTCAAGGATCCATCTCCGAGGAGACTACCGTAAGATTCTCAGAATTTCAATTCAACTATTAACGACACAACCGATTCTCGAATCAATTTTGCTGCCACACACATGAAAGATTAATCATTGCCTCTTTTTGCGTAGGCTCAAGACAACAATATCCATTACAAGGAAGGGGGAAACCAATGTAATTTTGAAAAGAGTTACCAATCCCATCAAAATACAACAATCTCCATGCATATTATTATTCTCGGAAAAATTTAAAGGATCACAAACTGAAATTATCACTATGCATGATGGTGAACACCATCTTCGCCATCCTTGTCTTTTCGTGCAGCAGCTCTTAATTTACGTTGCTCTTCCTTATAAATTCGATTTCTTCGCTGAAACTGCAAAAATTATCAAGACCCACCCCAATGAATGTCAACATACGAAATGGATCATAGCACCATTTTATCAAACATCCACATGGATGTCATCGCCAAAGATCATGGGTTGAATGAAACCAAGAGGATCTAAATACAATTTATGATGCCATGTCCCTAAAAGTAAGGTCCGATTTTATTTACCATTGACCTAAGCTCACATCTAACAGGGTTCTTGGAAGAGAGAATGAGACTGCCAAGATGACTAAATATACAAAAAGCTCATTTATCCTTCATGCTAATGTATTCGAACTAGCTGCCAGTGTAAAACCATTAAACAACATTTGATAGAGAATATATTCACTTTTTTTTTACCATAAATCGCACCAGTCATCACTTGATATCATTTCATCTTGTGAGACTATTTCATAGGTTACAGAAAACTGGCATCTTCTAAGCAAAACCACAACCATAGATGCTATAATTCCAATATGCTCATAACACTGCATGAACAAAACTGCCACTAATTGATCCAGATATCAGGCGTTGTAGCTCTAATACCTTTTGAACTAAACACTCTATGTTTGCAGGAACTAATAGCGATGTGGGTGGAAAAGCATATATTTATCAATTTGCAACAACATTACATGATATTGCAGCCTATATACACTTAATCTATCACATGATATGCCACATCTTTGAATTCATTACGTACCTGAAGAAGTTGACTTTGAGCTTTCTGTGCTGCTGAAGCTCATATGAGTTTAAATTACAAGTAAAGCATATCCCATATACAACTCAAGATCCTATATATTACATCATATCTCCCTTTTTTCCATGCTTTTAAGTTGATCTTACAATTCATCTTCTTGAAAACTCATTTATTATATGGACACAAATTTAGCAGATTCCCTTCCATAAGATATCAAACGAAATGGAAGAGTAAAAAAAGAAAAAAAAAAAAAGGATCAAATAATGCAATTCTTGCTCCAGAAAATAATTGCTGAATATGAGGAATAAAATTAGAAATGAAAATAGTAATTCTGTAGAGAAGTATTCACAGAAGCTCCACGAATCTAAAGTTTAAAATAACCCATTACCCATTACCATCGAATCAATACTCAACAAGTATTGACGGTCATACCCATTAACATGAAAAGTTTAAAATAACATAAAGGTAACTGAATTCTCAAAAGGATTAAATCTATCTAAAACTGGCCACTAAGACGGCAAACAAAGCAGGTACCTATTAATAATTCATAAGCAGCACTATGCTCATCAATATGGATCCAACTTCCTTTTTCTCAAATTAGGGAAAGCCAGAATCTAAACATGCTACATACGGCAGTAACTAGGATTTGGAATTACGATTGAATCAAAAGAATGCAAAACTACTCAATCGCAAATGATCGTCCATAGAAACTAGTTGAGCTGATTCCGGCCCACTTTGGAGTTTTGAGGAATCGCAGGGTGTGAAATTCAGTATGCTCAAGAATCAAGATCACTATCTAACAAAACATGAAATTCAATGGGACAAAAAAAATAGTTTATCTCATAAACTGCATCTAGTCCAGAACAATAGCTAAAATTATAATGTGATGGATCAATAAATGATCTGAGAATACTAATTAGACACTCCATTGGCAAGAATATGAGGAATTAGGGTTTTAGGAACAATTCAACGGCGAAAATTACATGAAGAAATCTAGGAATCGAAGCGAAAGAAAATTAATTGAAAAATTAAAATCGAATGAAGAGGGGGAGAGAAATACCTCTTTGGAATGGTGGAGGCACTCGAGATAGTCTTCACGGAGGAGAGCACAGTCCTTGGGCTCTCTACAACGGGACATGCACTCACTGAAGTCGACCCAGAAATCGTAGCACCTGCCTTTGGTGCCATTAATTCCCCAACCAGATGCCATCTCTTTCTTTCTCTACCTTTCTGGTCTGCTCGATCGGCTGAATGAATTGTATAAAATGTTCAATATGATTACGCGGTGAGGTGAGAAGAAGCACAATCTTCGCTAACTTCAGCCTGTTCCTACAAAATTACCAAAATACCCGATCGACGGGTTTACGGTGCTACCTACGAATTAAAGGTGCTCATTGGCCAGCCGAACTCGAGCCGAATAAAAAATGATATTAATATAAAATGTACTTAGTTAAATTTAATTTTATTTAAAATATTGATTTTAAATTTTGTTTAAATTTTATAAGTAAATAATTTAAATTTATTTATTTATTATATTTTTTATAATTTATTTTTTTAAATATATTTTTCAAATTTTAATTTTTATTAAGTTTTAAAATATAAATAATTTAATTTAATTTAATTTTTAATGCTTACATTATAATATGTATTTTTATATAATAAAAATTTATATATTTGTATAATATAAAATGGGTCGGGTTAGGTTAGACTCAGGTCTTGAAGTTAGAATTAAAGCTCGGTTTTTTTTTCAATCAAGCTTAATTTTTCTGTCGAAGTCTATTTTTTAAATTTAATATTTTTATTTAAACTTTCGTAAATATTGACTAAACCTTTTAAGCTTAGACAGTATGTTGAATTAATTAAACACTAATTAAAAAGTTACGTTAAAACCTTTAAAACTATTAGAATTTAAGTGAAAAAAAATGTATTTTTTTAAAACAAGTTAAAATTTAAAAAAAATAAAAAAACATTTTTTTTTAAGTGAGTAATTCTTTTACTAAATAGTATTTTTAAAAAATATATAAATTAAATATCATTAATTTATTTTATTATTATTATTATTTAAATTTAATTTTTATATAATTTCGTTTACTGTGTCATTTAAGGGATTTTACAATAATATAAAAATAAGAATAATTATATATTTTCATATCTAAAAAATCTACATACCATTCCATTTTTAAACATAATTCCTTTTAATCATTTTTCTTTTCATAAACCCATACAGTGGTATGCCATAATCTAGTTTTCGTATATTATTTTTTTTAAGAAACATGTTATATTTTAAAAAAGGTAATAAGTTAAAAAAAAAAGTAGTTTTTAAAAAATAAATGTTAATGGATGATTATTTTTAAATTAAAAGATTTAAATATTAATTTTATTAATAATAAAATTTTTTAATTGATATCACAGTTAAAGTGAGATCAATTCAATTATAAAAATTATATAAAATTAAAAATTATATTCCTAAAATGAAACAAAAAATATTTAAAATTTTTAGTTTTAAAATTAATTTGTTCACTAACAATCTACTATTTTTTAAATTTTTAAAAAATAATTATTTGTAAAAAACTAAATTTATTTTTTAATTATAATTTTTTAAAAATTATAATAATTAAAATAAAACATGATTTTTATCGAAGTCTAAAATTTTAATTTCAGATTTAGTATAGATACTATAAGATTTAGCTAAATTGCTGAATGACGCGTGGTGCCAAAAGATCAGCTGCAGCCTTGCCTTCGCCACGGCCATTACGCACGAGCTTGACCCAAGAGTTCTCTCTAACTCTTGTAAGGCTAAAAGTCCCACCGAGTTTTCAACTCTAAATGAATATCTTTCAAAAGAAAACCAAAGAAAATTATTTAAAACAAAAAAAAGTAAAATAGGAGTTGGTTCTGCGAATCGGAACTGCAAAACCTGAATCTCCAAATCCTTGTTTTTAGTTTGGAATCCTTTGTATTGAAGAATCTGCTGCCATCCCATGTCGCACAAGGCTCTTGACTCACGCTACTCATTAGACGCGTGCACGTTCCAGCTCCATTCATGGAGACCTTTCCACCTCCAACAAGTCCTAGACTCCTCGGATCCCCAACATACCCCGCCAAAACTCTCCTCCACCAATGGCTTCCATCCCAAACGCCCTTGCCTCTCCGATCGCACTACTTCTTTTTCCATCGACCTGTCCAAGCTAAGCCTTCTCGACGACGACAATAACAACAATAACAACAATCCAATCTCCGGCAATACCAAGAGAAGTAGCTTCGGGCTGTTCGAAAGAAAGCGACGCCGCCGTGGGTCGAGGTCGGTGTCTGGTCGGAGCTCCGATCGGAGCGGGACTCGAAGGTGCTGTTCTGTGGGGGCGTCGGCGGCGTATGGGACGTGCTCGGATTTTCCGGTGGCGATAGGGACGGACTCGAGTGGGGAACTGTTTGGCAATGGTGGGGATTCTTATTGGGCCTCGGATGTGAGCGAGGCCCGGAATAACAGGAGGGAAAGAGGGGATGGTGGGAGTGGAGAGAAGGAGAGTTTAGGCGGACAATTTGGGGGTTTTGATGCTCAAGGGAATGATTCTGGGTATGGGAGTGAGACTGGTTATCGTGGGGATGGAGAGTTTGGGTATGGGGATGAGGTTGATGAAGAAGAAGAGGACAATCGCTTGTTGCTTTGGGGGGATCACTTTGGAGGTATTGCTAATGTTCTTGTTATTTGATTATTTGGTTCCTTATTTGTACTTCTTTATATATTTCTCGGATTTTTTTTTTGTTGGAAAATACAGTTAAATGATAGGAGTTTATGATCTTCGGATTGAGGATTTTTGTTTGCATAATTGCTGCAATGCTGGTGTTCTTTCTTCTTTTTGTTTTGTTATGTTCTTTCAAAGCAGTTTGGCTAAAAGTGTTTTAGGTACTGCTATTAGTGGTACAATTAAGTATGAAGAATTGAGAATGCATGCCGATTTAACCTATGTTACCCAGACTCTGGTGAGTGTCCGTTTTGGGCATGTGACTACATAGGTATACTCAATCTTCCAAGTTTTTCTCATATATTTTATGAAGATCAAACAGTCCTACCTATGTCTAAATGTGTTTCGCGCACAGGTATTTTAGGAAACTGAAGTGTCTTGATAACATAGGATTTAACTTATCTGACTATAATGGATAAATTTACCAGAATTAGTTCTACTGGATTTTGCTGCTCTCTCTTAGTCCAAATAATGAACTTATGGTTTCAATACGATGAATGTGCACTAAATGAGCTTGAATGGTAAATTACATTGGATAAGCATTTGGATCAGCTAAGTGCGAAAAACAATAGATTTAGTTTCCAGAGTACAAGAATTTACGGCTGGGATCATATAGGTTTCTAAGTTCTTATGTTATAGAGAATTGTCTTGTAACTTGAAGCATTGTATTGTAGCCTCTGGCCGAAGGCAATTTGGAGGATCAGATCAGATGGCCAACCATTTTTAGTGGTCTTAGGCGACATATATGTGGTGTTTTATAATCTTGTTAGATGAGGAAAGTGGTGTGACTTGAGTGGCAATTTATTTTAGTGTTGCTTTAACAAACTCTTCGTGTCCCCATAGGCGATATAACCCGGTCTTATAAATCATAAAATCTTCCCTGTTGCATTCCCGGATGTGTTTTTACAGCAGATCTGTGTTTTTCATTTCTTTATTTAATGGATAGCCTTGTGGTTTTCAAGTTCACCTCTGTGAACTTGGCTAATGGTCTACAAAAGAGCTATTAGACAGAAATTATTGTTGTGCCTTCACATCTCCCTTTGGCTTACTTTTTCCTGTTTGCTTGTTGTTTCATGAACTGAATTGCCTTTTCCTTGCTCCAGATGCGCATTCCAAGGTGGAAATTGTTGGGGAGAACACATTCTCTGATCAGAAAGCCCATCATAGATGCCGTCGCAAAAAACATGATTATAGAATGGTTGATTCCACGAGGTAAATTATTCAGTTATTGAATAAAAACATGCTCTCTTATTCCAAGCTTGGTCATAGTTTATACGTTGCGAAAGGATTTGTTGGCTTCTAGATTTCTACTCGAGAGTTGAATGAGTGATTATAATGTATCAATAACCTTACGACCTTGTGAAGTCAGAAAATTTTTCCATCGATGAGTGGGTGACATTCTTCGGGGTCTCAGCACAGATGCTTTCATGAAGTTAAGCATAAAAGATTTTTGGACGTGCATTAACATTGTAACATTTTTTGTAAGAAAGCAAATGTAAATTATACTATTGAGATTCATGTTTTGGTCTCTACTTTGGTTGAAGTTATCCTTTCTGAAAGTTCCCAATGTGCCTTGAGCCTTTATCGGAGAACGAAATTCATGTACAATTACAGTGAAATGATTGTGTTCTAAGCATAAGTTGTGGCAAAAGGCCAGGTTAGAAATTTTGTGTATCAAGAGCTTAATAATACCCATAATGTTCACAAGTGCTGAAATATTGAGCAATGCTTCAGAGATTGAATGTATTTTCTTTTTTTAACTCTGCGTTTTCTATATAAAAAAAATAATCAATTTGCACCTTAAATCTAATTATTATCCGTCTCCTATTTTCTTTCTTTTATTTTTCACATTTTAGAAAGAGATAAATCCTTTATTTTGTACTTGTACTAATACAAGTATTTTATATAATGGTTTCGGAAAATTATTATATTAATTAAAGTGTTTCTTATTTTTAATGCAGTTAATTCTTCACTACAATTATAAATAAATAATAACTTAACAAAATTTTGAAAATACCGAATAAAATTTTAATCAATTAGAGCTAATAAACGACACCGTTTTAAAAGCTAGTGCTAGCAAACAAGCAAGGTTTTGTACAGAGCTAGAAAAAGAGGACTGCGAGTACGAAGTGAGAGAAAGAGAGAAGTGAGAGATGGCAAGAGGAGAAGTACTAAGCGCGTACAGGGCTCTTCTAAGAGCGACACGGAAATCATTTGCGGGCGACACCTTGATGCTCAACGCCTCCGCCGTTGAGGCTCGCAAGAAATTCGACGCCAATCGTCACGTGACCTCTGAGCCCGAGATCCGGAGACTCCTCGAGGAAGCGCGTGAGGCCTCCCATTTCATTTCCACCATGATCGTTCAAGCCAAGCTCAACGAACGCGGTGGCTACGGTACTTATGTCTTCATTTTATCATAATTTGCATTGCATTTGCACCTCTAAGTTTTACATCCATGCAGCACGTGGACCGGCTTATACGTTTCACTTTGAATGATCACCACGTGTTCGATGGATTGTCTGTTTGATCTCTTCTTTCACTTCTTCGTATTTTTTTTTCTTTCTCTGTTGACATACACTACTGCTTATTCAAGGGTCGTAATTTTAAGCGCTGTTGCTGATTTCTGCAGAGGTGAAGCCGAGTAAGGAGCATGCAGGTGCTACACTGGAGATCCCCTCCGAAGAGATAACTAGAAAATCTGCATCACAGTCGAAACAATGAACTTTTGCTTTTATCAGATACACCACTATTCTATTTTGTTTACTTCTTGCTGTCTGCTAATATAACCCTTGAGCTTCTTCTGTTTGTAATAATTGAGCTTCGTCTGTTTTGGAATGTCCATCAATTGTTATTCCATCCAAGCAAAAACCATTTTAATTGGTTGCTCAAAATTTTATTCAAAGTGAAACAAGTATGTGGCAATTTTTGAATTGGTTTATGAGGGTTTGTCTCATTAATAAGTTTCAGTATTTTCAGATTCTAAAGGAGACACCAACATGGTGCAATCTGATTGAATAACATCGAAAATCAATTTGCCTTCAAAATGTTTGAGGAAAAGCTTTGCTATAATGCTGCACTGCGCCTGCAATGTGCCCTCAAAATGTCAAAACTGTAGGGATCACAGAAGGAAGCTGATGTTGTAGCAGCCTTGGCAACCACTTTCATGTGAATTGCATTATTGATTTGACAGAGAATCATGTGACTTGGACTAAAGAGGATTTGATCACCCTTTCCCTTCAGGTAAAAACAGTCTCTTGTTGAAACCCAAAACTATGGCTGCTAGAAGTAACTGCAATTTAGCCTAAACAAAATGACCTTGTCTTACCATATCCCTCTCTCTTTTTAAAAAAAAAAAATTTTTTTAATCTCATTTGCTGTATTTAAGTCTTTATCATCATACAACTCAATGACGAGTGCTATCTGAATCTATGAAACTAACTAATTTCATTTCGCGGATTTGAACCTCTGGACCACTGTTTGTGACCTTTTTTCAAGGACAGACAATTTTCTGAAATCTAAAAGGGATTTGATTTCATGGAGAAAATGATGTTTTGTAACGGCAATGGTCATTGCTGTTTGTGCATGACTTGATCTTTACAAGACACCTAACAGATCTAATCTCATCCAATCTCATGAGTAACGCACCTGTCCTAGCTTTCACATGTTCTTCACTCTATCTTTAATCCATTTCAATACCCCTTCATAAATTTATTGCATTCACCAGTCTCTCGCTTTCTCCAGTTCAAAAAGAGTGCCCGTCAGCCCAAAAAAAAACCCTTTTTAAAGCTATATATTCTGTGTAAATTCAGAGAAATCACGGTTCATGAACAATAAGGCTAATGGCAAACATTAATTTTTACCTGACATTTTTGCTTCTCATAAGCCTTCTAAAACCAAGTCAATCAGCCCCAAAAGCAGCAAGCAATTATGTGCAAGATGCATGTAGTGTAACCAGATATCGTGCCCTTTGCATCAACTCACTAGCATCATTTTCTAGCACTGCTAAGACAAGTCCAAGCAAGTGGGCGAGAGCTGGGGTCTCAGTGACTTTAGGAGAAACCAAGAGAGTTGTTCAGCACCTAATGAAAGTGAAGAACTGCACGGAGATGAGAGGGAGATACAAAATTCCCCTTTCAGATTGCATCGAGGGCTTTCAAACTGCAATCGACCAGCTACACGGGTCACTTGGTGTTCTTAGGAAGCTGAGTGCCAGGAATTTTTATGCGCAGATGGGGGATGTAACTACTTGGTTGAGTGCAACACTAACTGATCAAGAAACTTGCTTGGATGGTTTTGAGAATCCAAGGGGAAAGCAAGCCAAAATGCTGCGAAATCGGGTTTTGAGATCTTCATATTTTACTAGTAATGCTTTAGCTTTGGTGAATAAACTTGCAACCTCCGGGTTAGAAAGCTTAAATGATCCTTGACGCTTCTGAAATACATGAAGAAGTGTTTATAATTAACAAAAGGAAAAAAAAATGGGGCAGCGTATTTCAACTGAACAAAAGGCTTCAGATGTTTAACTCAGTATGATAATTAAGCCACCCAGCACTAAAACAATATTTTGTTTCCATGGCCATGAAACTATCAGCTATATGTACGAAATATATATGTACGTATATACTATTAGCTTGTTCATGTAAGTAAAACCCCTGCTTTGAATTTTATTTTATCTTTAATTTTTTTTACTTTTCATGATTTGCCTTGTACTTCAACCGTCCTGGGGTAGTGGGTAAACAACTTTCATTCTCCCACTGATTCAACAAAAACACCTAAAACAGGGTTAAATCTTCCATGTCAATATCAAATATTGTCTTTCAACTGTCATAAATTTCATGCATCATCATCATTCATCAAATTTATAAAAACTATTTTTATGCATTTATTTTCATTCGAATGATGATAAAAAGAACAACGAGGCTTTGAATCTCCACTTCAATGTTACAGCGAAGTATGGAAAACGATGCTAATGAAAACTAAGTAGCAATTCCAATGACTAACACATGAGATATGTTCTCCAAAACATGACACTTATAATAATAATAAGAAAAATGTTGGATCCATCTTTAGAAACGATGTTAATGTCTTCCATATTGCCCACACCCCTGACTTATAACTAAAGACTAAACATCGGTCTTTCTGTTAGATAGATAAGACTGAATTGGTGTAAAGGTTATGTCATAATTTGATGATAATTAAAGACGGCACCTGTCTGTCTATAAACTAATACCTAATTTCATTCCAGACTTTTGACTGTACATGTTCATGGCTTTGGAATCGGGAAGAGTCCGTCTGTCAAACAAGTTGCTTACAACGACAACCAGGTTTTTTACACCCTTTTAAATCAACAAATTTAATAGAATTCTTCCAATGAAGATAATAGTTTAATCATGTAAATATATAATTACTAGGTGTTTCCTCCCATGACTGTAATAAGTTAAGCTGTCTTAATCAGCTGATATCATAGGACTAGAGATTTACATATAGTTGCTGCTTGTTTAGACTTTAGACTTTAGACTGTCCAAACCAAAACAAAACACCATTGCAAGAATTAATATAAACTACCATTATCAATTTCCTTGGCTTGCTAAAAGCCAATGAAAGCTTTCTTTCAAAGTGACTTTATTTCTTTTTCTATTAGAACCAAAATGCATGTGCCTGCCTGCTCCCTTTCTCTTTTTTTATATATATATTTTTCTGTTTGATCTTAAAAAGGTGCAAATCCCTTGTCGTTTAAGGCACTTACAAGAAATCGAAATCCTTCGTTAATATTAGCTTGATATTAGAAGCTAGAAGGAAGAAGAAAGTTGATTCGCATTGTGCATGGTTTACCAAAGTGCATTTAGCTTAAAAAGAATCATCAAACAAAAAAATAAAAAAATATATATAATAATTTGGCCTAATGAGCTAATTTTTTATTTAAAAAAATTTAAAAAAATGGAGAAGAGTTAGGTGGATAACTCGTGTGCCGACCAAGCCATGGTTTGGAAAAAATATATTAATATTTATAATTAAATTTAAATACAAAATAAATTTTTTTATTATTTAAATAATAATTTAACTGAAAAATTATCTGACTATGAGTTAGTCTAACGATAGGTTAGATAGAAAAAAATTGGGGATCTTCTAAATTACTTTTTAAGTTTTGCTTTTAAGTAAATTTAGGCGCTTTTATTTTCATTTTAATAAGTGCGACCGATGTTTTATTATTAATAAAGATAATTAAATAGACATTACAAGATTAGAAAGAATTTACAAATTAAGCCTTTTTCAGGCTTACACTTTAAGTTAGTTTAAAGGCTATATTAGACTTGGGCACAGCGATGGCTTTGGCTAATTAGGCAAAACTGGATATAATGTGGTTAGAGACTTTTCTTTTTATGCAGAAATATATAAGTTTAATTCTCTTTCATATATGTCACCTGCTAACTACCTAATTCTTTTTTTCATTTCACATATATAATTCGATTTGGATTGGAAAAAGGAAGAAAATGGAAAGATATTTTAACATTTTTGTGTTTATATTTTAAAATATATTTGTTTATAAATCAAATTACTCATCTGATTAAATAGACTTAATTCATACAGATTGAAGTATTAAATAAAATTTTAAAAAATTTGAGTTGACCAAAATTATTATTTGATAATAAAAATTGATTGAATTTAATTACTAATATATAAATATTAACATAAAAATAATATTTTAATAATATAATTAACAGTGAAAAGAGATTTTGAGTTTATCTAAATTCAAAATTAAAAAAAAAAAAAATCTACGAAACCCTTATTTTAAAGTGGAAATTAGGATTAAAAAATGGAAATATATATATATATATATTTTTGGTCTTTCATTGATTATAAGATTCAATCGCTATGTTGTATGATTTCCTAAGCTAATGTAATGTTAAGATTAAGACACCACAGTGTTTGGCATTTTCTTTTTGTTTTAAAAATCTAAACATCGTATTTTAGCGTCATCATATTACATAAGCACTAATCACAGTTTAAACAATTTACTACATCTACAAAATTGAGGTTGTCGGATTATAACTACCTATCGACAACTAACTCAACCAGAAAAAAAAAATGAATAAAAATATGTACTACGCAATGAAGTTTATTTTTTTTCTTTTTTCTTTTAATTAAATATTTAAAAGTGAATTTAAAATAAGAAAGTAATAAGATGATGTCAGATGTGAAATGGATTTTATTCCAATTTGAGTAAGAACAAATTTGATTTGATAAGATTCGATTAACTGTTATAGGAAGAATATTTTATTTATAATTTTATTTATAATTTTATAATTATTTAATTATTATATAAAAGTTTGCTACTTTAAATTATGAATTTTACTTAATATTTTTATAAATTTTAAATAATTTAATATTATAAATATTTAATTGTATTATAATAATTGTAACCGGTATGTTTCTTGATTTAGTTAATATGCATAATATTTTAAACGTCTAAAATTAATTACAATTTGAATTGATTTTTGTTTTAATGTGATAAAATATTGTCGAATTTTATTGATTTGGTTCATTGATTTTAATTTTTAATACTAAATAGATTTAAGTATAAAATAATTATTTCATTTTATAAAATTTTAAAATTATTTAAAAAATAAAAAAATATAGTTCAATAGATTTATTTTAAATATTTTCATTTTTATATATTATGATTCAACCCAAATTAAGATATTTAATATTAAATAATTAAAAAAATAATCACACAACGCCATATTAAATCCATTTTTATTTTTATCAAAATTTTTCAAGTAATTTAAATTATGGGCCGCTTAATTTAGTATTAAGCTTAAAGTTGATAATGAACTTTTAATTTCATTAAATTTTATCACTTAATAAATAAATCACTCTTCTTTCAAAATAAATAAATAAATAAATCACTCCGATTAATTTATTTAAATAATTTTAACAAAAAAAATAATTTGATAATATACGTTTGCTAAATATTTATCTCGATAATATGTAAAAAATAAATTATATATACATATTAAATTAATTTTTTTATTAAAATTATTTACGTTATTAATATGAGTACAAGTGATTTAATTTAATAAAATTAAAAATTTATATTAAATTTAATAATAAAGAACGTAAATTACCCTATATTTTCTCAGCCGAATCTTCCACTTAGCTTCACCCCTGTTAAAGCAGCCTCATAAATGTAGAACAAACACTTAAATTAGCCTTCCAAAATCGCTAGAACCAAACAAATCTTAAAAAAATAATAATAATAATAATCCAAAAGCCACCGGCCGGGGTATTTCCGTAATACTATCACCTTCCCAAGCCCTTATTTATATTTAGCCTCCTCCTTTGTTCTTACATACCAGAACCCCCACGAACTTCATTACATTACGACTCCGGCCTCAACTAGCGGGTGACTCACTTTATCAATTCTTTTTAAATTTATCCTCTTTTGATCTTACAAATTTAGTTTGATCTTTTTGAAGTTTGAAAAACGATGGGGTCGGAGCTGATATACAGAGGCCATGAGACCCAACCTGCTTCGGATTCATATTCGCCCAAACCTGTTAAACCATGGGCCTCCGTCACCCGCCCGATTCATTACATGCTCCGAGAACAACGACTCCTCTTCGTGTTCGTCGGCATTGTTATAGCCACCCTCTTTTTCACTGTCTTTCCAACTTCACGTGCTCCGCACGTTCCCCACCACCGCTTGACAACCCCGATCCTCGATTCCATAACCTACTCCCCCATCCAAACCCAGAACAAGTTCTCCATCGGGTTCGGGTCGGCCAACCCGACAGGTAAGATTCCGTTGGGGCTGAAGCGGAAGGGTTTGAGAATCGTGGTAACCGGTGGAGCCGGGTTCGTGGGATCCCACCTCGTGGACCGTCTGATAGCGAGAGGAGACAGCGTGATCGTGGTTGATAACTTCTTCACCGGCAGAAAGGAGAACGTCATGCATCATTTCGGGAACCCCAACTTCGAGCTGATCCGCCACGACGTGGTCGAACCTTTGCTCTTGGAAGTTGACCAGATCTACCATCTCGCTTGCCCGGCTTCTCCAGTTCATTACAAATTCAACCCCGTCAAAACTATCATATCCTTTCTTCATTTTTAATGTACTTTATAAAATCTCCATAAAACTCTGTCTTGCTTTATTTGCTTCTTCTCGTTTACTATTATCATATGCTTGTTTTTTCCTTAATCTGGCGATGTATGTATTTACAAGACGAATGTGGTGGGGACATTGAACATGTTAGGGCTGGCGAAAAGAGTAGGTGCTAGGTTCTTGTTGACCAGTACCAGCGAAGTTTACGGAGATCCTCTGCAACATCCTCAGAAGGAAAGTTACTGGGGCAATGTTAATCCCATCGGTTGGTCCCTTTCTCCCTGCTTTTTTCCCCCTTCTTTTGACCTTGGAAAATTTTGGTCACCGGAAAATCTAGGGTCTTTTCACGTATCCCATTTCAACCGTACTTGATAGATAGGGATCTACAATCTAGGCTTGGGACTGCGAGTTGAGTTTCCTTTCATGTACTGGTGTTTTGTAATGTTTCGGATCTTAGAATTATTGCTGGCTGCCGCTTTAGAAATGTTCAGATTCGGTCGAATTTCTTTCATCGTTCCACAAGGAACTCGTGAATAGCGGTTTTTCTTTTTCGTTTTCAACTTTGGGTTTGGAATCGTGAGCGATGGAAAATGGCAGTCGCAGGCAGGAACGTGGGTGGGTGGGGACATTCAAGTAAAATTTGTCATTTCTAATGTTGAATTTTAGTTTAAGTTTAGATCTGGCTGGTTGTGTTTCTCGTTGTCTGGGCGCCAGTCTCTGTTTACATTCTGACAAACACCTTTTTGAATTTGCCGGTCTACAATTTTCAATTTCTTTTTTTTTTTTGGGTTAAAAAGGACACCGACCGACAAAATAAACTGGTTTGAACATTGATGTTTGATGACAGGTGTTAGAAGCTGTTACGACGAGGGAAAACGTACTGCCGAAACTTTGACTATGGACTATCATAGAGGAGCCGGCGTTGAGGTTAGCTAGCCTACCATTTAAAAAAGAAGTTTTACTTGAATAATAATATCTTAATCTAATTAATTTGGTCAGCCAAAAGTTTAAATTACTAAAAAATATATGAGTATCTATGATATCTTAATTATTTATTATTTATTTTTCAATCATTCGTGTCCAACAATGATATATATATATATATATTAAAAAATAAAATATAATTAAATATATAAAAAATAAAAATAAAAACACCCTATCCATTGCTTATTCAAAATTTGGATAAGATAAGTTATTATTATCTTATCAGTGTACTAATTTTTTATAAAATCCGCTGTTTCAGGTCAGGATTGCCCGAATTTTCAATACTTATGGACCTCGTATGTGCATCGATGATGGTCGTGTTGTTAGCAATTTCGTTGCTCAGGTACACTACTGTTTTCTTTCGTAATTTTTAAAATTTTGTTCGATAGGTTTGTTAATGTGGATAATTAAATAATGAATGCAGGCTTTAAGGAAGGAGCCTTTGACCGTGTATGGTGATGGGAAGCAGACTAGGAGTTTCCAATATGTTTCTGATCTGGTAAATGATCTTTTATTATTGTTTCTGTCAGAATTCTATTATTATTTTTTTTTCTGATAAAAACCTTTTTATAACCCTTTTCAGCTTTTTGTTTCTCTTTATTGTTTGTTAGAAATGTTGGTGCCATGATACCATTACCATATTACTTTTTTCTATTTACTATTATTATTTTAACCCATGTTTGTTAGATGGTACAAACCTGCAATTTCTAGTGGAAAACATGTATACTATGCAGTGCACATGATTTAAAAAGTTGCCTCACATTTACATGGTAAAAAGACAGTCAAAACATATGATATGTCCGGATAGGAATTGTTATGTTTTGTGCAATCAGAAACTTTTAACTGACAGACTGAACTTATTTGGTTCTGAATTTTCCTTTGGAGACTGTAAAAATTTAATTGAAGAGACATAACATCATGTGACTAGTACGAAATGAATGTCCCAAGTGGACCAGCAAATTGTAATTACCCCACAGTTTGGCACGAGGCATATGCATCGCTCACTTTTTTTTTTTTCCCACTATGGATGGAACTAAAAGTTCTTCCAAACCAGTAATAAACAAACGGTATTTGCATAAAAAGATTGTAACATTTGATATGATTGGCCAGTATTTCACAATAAATATTTAGTATTTGCTAAAGTTGACTGCATTATCTTATCTGGGGTAGGTTTTAACGCAGGTAACATTTTCTTGATGCATTAATACTATGCTGTGTAGCCAGATTCGTGGGACATAGAGTTAGTATATGCTTTGTAGCATATATTTAGTATATGCTGCAGTTTTTTGTTAATATATCCTTCATTTTTCTTAAAGTAACCATGTTGACGTCCGTGTTCGATATATATCCAAAAATGAGTATAAGATCTGAGTATGACTGTTGATAGACCCACTAAATATATAAAAAAACTTCTAAAAAATTGAACATACCTCGTGCAAACAAATGCTTGCATCTGAAATTCACACCAAAGTCCAAATAGCATAGGAGATTCCCTCCTTTCTACGTTGATTCTTAGCTTAGGCATAGCTGTTCCGGTCGTGGTAGTTAAAACAAAGCTTTGTTGAAACAGGTGGACGGTCTCATGCGGTTGATGGAAGGAGAACATATTGGACCTTTTAATCTTGGAAATCCAGGAGAATTCACCATGCTTGAGCTTGCTGAGGTAAGCACACTACTCCTTAAAATCTTGGAAGTCTTTTGTTTTGATATAGATGCTGAACACATCTCTCTCCTTTCTTTCCTGCCTATCATTGAGGCAATGGGACAAATTAACAATCTAAGCTTTTGAAGGATATATGTTGTACAGTTACTATTATCTTAAGATTTGCAAGTCTGCACTTGTAGTAGCTTGTTTCCTGCAACCTTTCTGTATATACACTATTTTCTTCGGCAGTTCTGAGATTTGTCCATGTGTATTTACAGGTGGTTCAGGAAACGATTGACCCGAATGCAAAGATAGAGTTTAGACCCAACACAGAAGATGACCCACACAAGAGGAAACCTGATATCTCAAGAGCCAAAGAGCTACTTGGTTGGGAACCCAAGGTGTCACTCCGAAAGGGTCTCCCTCTAATGGTTTCAGACTTTCGGCAACGTATCTTTGGTGACCACAGGGAAGGCCGCAACACCAACAATGCATCATCATCTTAAGTCGCTTATATACACCCCTAGAATGACCAATTAAATATAATTGTTCAGTGGAAAAGAATTCCTTCTCTTTTCTCCATTGAAACAATATGTAGTTAGCGGCAGCGCCAGCAAATGAAGTCTCTTCAGAATAGATTTGGAGGTTCCCTTTTTGACATGTGCTTGCCATCTTTGTAATTCCATGTCTCTATCCCTTTTAAGCTTAAATTCACAGTGAGCTTTGCGAATCTAGATTTAATATTCTTTCGTTTGCTTATATTAGTTTCTTTCCCTTAACTTTTCTTAATTCTCCTCCTTAATTGCCGAGGGATTCATTAAGTTTCATGTTAGGAAAATGTGGAAGAATCTTGGTCCGAGACTCACTACAAAAGAATTAAAAATGAAAGGGAAAAAAAGGGAAAATAGACTGGATCTTACAAGAGCGACGAGTCTTCTGATCTATTTTCATGAATAAAAGAAAAACTCTTATGAACTCCGCACCGAGGGCATGAATTTGTCTCGTTTAAGGCCTTTGGTCGGTAGTAGTACAGAGCTTGAAATATTGGAATTGCTAATCCGCCCATCAGATACTAAAGGCAAGCCATATTGCTTCCCTACAATCTTGGTTACAACATTTCTATGAGCGTGCAATTTCTAAAGCAATATGCAAAATGGCTAATTTGAGACCAGGGTTACGAATTTGTAAATACTAACATAAACCAGAGCCAAGAACCCTATAGGATGACATTTGATTGGTCTTTAGTAGATAAAGTAGAACAAAAAAGAGAAAGGATCAAGAAACCTTCAAGTATACAAACAAACCCTGACCTGAGATGATAGTACAGCTTAGACAGAAGTTATGACAGGAAGAAACTTGTTTCAAACATCATAGAATAAGTCATTTGATCACCCATTACAACATCAGCTTCTCACTTTGGATTTCTAAGAACGATGATAACAGAGTCACCTCTCAGGAACATCTTGCTGATGAACCTATCTTTGTTCACTGGAAGAGCTTTCTTCTTTCCTTTGCCAGTTTTTGGTATCTAAACCAAATTAAACATATGACCGCTTAGATCAAA
This sequence comes from Adansonia grandidieri, assembly GCA_038382065.1. Taxonomy (NCBI): domain Eukaryota; kingdom Viridiplantae; phylum Streptophyta; class Magnoliopsida; order Malvales; family Malvaceae; genus Adansonia; species Adansonia grandidieri. The sequence goes on from JBBYHK010000022.1 coordinate 4,736,434, forward strand.
CTACTTGCTGTTAGATTTTATTGAATAAGATCGAAGTAATGAACTGGTCTCAAAACTCGAGAAATAAACTGACCTCGGTCCACATCTCCCTGACATTTTCTAGAACCATGTTGCAATGCCGATCAAATGCCCTCACACGGCCAAGGAGCTTCTTGTTGTTCCGGCAGTTAATTAGCACCTGCGTAACCGATACGTATCAAAAAAGTTTTACAGAAATTCAAATTAATTAAAAATTCAATGAGAGGAAAGAAAAGAGGCACAAAAAATACATCTAGTTATTCAGTCACTAACTTCATAAGCAAACATGAATGAACCCAAAACTCACACAAAAAGCAGGAAAACATAGGGTTGGGAAATTTTGAAAACCAACTTTGGGAAGAATGGTAGAGAAAAACATGCTACATTAGAAACTGCATGATTGGAAGCCTGCAAGACAGAGGTAGTCTACCACAGAATTCACCGTAAAAACAATCTGCTCAGACCATCACAGCAAACTGCATAGCTAAACATGCGATTAGGGAGAGCAGTCCACCGGCTTAACCTCTATTTACGTTACATCTAGCCATGCTAATCAACTTGGAGTCACCTATAAAGAAGCTATACTTCAACAGTAACACCCCACGCATAAGATAATTCATTCTTCGAAACCGTTAAGATATATTACCTGCGTGTTGTTTTTAACACTCATCATCAGCACAGACAATGGCCCTGTGTTGAATTCTTCTTCCTCGTTCTTCCCACCCTGCCCAAAATATGTTATACCTCATTAACTTAATACTGCAAATTTGATTCATGAATAAAAAAAACGTATAGTTAACAAAATACGATGCCCTTTTAAATTACATATAAAAAAAAAGGGCCATATGCTGACAAAGGAAGTAAGATTACATACATTGGTATCCTCATCCATTGGCCGACTGCAAAAATTTTTGAGAAGGAAACAGAAACAGCAAACTGAGTAACATTAGGAATATCGATTTAGAACTTTAAAATACAAAATCTTACTTATTAAATAACATTAGTAACTATGATTGCTTATAGGCATGAAAAACCACTACAACTTAATGGGGGAAACAGAAATTCGAAAGAAATAATATACAATACCTCATCTTGACTTGATGCGATTGTTTCCCAGCAATGCCTGCAAAACAAACAAAATAGGGTTCGTTATTTCTTTTTTTCCTTCATTTTTTTCGGTTTTCAAGGGAAGAAATGGAGATGAACAATCGAAAACAAGGGAAAATGAGGGTAGGATCGATTGCACTTACTAAGCTAGGGTTTAGCGAGAAGGTTTTGGAAATTTTCCTCTCTCTTGGAGTAAGATTCTCAAACGGAGCAAAGGAATTGAACCATTCAAATGTAGAAGGTTTACAAAGAAAAGGCGGTTCAGTGCTTTAGATTAGGCCTTAGGGTTCGGTAGTTCATGTTATGGACCGCAACTTGGGCCTCAATGGTGCATTTCTAGCCACCCCTTTACAATTTTTTATTCAATGCCTAAGAAGCTCTAAACATAAACTAGAAAATTGGAGCCGAGTGTGGATCACTTTATATATATACTTTAAACGCCTCAACAATAATGGCGTTTTTAGCTTACGTTCTTTTGAATTAGGGAAAGTTTATGAAATTTTGAGAAATTGCAGTGGCATCACGTAAATGTTGTTAATTTGACCAAATGGGTATTTTTTTCCTTTAAATATTATCTTGAAAAGGAAAAAAAAATATGTATCTATATGATTATAATTGATCAAAGAATAACCACATTTATAGATTAATTTATTATAACTTTGCCAGAACTACCTACTGCATTTGCATTTGGCTGTGAAAGCAACGCATGTTAAAATTCAAGATTTAATCTAATTAATTTATATAATTATTTATAAAAAATATATTAATATAATTAAAATTTTAATTTTAATATTCGTAATTTTTTTTATTATTCCAAGCTAAATATTTCCTTTATATTATAAAAGCTAACCATCAAATAAATATATTTTACTTCACTGCCTCCTCCGTATAACTTGAATAATTGGCCAAAGGAACGTTTGGTTTCTGTCCGTCCGACTGTTGGTCAACAATGAACAAAACTCAAATCAAGTATTTTCATTCAGTGACCCCAACGGCGGAAAACATTTGAGGGACGAAATTAATCATGTCCAGAAGGAGGCTCTTGTGTATATTCTATCGCTATTTTTGGATAGATGATAATAAAATAATGAAAAATTGAGAAAAAAATATATATTTTTTGTTTGGATAATTTATCTTTAAACTCAATTTACCTTAAATTAAGATCTATAAAAATTAAATATTTAAAAAAAAAATAAACATTCTAAGGAAAAATAATAGATTATCAGCTTCCCTTAATTTTTCATAGGTTAAAAGAATGTCTATCTAAACAGGGGAAGGGAATTTTTTTCCTTGTTTTACTTTACTTTTCCTTCGTTTACCTCAATATAAACATAGGGTAAGTTAGGGTAAGTTGTGTCGAGCAATATCACTACTGGAGCAACTTTCTTTTCTATTCCATTGTTTTTCCCCATCAAAAGTTTTGCATTTTTGCGTTTGGGAGAACATGAAATGAAAGTTATGCTTCAGATAAAATATAAAGGCGACAATAGCTAATATGATACTACTATCAAGCTACATTGACGACCGATGTTATGTGCGAAGTCCCTTTAATCCACACAAATACCTCCCATTTGATCGAGTTCTGCCATTCGTTGCTGCCATCGATATCGTTGTAGTATCGAAATTTTCGAACCCTTTGTTCAAAGGGTGAAGAATTTGCTCAAAAGTAACAGCATTGCACCGCTTGTCAAGCCAAGATGTGATATCTGCGAAAACGATTTCTATGTTTTCGTCAGGCTCTCCTGATGTCAATCCATGCCACATCCCTGGATACAGTTTTATGGTTTTGTCCCTGCTGCTGGCTTTCTCGTACAAGGCCTTGCTCACTTCAGGGTCTGTTACTATATCTGCTTCGCCATGCAACACGAAGAAGGGGATCGTCACCTGCCAAAAACAACCCAACCAACAGCTGTAAATTTAATATAAATGAAAACGACTCTCGACCGGTTGCCAACAATAATTTTGCTACCGAATTTTTCTCACTGCATTAACTCATTCAAGGATTGACCCTAATGACTCATGTACCAGGGAAATCAAGAAGGGCTGATTTGATACCTCATGTAAACCATCTTCAAGGCTCATGCTCGTTCGGAGCATTTCCAGCGCTGTTTTCAGTCTAGGCTTGTCTTGGTATATCAACTTATTGTTCCTTATCTGCGACCATCATGAATCAAAGAGATCACCATGCTTGAGCTATAGTACTTAATTATAGTATATATTAAGTCATTTAAAAAAAAAAAAATAATCCTCACCACTTCCCGCTTAATAGGGTCCTTGAATGCTGAATCAATGACGTCTTTCGTTGGTACTATTTTCCATGTAGGTATAATTTCTTCCATTTTAGTCAGTATATTCACCACCACTGGATGTGGCTTCACTTTTTCTGATATCTATAAATTTTTTCAACTACAATTAGAATAGCTGAAAAAACGATAAATTTTATTCTTAATAAGTTTAAGACTACTAGTAATTACATCTATGTACTCAATAGGACGTGGTTGTCGGATATGAATGTTTGCTTGATATAATTTTATTTAGTTTTTTTTTTTTAAATTTTCATGTATTTAAAGGGTACTTGGCATATTCAAAAATGCATCGAATATAGATATCAAATGCAAATACTTTAAGAAAAATAAAGATTGGAGTAACATAGATTTATATTCTCACCGTTACCTTACACATGGGTGCAACAAGAACAGCACCATTCCAGAAGGATGGGTCCTTTTTATGAAGCAGTAGGGCCACTGCACCTCCCATTGATTCTCCATATAAGAATCTGCTCTTGTCCCTGTATTCTTGCTGCGCTGGAAAGTCAACCATGGTGGAAGATTTAGGTGATAGACTAATTAAAAGAATGGAGTTGGCTAAGTAACTGCGGTAAGTATTAAGTACTGATAAGGCACCTACCACAGATAGATTTGAAAAATTCACTGCAGTCAGTAACAATATTTTCAAACTTCTTGATATAACATCGAGAACCTTTGGACCTTCCATGTCCTTCATAATCAATCCCAAACACCGCATATCCTGCTGCTGCTAGCCTTGTTCCACATTCTATTAAGATCATGATATCAGATTAATACTAGCCTTGAACTCCACTACTCAGATTCCCAGTACTCTCAAATGAAAAGTGAAAACCATACTACTAGTCTACTATTGCTAATAACTTCGATTGCATTAAAATAAATTATCACAAATGACTAGCCATGTTGAATCCTCTTATAGACGGCTTGCTTTTATATTATCCAAATCCAACATATATTTAAGTATAAATTCAGAAAAAAATTTGTTATACTCGTGCAACCAATTCACATGTACAAAAAGGAAAAGGAAATAGAAGTGGATGTTTGCTGAATTGACCCGTCATCATGATTTAGACTAATTAACTGTTTCCTTTCTTGTTCTAATGTAATTCATCAGTTAGTCTATGGTTGCAGCTAGAGACGTTACGAGGGAAATCTTGGTGGGGGCCCTAGATTTGGATGGTTGAATATGAGCAATTGATTGTTGGCAACCTAACCAAGCCAGCTGACCCAGATTGTAATTTTCAAGTCTAAATAAAAAAAGTTGACTAAAAGAGAAGATTTATACAGTTTCAGATATCTTTTTCAATGGGTAGATGATGATCATATAGAACTATAACAATATTTAAAGCATAAATTCAATTATAACACTCTAAAGAAAAACTGTTTTCACAATAACTACATATATCAAGCTGATCAATCTTTCAAAGCAAACAAACGAATGGAAAAAGTTGAAAAGTCAGAATTAGAAAAACTAGTTGACTTTATTTGGCCTGGTGTACATATAAGAAAATCCTTCATAAATGCCATGCCAATGTTGATAATATAATTGATTTTGTCGCAGTGCTGGAAATATATTTCGGTTGGTGCCACTGCCAACAATTGCTCAACCCCAATTGAATTCAATAACTAAAATATATTGTGGTTGTTAATGACAAGACGGGCAGGTAAAGATGACCCAAATTATTTGGCGAGGCAAGCGAACGCTGCCACCAATATTGTTGTTCATTTTTGAAACTTGCGTTGGGTAATCAAACCTGGGTTGGAAAGTTTGCTTTATCTTACTGTATAAGTTTGTCATTTAATTCACAGTGAAAATGATTGTGAACCTTCTGAGTTTGGAAAAAACAAAAACATTGTTTTGAATTTGATGGCATGGCCAATGGCATCACACAAGAAAAAATGGGAATCTTGTGAGCAAAGACATTTACCTGGTAGAATTTTGATTCTATTGAAAAACTAGCTTTAGATTTGGAAGGAAATTCCATAGAGACGAAGAGCAGTGGTTTTCTCTAAATTTAATGTTAAAATAAATCAATTGGATTAATACAATATTTTTTAAAAAAATAATATCCATTAAATTGAGTTGAAATTTTAATAAATACAAAACTTTTTTCTTATTTAAATTACTATTTTTTTTTAAGACAAATCCAAAAGAAGGTGAAAGCAAAAAGAAAAGAAGTCATTTAAGAGTATTTATTACCTCTCATGAATCCACTGCACTCCATGCCATAACCTGCAACCACATTTCATTGGTGAATTAAATATTTTACACCCATGAGCCAACCCATCTTTCCCTTTTCTTCTTCTTTTCTTGTTTTTGCATGCTGAGTAGTAATAATATAATAGTTACTGAGTAATTAATTATTCAAAGAGAGAAGGAGAGAGGGTACCATGGCAAAGGAAAACAAGAGCCTTTGGAGAAGAGAAAGGCAACCATCTGCAAGTAAAAAGGAAAGCTCCTCTTGAATTCCTTATATGCTCCTATACGCCATACATTTCAACCCACAATCATCAAAAGCTTTCTAAAAACAAAAAGAAAATAACAACAACAACAAAAAAAAAAATAGCAACAACAAGCTGGAAATTAAATAAACACTGATGAACAAAAACCCATTTAGGGCTAGCTAACCTCCTGATATTCAACTGCCATATTGTTCATGATATAACGGAACAAGAAACACAATACCAGTACTCCTTTTTTCTTTCCTTTCACAAAGACAAAGAGATTTTTTTTTTTTTTTCACGTATGATATTAGTACGTAAAGCTGAGAGATGAAACTGAAGCTCGTAGGAAGAAAGATCTGACGTTGGAGGAATGGAAACGAGAGCTACCAAATGCAAATCAAAGCAAAAGCAAGTGCAAGTTTTTTTTTTTCTTTTTTGAGAGAGAGCGAGCGAGCGAGAGAGAGAAAGAGAGAGGGAGAAGGAGAACCGTTGAGGTTCAGCTACCGTCTACATTATATATTGTTGGTTGTGATAGTTTAACCCTTTGTTTCTATATTGGAAATTACTTTTACTAAAAAATTTGATTCAAATACACTGATCAAACTTCTAACTCTTTAATAAATAAATAAATAAATAAAAAGTAGTAACGAAATTCCAATGGACGAGAAGGATCTGGTTTTTCTCTGGTCCACAATTGACAAAGATAGTTCCATCGACAAGATTGAATCAATCTGTTATTAGATAATATATAATTATATAATATGAATATAATATAATAAAAATAATTTAAAATTTATATAATATAAATTATTAATATTATATATTTTATAAAATAATAATTTAAATATAATTATAATAAAAAAATATACGCAAATTATCCGTTGTATCCGTCACCGTACCATTGCCCATTCGTCCATTAACTCAAGTATTTAACAAAGCCTACGTACCTTCCATTGTCGGTCATTGCATTTATTGTTGAAAGTTATAAGCTTTGGATGGCATTGGCATTTTCAACCAATCCCCATTCTCCCCACTCCCTCCCAAACCCAACCGTAGCCAACAACTCCCATTCATTAAAACAGAAAAAAAAAAAAAAAGTTTGTTGCTATATATATTCAAAATTCAAATCAAAATCTTTCGTAGGGTTAGATTTCAGTCTAATTTATAAAATAATTATTTGATATATCAATAATAAATTCTTTTAATTTTATAAATAAATTAAAAAATTATTATATATTTTTATGTATTTTAAAAATAAAAAAATAAATAATAAGATATATAATAATTTTTAATCTTATTTATAAAATTAAAAAATTTCACATCAGTATATCATATAATTTTTCTTTTAAAAATGGCCAATTTTGGCAAAGGTTTGGTGCATAGATAATTGACCAAACTTTTCGATAGCAGATAGACCTTGATTAAATTTAATTTTATTATTTTTTATATTTAATATTTTAATTTGATAAATTTTTTTGAAAGTATTCTTTTATGCTTTTATTTTTAAAGTAGACATTACACATTAATTAACATTTCATTAATTAGGTGATATTTTGTACAGAGTGATTTAATCACCATGGTTAAATCGTAGTGTTTAGTAATTGCTTATGTGACAGTGATTTAGATCATCGAAAGTGAAATTATTAGATTAACCAATCGTGAGATGATCTGAATCTCACTCAAATGTGCAAGAAATTTTATTACTACGGAAAGATAATATCCAATTTTTTTAAAATAAAAATTTACCCTTGAATTGATGCATACCAAATATGTTTACTCACCGAATTTTAATTTTATAAACAAATATCTGTTATTAATAATCTTATATAAGATAATTTATGTGATCATTAGATATAAATATATTTATAACTTTATATTCTATTCATTAATACTAGCTCATACGTTGTAATTTTTTATAAAATAATAAATTCTTATTTTATAATTTTCCATTGAATAAAAAAAAGAAATTGTTGCTATTGATAAATATTATTGTTATTATTAATAAGATTATTTCGAGTGCTATATATTCGTTTTTCATGCAACATTAAACACAATCATTTGAAATCATCAAATGATTTGTAATATTATATTAAATATAATAATTTAATATCATTAGTGATTAAAAAATAGATTAGAATAGACGTAAATAAATTCAAGGAGGAAAATAGCAAACAATTATGATTAATGTTTTGCTTCTGTCTTGGGAATTGGTGCAGGAATGTCCCCCCACCCCCAAAAAAAAGGAATAACAATAATAATAATTGGGCCGTAAAAGTTAAAAATGGAAACAGTATCTATTTTATTTTCTTTCTTTTGCTATTTTTAAAGCCAAACGGCCCAAATCCAACACAGTCCAAAGCCCAAAATCCAACCATAGAAAGGAACCCTGAAAAACCCTAGAATCATGAAGTGAATCGATATATTTCTTGGACTTTGCTTGAAACATTTGTGCTACGCCGCTCATCTTCTTCGAAAACGCAGAGACAGCTAAGGCACTCTCTCTATCTCTGCCTTTCTCTCCGTTGTTGTGCTTTCTTTTTTTTTTTTTTTGTATTTATTGATTTGAGTCGGTGAAAACGCAGTGAGTTGGTGAAAAGATGAGTCCTGGGGCAACAGCGGGACCAAAGGGAAAGAAGAAGGGAGTGTCCTTCACCATCGACTGTGCGAAGCCGGTCGAAGATAAGATCATGGACATCGCCTCACTGGAAAAGTTCCTTCAGGAAAGAATCAAGGTCGGTGGCAAAGCCGGTGCTCTTGGCGACTCTGTCACTGTCACCCGTGAGAAGAGCAAGATCACCGTCTCCTCTGACTCCAACTTCTCCAAGCGGTACTTTGTTCATTTCTCTTTTGATCTTTTTGTTTTTATTATTGAAACCATCCGTAGCGCATCCTCCGAATTTTTAGATCTTAAAAACGGTTTGAATCTTAAGCAACTAAGGATGGCAGAACTCTTTTTTAAGTTTAGGGTTATGGTCGATGATGACAAGTTTTAAGGCTTGTTTGTCAAAATATTGGCAGTGGCCGCCTGGGAGCTTTCGCCTTCGCCGGCCTTGAGAGCTACCGCTGCTTTAATCCTTCCTTCGATGTCTGTCGTCTTGATACTGTTGTCATATTTGCCTCTACCAGAGGGGATATAAATTGAATTAAATCAATACGGCTTTTTGATTGCTTTATAACTTGAATTGAATCTTATAAGGCAATGATTTATTTTACTAGGTAAAGAAGTTCTTTATTTTAGTTGCTTAGTCTTACGTATTGGACAGGTGGAACTATTAAGTTTAAGGTCAATGATGACTCTGCTGCTTTGATCCTTCCTTGAATGTCTGACACATTTCTCTCTGGTTTTTGGTTGGTTGTTGTGAAGGAGAAAGAACTATCTTTCGATTTTAACACTTGATTTGAGTTTTAGTTGACTTGTCCTTCAACTCCTGTTTGGTTTTCAGGTATCTTAAGTACTTGACTAAGAAGTACTTGAAGAAGCACAATGTCCGGGATTGGCTTCGGGTGATTGCTTCCAACAAGGACCGTAACGTCTATGAACTTCGCTACTTCAATATTGCTGAGAATGAGGGGGAAGAGGAAGAATGAAGAATCAGTTCAGTTTTTTTGTATGTTACCTGCCTGATTTATTAGTTCTGAGGAACCTCGTTTATTGATGTCAGGTGTTAAATCTTTTAGACTTTTTTGGGTTGCTTTATGAACCTTACTCTATTTCCGATTAAGTTTTGGTTGCTGATAGTTAAATTTTTTGTTAATTTATTAGTCTATTAGATGCCCATGAAAACTGAAAAGGATGCATATTTCTCTCGAGTTGATTTTAAGAGGAACTTAATTGATCTTCCAACTTGGTTTTTCTAATTGTCTGTGGCCTTATTAGTGCTTACTAACAAGCGATACTCTGATGGTCATGGCTGCCATTTTCTGTTAGTATCTTCCTATGGTGATATTACATGCAGTTTATTCTTCGTAATTGCATAAATATGTTGTAATTATGCATACAGGGCGTGTGGTGTAATGATATTGGAAGGCAGATACTTTCAGTTTCTGTGATGGTAAATGTGAACAGTTTTGATTGAAATGGGTTGGTTATGTGGATATTTTTCCAGCTCCTCGATTTCAAAAATGGAATTGTAGTAAATCATGGAAGATGGCAGCTGAACAAGTACTAGTTGCAGCATTGCTAACTTCTGGACTCATCTTCCCAGCGCAGCCAACCGTTCATTTTACTCACCCGAACCACCCCCGAATTAATCATATTTGTCAACGCTTACTCCTTGTTAAGTACTCAAAAGTCACTGCCCCCGCAAAGCTTATGCTCGAGTAGATTGAAGGGTTTGTTTTTTTTTTTTCCCCTTTTTCTTTTAAAAAAATTAGGCTACAGAACAATTATAGTCCTCTTGGCCTTTTTCGTAGCTTAGGACCGTATACTAGAAAGAGACATTTTCTACATGGGCCGCGCCCTGCTTTGCTCCAGATGGTACGGTGACCGTTGAATGGATATATAATGATAAGTTTTCCAAATGTACCTATAATCTTTAGATTTTTTCTATGCGTCAATAATTACTAACACATTATATAAAGAGTCTACAACCATATAAATCGCATTTTATATAACAATTTTAAAAAAAATACTTCAAAAAAGAAAAGAGAAGAAAAAAGATACCAACCGGCAATGCTCCACCTTAAGACTGAAGAGTCGCCGATCAAGTCTGAACAAGCAGCGGCCCCCAAATTCCAGCTACCTGAGATCGTTACTCAAGGATCGACAGGTAAAATGATTCAAGTCTTATAAAAACTTGCGAATTAGTAACTGATCAAAATGGTTAATGGGAATTATGAAATGTGAAAACACCATCCTTCATCTACAGCAAACAAACACCAAAAGAAGGAGACATCAGCACCACAAGGAAACTCAAATGAGAATCAAACAATCTACCTCAGAAATTTCATATAAACAAATGCTATTATTGCTGAGTTAAAACAGGAAGCGACGGCCTTTGTCTAACAACATTCAGCACACCCCTTGCCGTTGCCTCTTAATACAAGAAAGCAGCTTGTAAGAAAAGTATTAGGAGTTAAATTTTTGAGAATCTGAACTGAAAGACTGGCATAGGTATAAAGGAATTACCTCAAAGAAGGAATTCAAATTCATACACAAAACGAAACGTCTTAGAAACAGAGCTTGCTGACTCCCAGCAAGCCTGCCATTGCGTAATATGGTATATAAGGAGTTCGATTTCCTGTTAAACTCCTGAAAAAGGTTAAGAACAATGTCTCAGAGACAGCTTCATGAAACTAGTAACATGAATTAATCTGATCATTGAAGTAAATTAAACAATATCTAGCTGAAACGAAGAGAGTAAGACAGCTTCTGAAGTATGCAGAGATGGAGGTCCGGTCCCGCTATCAGTAGCAGGTGGCAAAGGCAAACTGACCAAATATCTTCTTTACACTTCACAAAGTCTTTCAAAGAGAGATTTAACCTATCTATTTTTTCCCATTTGTGGAGATTTGGCCTACCCTAGGTAGAGTGTTAAATTCCAAGGCAAATTGTTAGAAACCATCTAAGCTTAAGTTGCAAGTTTGAACTGAAAATTCCAAGGCATCTGAAAATTTAAAGGCACAGACAATCGTATCCACTAACTCGAAATGCTTATTCTTACGTTGCCAGTGCTATCTACATGAGCAAATAAGAGATGCTAGTTATGGGTACCTCTGTTATCCATTCTAGTTCGGATGTATTTTGACTGCTTTCTTGGTTCTCAATATTCCAGCTGAACTGCAGGCAAAGCGTCATGATCCTGTTCAAGATCCTTGACACAGAGCCAATGTCCAAGAAAGACTGGGAAATTAAGGCTGATAAATACCTGCAACAATGTTAAGAACATTTAAGCCTTCAGAAAATAATCAACATTCAGCAAGCAAACCAAAAGAATTAAAAGAAGACCAATTTATACGAGCATGCATAAACTCATTCTACTTAGACAAATTATATGCGATAATATGGAACAGTTTCTATGAAATATATGACAGGGACCCAAAAGGACAAAACATGCTTTGAGATGATTTCTATGAAATTCACCGAAATGAAGTCCTTATTAGTAGTAACAAGGGATAATGATTCAATAGTTAGGTTGTAGGTTTTTCACAGGCCAACATATTGAAAATTCAAAAGAAGGATGCTAACATAAAGAATTCATCTTACTCTTGATGGAAACCCATGAGTTCAGTGAAGTCATGAGAATCTTGAACATGAGATTGCAAAACATTCCACTGAGATTCCATCACATCAACCTAAAACAGAAAAGATAAAATCTGCATTTTTAAGGGCTTATGAAACAAACAAAATATAAATACACAAAGAATACATCTGCATTGAACAAGTGAGAATAACCAAAACTGACATCAAAAAAATTGGTTACTTAATTCTTAATGTCATTTAAGAGCATCTTTATAAAAATTAAAAGGAATCTATATCAGAATTTGTCTGGTCAAACAATATGGACGCTTTCAGAAGTGGTGATAATTGACTGCCTATGCCAGTAACCATTCTCTCAACTTGTTTGCACTAGGATCCATGATATTGGTGTTTAAGGTGATTCATTGGTGTAGAGTTTATTCTCCAATCTCCACCGATGATGCAACACTGAAGACGTCATCAAAGTCTGCATCTGATGATATTCCCAACTTTTCAATAAGAAACTTGTCAGAAACTAGTACCAAAATATTGGCCAATGCATATAAGGACGCATCACAAACTAATCATACAGAGTCCTAATAGGATTTTCATGATTATGCCAGTATTGTGTCAAGATATTTGCAACAACTGTAAGAAGTGTTGCCAACTTGAAAACTTCAAGTGGTAAGCACCTATTGAAGAACTAAAGCCCATTTATCACCTACATCAAATAATCAAACTATTTCAGCTACCTATATAACCTAGCCTATATCATAGTCAAAGCTATAAAGTTTAACAAGTGTAAAATGAAGGATGTAGCACATATCCAAGCCCACAAATGACAACTCATTCATAATGCCTAGCACATAAAACAAAAGCCCTTTCCTTCTTCAATAGAAAATTCTCAGGAAAAATTTTGCAGACACATAATTTTAACCTTTATAGTATCGAGGACCTGGATATAAAATTGAAGATTTCTGATTAAAAAAGGCCGTATGCTCTCTAAAATACCACTAAAACGCTGCCGCCGTGACTGAGATATTGAGCAGTTCACCCGGTCATTGCGGTGTTTGGCAAACTCTGTGTGATCCTGGCGCATGACAGATGCCCCTGACTTCTCCAATTCCATTTGTATTCGTTTGAGCCTCAGCACATACTGGAAAATTCTACGGTACCTGGAATATAATTAGGATTAACAAATTTATGAAGCCTTTTAACCATATACGCTAACCCGTCAATTACTTATATAGTTATCATTTCTTATTTTAAAAGGCTGCTTCTTGCCTAAAGGAAATTTAGTAACAAGATAGATACAAGGTATCCATGAAGCAATTGAGTCTTACTTGGAGAGTACTTCTTGGGTAAAGAACAGCTGTAAGGGCCAATCAACAGAATATTCAAGTATAATACCATCCCAACCATCAAGTAATGTCTTTGAACTTCCATCAGTATATGTTTCTGTCATTGGCAAATCTACTTGGGAGGATGTCACTGAGATCCCAAATGAAAGCATCCTGATTGATGGGCAAGATAAGTAAGAATATATCTCTTGAAATTTCCAGAAATGGCACAACTGATGGCAAAATGACTAGGTTCTTACCGCAAAGATACCCTAGAAAAGAACTCGTTGTCCTCACTTATAGTCTTTATCGCTGCCTGAAATGCAAGCCGAGGAATTCAAACAAATAGTTATGCAATCTGAAACCTCAAAAGGCCATGATTGTACACGTCTAAAAAGTATTAATATTAGTACATTGGTTTCAAACAAACTATTAGAAATAATCTCATACCAACTAAAATGGAACCATAAGATCCGCTTCAGTAGTTGACTGGCAAGGTGGTAGGTGCGTTAACTTCTGGCTCTCCTCAAGAATGCACTAGAGTGATAATAAATATGTATTAAAAGCATATTAATACTTGTAAGGAAATAAACTCATTTTATCTAGTTGAAAAAGTGACAAGACTAGAATAGAGACCTTAAAGGAAGTTTTCCATTTCCCCTCGCTTCCCCTGCCCTGTCCTTTTATTTTTGTTGGGGGTGGGAATGGGCGAGGTGCAATGGCCATTTATGCTGTAAATTCTTTACCTGAAAAAAAGTCTCCTTGTGCCAAAAGAAAATAGTCTTTTAGAGCCTCCAGGTGGACATTCAAGTCAGCACGTACAACCAGAAGCTGCAGAGAGCAAATTCAGTAAATACTGACTTCAAATATATCATTTAGCAAGTTTGACATATACCACCTGCCAAAGATGACTAGCTGCAACAGCCCGCACAGAATCAACTGAGCATTCAAATGATCTTTTGTGAAATTCTGACGATTCCTACATATAATAGTAGCACAACTTATAAAGGCTTTCTACCATTTAAATGCATATCAATAGATGTGATATTACATAATTGTGGAAGAAAACCTTTAGATCTTGAAGCATAGTTTCAATCTTACCAGCCTCAGATTGTGGTAGCAATTCTTCTTCAATCATCTTTACATCCAGGAAAGGCTCCTTGAGGAAGGGATCATGCCTAACAGATCCATGAATCTTTTGAGAGCCCTTTTTTGTCTGCTGCTTATATAGAGCATCTTGAAACTTGAAGGCAGGACTTGGTTTCCGGAGAACCCTGATGGCTTTGCCAGCAAAAAGAATCAACTCTGCAACACAACTATAAATATACTCGGGGAGCATATCCTACAAAACAACAGCAAGAGTATGAATAGCTTGCAACAACAAAAAAAATAAGAAGATTTTGAAAGAATTCTACCAAATTCCTCATATATAGAGATTCATTTCCAGGCTTCCTTCTATTTAACCTATTGGTTCGCAGTAAAAGAACATAGGTTATGGGTTTTCTAGCATGCATATTTAACCTAACAAGGAAATCCACCCAAAAGTCCTTGTTTCTTAATTATTGCTAATGGAAAAATCAGTGGCATCCTATTCATCTATGGAAACTAATGCATTCAACGATAAATCCAAATGCAGTGAGTAATGCCTCCTACCCTAATAACACTAAATAGCTCCAATGTAGTTGCATCAGACATTTCAGATCTCATTTTGCAACTGTTAATGTTCCTCTAAGTAAAGAAAATGGCATTGTCCAACTTTGTGACTCCAGCCAGATAGGTGATGCTTTAAAGTATGATAACTGACTACAAACCCTTGAATTATGTTTCCCCTTCCAACTAGTTTATACTTCATTTTAGCTAAAACAAGGAACGGAATTTTGCAAAAATGTGATGACAAAATATAAGAAACAAAGACAATGCAAGAGACAGCTGTAAAATACCAGAAATATATGACAGCCCAAGCGCCAATCCATTAAAGATGCATCATCAGTTGACAAGCGTGCCAACATTTCACATGTATCTGGGATAGATGAGCCATATTCCACATCTCGATCTTCCTGCCTTGAAGAATTATGTTTATCAAACCAGTTTCAATACACAAGCCAAAGAGAATGTATACGCAAGAATATAAAATTAAAGAATCAAACAATGTTTAAGTACCGTGAACAATCATGAGATTTGTAAGACCTCGAAAGAAACATATATTTTGAATCAAAAATAGAAAAAAAAAATCAGTTTTGGTCGTACCTTCTAATGAAAAATTCTCCATGCTGGTCTTGAAGAATCCCCTAAACCATCCATGACACAAGTTGGTTATACAACACTTGATGACCATGCCAAAGAAGCCGATGGTTCAGGAATTAGTTTAGCAAGTCGATTAGAAGGATCCTAGCATTTTTCAAACAATCAACATACAATTATAACCGCATTTCAAGACAGTTCACCTATAAAGCAGGCATAAACATTTCCCAGCGATTCACAAGCATGTTCATGAACATTTAAAACTAAGTATATAAAATTGGAGCATATTCATTTCTCTAGTCTCACTTATCTCAGCATATTGAATAATGTAATAATCGACCTCTTAATTACATTATAAATACTACCTAGAGATGCATAAAATTACAAAAAGGATAATACAGATATTAAGAAAACAAGTTGACATTTTATACAAGAAACAGAGACTAATTTTTTGCATTTATTTTTTTTTCTTAAGAAAAGGAAAAAAGCAAACAAAGAAAGAAAAGTGAATACCTTTGAATGCAGGCCTGTAATTCAGGCACCCCACAGTGGAAACGTTCGTGTAAAAGGTTAAGAAGCTGTCCTTCCCGTAAATCATCACGCTCTATCTCTAGAATAAGATCGTACAAAGGTGGCAAAATAACAAAGAACTACGTCCAATAAAAAAAAAGGTTATTAACTGAGAATAAGGATCAAAAAGAAAATTAAACAAGCAGCCGATAGATCTTATTGAGGTCCTGAGTGACGTTTGCTAAAATAGGCATGGTTTCCTACAATAATATCCGCGCGATTTGAAAAACAGCAGACCTGTAAACAGAGAGTATCTCCACCAACCCATTAGCAATGGCTCTGCAATAAACGGTTGGCTTCTCGGTTTTAGGATTGGACAACTCGGAGGCTCTATCCAAAGGAGAAACATCAGCGGAACTTATCCAGCTTAAATTCCGGGATTTCGTGGCAAACTGATCGAGCTCTCGGTAGTAAAACCCTAACGCAATTAGCCTCTCGATAAGATCCCTGACACACACACACACACACACACACACACACACACACATATATATATATATATGTAACTACGAACGGAATGAAAGACAAAAAAAGTTCGGAAATTTACGAAAATTGAAAATGGAAATTTTCTTTAACAAAAAAAAAAAAATTCGCTAGGGTTGATGAAGGAGATATCGGAAGCAAGCTTGAAGGATAGTCGGTCAGAGATGGGAGCGTCTGGAAATAAGTAAATGCCGAAAGATTGATGATATTTCTCGCTCGTCGATTATGAGATCTCCAGTATAACCAACTAGTGATAGTAAAAGCTCGTGCAGCATTTTTTTTCCCCCTTTTCTTTATCGCTGTGTTGCGAAAATGGAAAACAATCAAGAGAGAATTCAATCATGACTTTTTCCGCTTTCACCAACAATTTGAATTATATAAGTTTGCCTCCAAAATGCAGATATTTGAGATTGCCCCTTAAGCTATTTTAAATAACTGAAATTTCCAAAATACTTCATTTTAAAGAACAATAATAATTATATAAAAAAAAAAAAGAATTGATAACGTAAATTGTTGTCCAAAGCATATACAGGCCTCTTAACGTTTTTCATTTTAGATTTCTATATCCAGGAAAATTCTGTCAAAAAAAATGAAATTAAAAGAAAATTTAATCCCTGTGAGTTTAAAAAGAAAGTATAAAAAAAAGACTTACTAACGTTAATTATTGAGGTTGTCTCTTTAATTATGTAAGAACTAAGATTTCATTTCTTGTAATGTAAGATTAAGATTGTTATATAGGCACCTAACGTTTACTATGTAGAAGATTAAATTCAAACTATCAGGTACTACTATGCATTTTGTGGGTTAGCCAAAGTATTTGTTTCATGCAATTAATAAAAATGATAATTTAAAGAAAAAACAACTTAGGATTAAAAGGTATTTTGGAATTTAGAATTATATGAGATGGAGTTTTCTAAAAAGTATTTTTAAGAGGTACCCTTGACTTAAAACTCTTGAAGAACCAACGTTGCTACTCTTTCGTCCTTTGTATATTCGATGTGGTTTGAGACTTTGAGTCGATCGATTACATATTCCTGCAGTTGCACTTTAATTATTATTATTTTCCAATGGTTTAGCATAGTGAATGAACTTATTCGGGGAAAAAACAACAGCAAAGAAGCAGATAGAATATGATGAGTAAAGAGGGAGTAATGGTTATATATTTCTGCAACTGTATTCATTGCTTATAAAATCATGCATTAGAGAGAGAGAGAGAGAGATTGCAAACGAGTCAGTGAAAAAGAGGGAGGAGGGTAGGCTGAGGAACCCATGTTGGAGAAGGGGAGCACGTGCGGAAGGCAATAGATTCAAGATATATATATATATATATATATGGCATTTGAGACACCAGAAGGAAGGGATTGGCACTTTTGCACGTGCCCTGCTTCTCCAACAAGGAGCAACTCACCCGCTATAAAGCGCCCATGAATGAGTTGAGATGTGAAAGAGATGAATGAAGAAGCTCAAGTATTAATAGGTGCAATGCAAGAGATAGAGAGAGAGAGAGAGAGAGAGAGAGAGAGATGGGGAAGGAGCTATTCATTAGTGTTGGGGACCGAGAAGCAGCGGAGGGAAAAACAAAATCTCTGGTAAGAGGGGAAAGGCAAAAGCCATGCCATGCAATCATAGTGGTACGCAAAGCAAATTGATGTGTCAGAGTAGAGACATCTATTGTAAGGTGACGTCCCAGCGGGTGTTGTCGGCCTTAATTTCACAAAAGCTAGCCATCCCATTACCAGTACCGGGCCACTCACTTTGTTCTGTTGCAGTTGCAGGATCCAAGGCACAGAGAGAACCAGAAGGCTCTAAAACCTATCCCACCACACTAGTACTACCAAAAATTATATATAACCTTTCATCCGTAACAGTTCTATAGCCTTCGACTTTGGATCAAGAATCTCGTGCCATTATATCAGGTCCCACCACAATGTATGGGCAATTTTGTGGGCTATCACCCGGTACCCTCCCCTCCTTTTCTTCTTTTTTTTCAATCTTTTGATTTCCCCTCGATGAAAAACCTGCTGGAGCAAGAAGTAGAAAGAAAGGGAAGAATAACGTAAGAGTGCACATAGGCTTTGCGTGTTACCGTGTTGGATGCAATCATGCAAGCTTTGAGTGTGGTGTGCTTAAGAAAGAAGAGAGGGGGGGCGCTCCCTAGGTTGATATGATTCCTAATCCCTATAACAATTTTTTTCTGATCAATCCCTAGTCTCTATTTTGTAGGACTAGAGCAGGCACCACCTTCGCATAAATTTATGGCCTTCTTCCACAGATTAAGCCCATTTGTATTTCAATGGACCTCCAGTTGCTTCCGGAACCTTTTTGGTCCAAGTGCACCTTTGGTTAGTAGCGTTTGCAAATTGGGTCATACAACTTCCTTTCCCTTTTTTTTTCTTTTTCCTTTACTAATTCCAATCCAAACATTTTATTTCCATCTTTTTTTAACTAATTCCAATCCAAACATAGCCTACGTTAACATGCATACGGACTGCTGCAACTACATAATTGAAGTTGATGCTTCTGCCTCGGCAGGAAAAAGGGAAAACCAAACAGCACCCTCTATGCGTCTAACTCATTTTAGCACAGAAGTGATGGAATACGACAGCTCTTCCAAGTCGTGCTTCAGAGCATTAATTATCTTTTTTGTTTGAAGTAAGCCTTAATTCTTCCAAAAACAAAACCCTGATTGACAACCATCTGAAATCATAATGCTCAAATGAGTTATTACCTCAATTAACTATAAAGTGTTTTTCAGAATTTAATCATCCCAAGTCTACAAAACCTTAGAAGATGAACTAACAAAATAGGTAAGCATCACTAAACATCAATAAACTAATTTTTCCAAAAACCACAAGCAAACAAGAAAGAAAAATTGCAGCAGAAAATAAGCATCTGGACTTCAATCTACAAAACTCTGAAGATCTACTTAAAGAGAATATACCATAAAACAGCTATTTGAATTCATGTTGTCAAGAGGGTACGAACAGAAAAGGACTCTTTCGTTCTTTCCCTCTACTTCTTTGCATAAGTAATCAACATCTGGTTTTGCTGGATCTTGAAACCTTGTAGTGCCTGCATTGCCACTGTTGATTGCATTTCGTTTTCATACTCCACAAAGGCAATACCTGGTTTTGTTTCCACCATCCGAACATCCTTTAAACCAGGGTATTGGTTGAAGAGCATTTGCAGCATCATCGTGGTTGCATCATGGGGAAGATTCTGAACGAACAAAATGTTATTTGGTGGTGCAGGAGCTTCTGGAACAACTGGTCTAGCACCTAGGTAGGGTATTTGTGATAGCTGCAGCATTTGGAGAAAAAGAGGAGCAAATGCTGAGGAACATATACATGTTTAAGCTTTTTTTCTTCTTTATGAGAATATGTAATTATTATTTTCTAAGGAAAACTCTTAAATGAAGGACCATTTCTCATTCGATTACAATTCTAAAGCATCTAATCTTGACCATCCAAGTTGAACACAGTGTGGCTCATAATACCGAATGGCTAAGTTCAATTAGCACCCAACATTCATGCAAGCAATTAAATAGCAACTTCAACACCATAAAGCATAAAACCAAATTCCATTCGATCAAATGAAAACTGCTCTCTCCAAATCTTTTGAAGAGCATGAGGTTTACAACAACTGGATTTCAGCATCTCAAAAGTTATAGAAGTTGCTAAAGCCTTAAAAATATAAACTTCTGAGCAATCCATCTTGGGATATGGTTGCAAGATAAGCAAGGTTAATTCAACCAGATTCCGTAGATAGAGCAACAAACTTATCAATCACACACTAAGACACTGTATTTCATATAACTTACAGGAGGAGTTGCACCATAAGCACCCGCATAAACTGGATTCAAAGCCGCTGCCGCTTGATTAGGATCAAGGTGCTCTTTTCGTTTTTTCCCTCCTATGTTTAGACAACATACAAATCTCAAAAGAAGTGAAAGAAAGATTACTATAAGAAAAGATAAAACTGTATACAACATAGATCAGAGTAACCAACAAGTTAAGAAAGAGAGAGAATACAGATGTTTAATCTTAAAAATAGTTCACTTCCATGCTGAGCGTTACTTCCCCATCAACACCTTAATGTGCACCAAAGATATTTTCTCTTGAATAAATGAGTTTATTGCCGATAATGCACAGACCCAACTAATGACATTAATGGTGGGACAAAAAGGAAATAACAGTTTAGAGGAAGGAGCCAGAGGAGTGAGATTTACTTTGACATAAAGACAATTTATAAGGCATCTAAATGTGCATTTCAGAAAGACGACAGCCAATACATTGATTAGTAATATCTCAATAGTCTGCCATGCAAAGTTAGGAGGATCCAAAAAGACTCAAGGTTCTAAATACAAGTAAAAAAAAAAAAAAAAAAGAACTTACTATTAACAACAATAGTAGAAATACTGGTTGCAAACGTATATATAGACAAATAACATACAACAACAACAATATTGCTTGCTCAACTGTTAGCTTTTTCAACCAAAGATGAGGGACAACAAAGAACATACCCTTTTCCTCATGCCTCTTTCGCTTCTCTCGGGGAACAAAAGTGCCATCTGCTTTTGCTATTATGTCGGATTTAGTCTTTGCGTATTGAATTCTCTGCAAATAATTAAACATTATTTATATTATTTATTAGCAGCAAAAATTATGATCCTCTATGGCAGCAGAAACACTGTTCATAAAATCATCAGAATATCAAGAGAATCCACTTAAGTCTGCAGACATATTTTCCATTCTTCTGAAAAAATTTAATTTTGACATTATAAAAGAAAATTCAGTCAATTGATTTATTCTCCACGAACGGCAGTACCCTGTAAAATCTAATCGTTGTTGGTATAGTCAACTATTACAGTTAAATATAAACAGAAAATAACCTAAACAAAGACATGAACATAAACCCAGAAAAGACAAAAACAGCAAATTACTGAAATTTCTCGAATCATATGCAAAGAGATAGAAAAAAATTAAAAATGCATATACCATTTCCTTGTCGTAAAAGGGAAAGCCCTGCATTCGACGAAGAGCATTGGTAGCTGAGTTAACATCCTCAAAAATAACCCAAGCTTGACCTTTGTGTTTCAGCGTCTTGAATGCTAACACATCCAGTATCTTCCCAAATTGTGAAAATACAGCGTGCAACGACTTCTTCAACTCTGCAAACATCATTCAAGAAAAAAATCAACAAAAAAATCAATAGAAGCCCTTTGTTCTTTGTTTAGAGAGTTGAAATAAGTACGGTCGATTTTTATCTTCTCGTTGAGATTGTTGATGTATAACGTCATATTCGGAGGAATTTCTTCTCCTTGACTAATCTCTGCCATTGTTTTCCCCTGGCTCTGGCTCTAAGCAAAAATCAAAGAGCGAAATGAGGTTTAACTCAAGGTTTTTGGGGTAAAACTGCCCTAATCGGTCGCAGAACAATCGATACTCATCGACAGTCGATAGGGAAAGCCGGAAACGTTGAGATAAATTTGGGCTCAGACCGGCCCTTTTTTTGTCTCTGGTAGGTAACTTACGGGCCATACTCTCCTTCAGCATTTGGGCCTGAAAAGTAAAAAGGTTTGATTCGACTTAATACTTAACAGTTATCATGTATTTTTTAATTTAAATAGTTGTATTTAAATTAAAATTTAATAATTTATATATTTGTATTATAAATTTATATTTTATCATATTAAAATTATATTTAAGATATTTATAATTAAATAAATTTTGATACATTAATAATTCGTATTATATAAATTTTAAATTATTTTTGTGTTCATATCTTATTTATATTATTTTATTTTTTTATATCATATATTATTTAATTTTTTAATATTATATTTATATAATAAATATTTTCATATTCAAAATATTCGGAAGAAACCCAAACGGCGGCTGCTTCTACCATTTTACATTGCTTAGGTTGCGAAAAGTTTGATATGAGATTCAACTTTTAATTTATCCAATCCTAATTTCGCACTTGCCTTTATAAGAAAATTAAAACTTGAAGAGGAAGAAAATATGTGATGAGATAAATGTGATTTAAAAATTATTAAACATTTAATATTATTGTAAAAAAATATCATAAAAAAATTAAATATATTTAAATTGTCAAACGACGATTTTAAATATAAAAATTAAAATTTATTATTTATTTAATGTCATGTTATCGGTATAATTTTTTATTTTAAAAATAATATCGATAGTCGTACTTAATAGTACCTAAAAACCAAACATAATCATGTAAAAAAAATTGGAAGTGGCATTTCCTCCCATATTGTTTAATACAATTATAATTATAATTTATAAATATAATTTTTATAATTCACTTATGATTCAAATATATATATATATATATATAGGTATACGTATAAATGCATTAAAAAAATAATAAACAAAAGTACACAGTCTGAAGCAAATCTAATCGTGGACTCCGTTTATTGCGAAAAACGCAAAGTCGGTGTCGTTTTTAGCGTAATGTAAAACTGGTAATGCGACCAATAGTAAATACGTTACATGGCAATTTGAGGATAAGGATGAAATGAAGCCAGTTGATACCATAGCCAAACCCCTATCTATTTTAACTTGTCATAGGCAAAGTTGATTGCAAACGATGTTCCCAATTGGACCCCCTCTCTTTTAATTGCTGGATAGCTATTAGCAACTTCTTCAAGTTGTCGTAGGGAAAGTAATTTTCTTCACAACGCGAATATATAGCCCACTCTAATGTAGCTGTCGTACGTAAAATATTTTATTTCTTTCATAAGTCGTCTAAAAGTATATTTTATTATTTAAAAAATATATTTTTATATTAATAATTATAATTACAAATAAATAAAAATATTAATAATTATTTAAATAATAATTTAACTTTAATTTAAATTAAAAAATGCATACCTAGATCAAAACAGATTACTCATTTTATGAATAAATCTATTCTAATCCTTTCATTTTTCATTTTAGTTGACTTCGATCCTTTGAAGTAGTTGTTTATTCATATTTTTTAATCTTTAAGTGCGATATATTGACATTTTGAAGAAGACGGGGAAAATATAGGTTGACTAACATTTTTTTAAAAATGCTATTGCCTTTTTGACACTTGAGCGTACCGATGATGGCCACTGAGAGAGACGAGAGATCGTTTGAACCTAATTTATTTACTGGGTTTCTGCGTTCAATTCAACAATGTGATAGGATGTTTGACGTATTAAATATTATATAAAAATTTCAATCATTGTTTCTTATTTTGTAAGATTTTGTAACGGAGAATGAAAAATTTTAAGTAAAGAAAATATAAAAAATGATAATCATATTAACCGCACAAATATTACTTGTTTATAATCAGAGTTCTTTGCGATCCATCTTAAACAGTAAACAATTTATTTGTCTAAAATTTGATTTAACTTAATTGATTAATTTAGAAAAATAAATTTTATTATTTTAAATATATATTTTACATTAATATTGATATTCTTTTATAATTAAATTTTAAAATATATTTTAATCAAATTATAAATCAAATTGAATCAAACTTTACTTTAATTTAAGAAAAAAAAAACATGATCAAAATTTGATTAAACTCGTATGAGCAGCCCAACCTTTGAAGCCATGTTTGTGTCTTGATATTAAAATGTTTTTCTCTAGCATGCCTACACATCATTGTAAATTTTAATTTGTCAAGCCAAATGATTCCAAAAGTTGATAACTTTTTTATATTTTTGTGGCTAGAAATAAATAAATTGCGACCGAAATTACCTCAATCCTCAATTTGTTGATGATGCTGTTTAAATTAGTTAAATTATTATTTACAATGATATATTTATATTAAAACTACATTACTTAATAAATAAATTTAAAGAATAAAGAATGAATAACAACATTCGTATAACAAAATTCTTTCAAAAATATGTTATGTATATATGTTATAAATTCTATATTCATAATTGCATTAGTTTGGCCCAAAAAAAATGCATTAGAAAAAAACTTCAAGATGCCGGCTTGCCGCCAGCCATTAGTAATTATTGGTTGTAGCCAGACTGTATGGAAAACAGCTGCCTGCAAGGCTTCCATCACAGAAGAAGACGTTGCTTGGCAGCGAGCTAGCTGTAAGCTGCAAGGCCCGTGGATTGACCTGAAGCTTCGGATTAGAGCCGAGTAAAATGACCAGAAGTCGCCGCTGCCCCAATTGCGAGGCAAGCAGTGTCACTTATCTGCGATATTAATTGAATATATTATAATATAAGTAGATATACTAACTAATTTTTGATTTAAAATAATAAAAAAAGTAATGCTTTTTTCCTTTTTAAATTGTCGTAAAAATACAAAAAGAAGCATACATAATTTCTTAAAAATAGTGGAAGAAAACCGAAAAAGAAAAGTGAGCTGAACTGATACCTATCATAATTTAAAAACAATAAATTTAATTTTCTTTTGTAGAATAATAAATTCTGAAATCAGAGGCAGAGAGCTAAAGACGAGAGGCATAATTCACGGGAAATTAATCGGAAAGGGTGAAAAAGATTCCTTGATTTGATAATCACCCGTATATCTGCAAGCCGAAAGCGAACCACTCCAGCCTGTGATCATTATCTAAAGGCGGTTGGTTGCTACCACTTTTTTTTTATTTAATTTTAAAAAATAATAATAAATTTATCTATAATTCTATAATAGGATAAATTTCATTTATAAACAAAATTTATAAATGATATTTATTTTACTTATTATTTAATTTTTTAATACAATTTATTGGATGCATTATCTTACAAATATTGTTTATAAATTTTTTTATTATCAATATATAAAACAACTATTTTATATAATAGAGCGTTTCTCTGCTAAAATTAAATAAAAAAATTGTATCAATTAATCAACGACAAAAGAATGGAACGGCAGTTTGGCAGGATAATTAATTATTTTCGGTGGATAACGAAAATTTAAATGACTCAGTGGCAAAATTCTAGAATTGGAAATTGACGACTGTAGAGAGGGGCCATGGGCCATGAACATTGACCAATGACCCTTGAGGTTACTTCCAGAACAAAAAGAAATTGGAACTCCGCCGCCTCTTTCGAACTATGGTTGTTCTACACGTGGAAGAATTTGCTTTCATCACCAATCCCCAATCAACGTCTACAAATCCCTCTGCTAAGAAAGTGCCCCGCACTCACCGCGACCTTTCCCCGTTGAACCCATGAAAACCCGCTTTGTTTCACGTGCTTGATTTTGATCGAAGAAAAAGTCCCCACTCAAATCGTACAACTGTCACCTCACCGGTCCAATCATTACCGGCCGCGGCCATAAAATTTGACCCCTTGGCTAATCTCCTCCTCCTCAACTCTATGAACCCAAAAATAAAAAATAAAAACGGTTCTAGATTAAAAATCCAGGTGGCAGCCAAAGAGAGGACCACTACTCGTGGGTTGACGGGGTCTTGTTTAACTTGATTGGACACCATTGATTCCTCACGCTTCTCAACGCGTCTCTTAGTACTATATATACACACCAAGAGTCGCTCTTGGAACCCATCTTCGTTAAAGCTTTTCTAGGGAGAAAGAGAGAGAGTTGTTTATTCGCTGCTGTGGAAGGTTTATTTTCTTTCCAAGAATTAAAAAAAAAAAAAAGATTTTCTGCAGTAGCGTTCTAGTTTTTATCAATCAAAAGCTTGAATTTTGAAAAGAAGAAGAAGAAGAAGACACACAGAAATGGCTCGCTCTTTCTCAAACGCTAAGCTTTTCTCTACTTTCGTTGTCGACGGAATCTCTAACGTTATCTCTAGGTACCCAGAAGTTCTTTTTCATTTCCATGTCTCTGTTTTCATTTTTTTTTGGGGGGGGGGGGTTTGAGAAAGTGAAAAACGAATAAAGATTTAATGATGTTTGGTCTTGGTTTGTTTTTTTGTTTAGACGAGGATACGCGGCGGCATCACAAGGAGTTGTGTCGAGTGGAGTAAGAGGAGGAGCAGCAAGGAACGCCGCTGCGGCGGTGAAGAAAACAGGGGAAGATCTGGCCGGAGGAGCTAAAGAGAAGGTTTCATGGGTTCCCGACCCAGTTACCGGATGCTATAGACCCGAGAACACTGCCAACGAGATCGACGTCGCCGAGCTCAGAGCCATGCTTTTGAAGAAGAACTAAGTAAACAAAAAAAAAGAAAATACTATATACATATATATTTAGTACAACAAAGCTAACCCGGTAATAATTCAATGGATTAACGAGGTTGGTTCCGATGTTATCTGGCGCTGCAGGGGCAATCGTTGATGTTCTAAAGGGAAGATTTTTTCTTGGATGCAAAAATCTTGCTGCTTGCTCCTCTGTTCGTCGTTTATCAAATAGATTTGATGATGTAATATTTGTTCCTTGATTT
The DNA here is from genome assembly GCA_038382065.1 of Adansonia grandidieri. Lineage (NCBI taxonomy): Eukaryota > Viridiplantae > Streptophyta > Magnoliopsida > Malvales > Malvaceae > Adansonia > Adansonia grandidieri. Next base: position 4,763,487 of record JBBYHK010000022.1, read on the forward strand.
CTGTTATAGGAATTAGGAAATCACTACTAATAAACAAGACCTTTTTTACTTAAACTGTCTTCTGAATTTTATTTTATTTCTAATGCATTATTTATCATGTTTAATTACTATCTGGTATTTCGCTGTTTTTAAACGTGATCATATGGAAAAATATTATTAGTAATGTCTAAAGCTTATAATGGGAGATTGATAACAAGGAAAGGTTGAAATTTTTGTTGGTATCTACACATTTTATTGCAGACCCAAATATAAACATGTTGAAAGTTGAAACTATCAAACTATATTTTAGCTTTGGTCTTTTGTGTTCTGTCTTGCCTTGTGTATCTATTTCCTTCCACAACTTTGTTCAGATGTTAATGTCTTATATATTCTTTTTTTTCTTTAATAAAAACATAAACGATGTTTTGAGTTGTAATTTAAAACATATAATTAAAAAAAAAATTAAAAGGATTACTTTCAATTAGGCTTTGAATGAACAAATTAAAATGTTTATATTTCTATTGCTTCTATTTTATTTCTCATCTCAAAATTTACTTACTTAAAAACATGTGTCGTATCTAATTATGAAGTAGAAATTGTGTTTTACATGAAAGTCATGAATGATTTGAATTAAATTCGTTTCAATGCGTAATGGGAATCCTTTTAATCGAGTTAAAGTTAAAGAAAAAAAAGAATTAACGTTAAATCAGCATGATGACGTGATGGGAATTTCTTTCGACCGTCCATCTAAATAAACTTTAATATATTAGATTTCAGTATTCAAATAGAGGGGCTCTTAACATTTACCTTATATTATAAACAAAAAATGGTGGCTCTCATGTAATCAAAAGCGTGAAGAAACATTAACTCAACATTAGGTCGCAATTTGGTTTTGTTTTATACAAGCGTGTTACCAATTATAATAACATCAAATTGGCTGAGTAATCATTAGAGGCCGACACTTGGGGTATTATCATCTCTATTGTTCGATTACTTGTCCAAAAGTTAGGTGCACTAAAAAAAAATTAATTAAACAATGAAGATTTAATTAATTTTAAAACACTTTTAAAATTAATTAAATTATTATTTTACAATAATGTTGTGATCAGATTTACTGATTATTCTGAATTTGGCAAACAAAAGTTATGTGATTTTGTCAGATAATCGTCCAAGTTGCAGCATTCTTTCAGTTGCTTAATATAATATAATATATATATATATATATATATATATATATATTGGTGGGCCATGAAAGCCTCGTAAATTTTTTGATGGAAGCAAAGTGAATTGTCCGACTCTCCAGACTTTTGAGAAGATGCCATTTCTGAATGAAAATGAACCCAATTTATTTGCCGTGTTGTGAGGGCCAATTATTAACTTGAAACACTCACACAAGGAAAGGATAGTGTATAGAATAATAATTTAGACCGGATACAAATAATTTAGGGCAAATGAGATGGACTTGTATTATTATTTTTATATATTTTATTATATTATAATTATATTTTATATATTTTATATTTATATAAATTAATATATTAATAATTTGTATGTAATAAATTTTAAAATAATTATATATTTATTTCACGTATTAATTAATTTTTTTATTACATTTACGTAATTATATTTAATATTGTTAAATTTAATTTGAAGTGATGAGGACGAGCTCAATGTTCGTTTTGAATTGAAAGCTCCTTGGTGAAAGAACCTGTATATAGCTTGTATTTGTCGGTTTCAATGAACGAGGCCGAAGGTGCTTCTAAGATTGGCAACCATGGCCACTTAATGAAAAAAAGTCAAAAAGGTTCACATGGAAGACCCACATTGAGGAGAATCAATCAATCATCACAAAAACTAGAAAAATTAAGAGAGGTTGAGATCTGAAAAATCTGCAGGCCACAGCTTGCTAGCTCTGGAGATTAAAAAGTATTTCTTTTTTGTGACACTGTTAGGTAAGATATCAACTGTTAAGGTAGTGGAGGTCGAAGAATTATGAGTCGTCGGCTGCAAATGTTTCAACTGCCATGGTGCACCACAAGTTGCAAAACATCAATTTTATATTGGAATCCAATTGGTTCTTTCACGTGACAGGTTGCCCAATGGAGAAAATGTGAATTCCACGGAGTAATAAAGAAATTAGTCATTAGACAAGGAATAGTTCTAGTGTAGTTGTTGATATGATAGCATTATGAGACGCTTTGACGTGCATATATATATATATATTATATTTTATATGAGATTAGAAACCTTTGATCTGATGAGACTCGGGACAGAGCCATATGCAAAATCCCTGACAAATCGGAAACTTTATCCTCGCATGGTCGGAATCAGGTGTTGTGTTGATGTAGAGTAAGCGTGTAGAGAGATATTTGTGCTTGCACACTATTTGAATTTAATTTGAAAAAAAAAATAAAATTGACTTGGTCATTGTTAAATGCAAACTCAAACTATCAAATAAACCGAGTTTAAATATCCGAATATTTTTTACATCTTGAATTCAGCTTAGTTTGATTATACCCGTATCTATATTGTGGAGCAAATGTGGGTTAATTTCACTGGACCTAAGTAACAAATTTTTAATAAGGAAATCCTGAATATCGCATCTGATCGGCAGTGGGAAACGAATTTGTTATTCGTTTGGGTGGTATCATCCAAAAAGAGAAAAGCTAAAGCTATTTTCCATGGCGTCGGATCCTTTTTAGTTGTTACTTCCAAGACCATCTCCTCAATAAAGAGTAAAGACAGCTTAGTTTCAACGGATAAGAATTAGACTTCCAATTATAATACTAGATTTTATAGATACGGTAAAAGAAGACATAATTCAAGATGACAACCTCCATTCTGCGCCCTCCCATAGATACGAAGAACAATGCAGCTACGGAGGAGATTATTACTAACATTTATCGAGTCTAAGTCCTTGCTATGTAATCTAATCACTGAATTTTCTTACATCCTGATTTTTGACAAAAAGAAACATTATCATTAGGCTTCAGTTACTCAAGACTGTGATAGCTTCAAACTGCCTACTAGTAAAGTAACCTTGACAGGGAACATTTGCGAACAGAGAAACTTCAAGTGAGCTTTATCATATGCCAAGACAAACTCTGAGCTTTAGTCCAGGTTCTAACATGTCCTTGTGAACCAGATTAAATATGATAACAACAGGTTGCCAATGATCAACTACTAAATCAAATACTGGAACAGCAATATTAATCACTTCAAATGCCCATAAAATTGCATTCTGCCAAATATTTTCGCTTAAAAATGCAGCAAGGAAGAACACTAATCGACCTAATAGGGCTCACCTCATCCAGTTACCATATTTTGAATCTTTGCAAGCTTTAACAATCATGTGATCAGTACCTTGATCACATAGGCAGACTGTTACATGACAATCACTACTCAAGATATCCATTCTACCCTCTTCACCACATTCCCATTCACTTAGTAATTACTTAACAGCCATATTACTCTGACTCTTCATTTTGTTTCTCGAAATATCCTTGGATATGAAGACCCAACCCTCCAAATATATGAAAAAACCTGAAAAAAACAACCTGCTCATATCATACTCGTAGCCAAATTTGATCCTCATCCCCGGATCTGATTTACATAGCTTAATAGTGATACAAATTCGCAGTTCCACAATACTAAACAGGACATGATCTTGCAAAATATAACCTTCTATTAACATCCACGCTAACTCCCGTAATCCATAGTCGTACGAAGAAATATAACAGGATGGGAATCTATTTAACATGTCCCAACCCTCGTCTTAGCATTCTAAATTATCTACCTCATAGCGTTAAAAAATGTTGCACTAATACGTTAATGTATTCTAAATTAGCTTCTTAATTTTTTTTTTAAATTGCACTAATGTGTTAAGTTACCTACTGGCCACAGCATTGGTTGATCAGTCCTCCCTAAACCACGCAATGAAAGTATGAAACCAATGGCAACCACATAAACAGAAACAAAAACACGAGTTGAAAGTCTAAAGATGGTTGAAATTCCACCAATTTCAATAAAGAACCAAAACCCAGTTCAATGCAACTCTGAGGAAAATAACCCCTAATCCAGATCCCCTTTAAGAATATTTCATAATCCAATTATTTTACCCCACAAACTCCTTTAAATTGATGAAAAAGAAGATTTGATTCTAAGCTTGCTTACTTTCTCATTAACGCAATCTAATCCGCAACCACACCCTGGACACTCGTAAAAATTATCGATAGGAAAGCTAGCAGATGCAATCCCCACCGAAAATTCCAGCTCATCTTCATCTCTTATAACCTCTACAATGTTCAGCCATAAAAACAGGACCTTGACGCTTATTCCACTCAAGTTTTTGAGCCTACTGTTGGAGATAATTCCGCTGATCGTGGATTTGTATTTGAGTTGATAAGATCCTTCCAACGAGAAGCTACACGTACCGTTTAAGTAGGCATGGAACCGACCCGTGGATTCGTCTAAATCGTACTTTGCGACGCCTTTGGGGAGAAGACCGACAGGGAAGTTGTAACCTTGGAGGACTTCGTAGGCTGACGGCGAGTCGTCTGTGATGTTGGTGAGGGGGAACGACGTGGCGAGCGGCGATTGGAAGAGTAAGACGAGGAGGGCGGCTGTTAAAATGATGGTCGGATGGAGATCCATTTCTTCCTTTTCGACTTTCTCTCGAAATTGGAATTCAGCAAATCTGGGTGTCGGGGTTTTGGCTTTGATAAGAACTAAGAACTGGCTGAGGAGGAAAGTTCCGTGTGGTAATTGGCCTGGCTGTCATAGAGCACGCTGTTAGCTCAAAAAGGGACAAATGGGGACACAGATTTCAAAGTGTCTGGAGATTATAATTTTTTTGTCTGCTTTCTATATTTTCCAAATGGGGACAAAGAGATATAATCAGCCTTCAAGAATTTACTTAAGAAAATAAAATAATTCATAGATAATTCATTTTTTATATTAAAAAACTCTTAATACTTTATATTAAATGTAAGCGGTAAAAAAGCGATAAAAAATCCTTTGTTCAGATTTATTTGAATGAATTAAAAAAAATTATCAGATACAAATTTTTTATTTTTTAAATGAATTAAAAAATTAGTATATACATACAAAATAAAACATATATAGTTTTTTAATTTTTTTAATTTGACTGTTTATCTAATAATAATCTGAAAAAAATACTATCAAGTGAGTAAAATTAAAAATTATATTCTAAAATAAAAAATTATATGATGAATGGTTATTTTTTAAAATAGATATGAAATCAAAATATTTATTTTATAAATAAAAATAACATAAACATTTGTGTTTAATATTATAATTATTATTTAATAGATATAATTATATCTAGATATAATTTTATTATTTTAGTCCAATACAAATTTTTTTTTAATTCGAAAACTTAGTTGAGTATTATTTAAAAAAAAAAAATCTGAATTTCCTTTATTTTTTATTGTTAGTATAGATGTTAAAAGCAGATAAGAGTGCAAATTACGAGAGATTGGGGGAATTTTGAATTACGGAAACACATGATCGACAATGGATTCTTTTATTAATCCACAAAGGTAGAACCCTTGAAACCAACTTGTTTAAGCAGATGATTGGATTTAACCTTGAAACGAACTTGTCTTTAGATATGATGTGACCACATTAATTGTGAACTTGCATTTGGCTGATAGAGATAGGTTCAACAGAAAAGGTGCAACTACCATCAAACAGGATCGACAACTCACCTATGACCTATGGAATTATTATTCAAGATCTTCTTCATAAAGCTGTCAGTGAATCGTTGCCAGAGGCAAATGAAAGCGAGGAGATCAAAAAGAGGAGAATCCTACGGAGAAAATGCAATTAAGAAAATGGGTTTTAGGTGGAGGAGATATTTGGCATTTCCCTTTGATTTTGACGGTGCTTAATTTGATTGTCTGGTTCAAGCTGAGGCTGATTGGTTGAAGGAAATTGTAGAGAATCGGATATTCCTTCGGCTAAAACCCGTTTATGGCCACCGGAGTTAATGTACCTTAACACTGTCAATGGATCAAGACATTCCCAAATCCCACCTTCGGAAACCATCATTTTTTTTTTCCTATATTTGAGAGCCCTTACCATTGTTCTGCAGCCTTCCTCAATCCCATAACAAGGAATGAAAGTAATTACTATTTTTTTTTTTTTGCTGCTCTCTTGTTAATTGACTAGTCTTATTAAATTCTTATGCTAAGCCTACGTGTGATTTATTAACATTTGATCAATTCATATCACAATCTAAACATCCAGAAATTACTAAAATGATTGACCAAAAATAAAAAGATAGCCAAGTTTCGCCTTAGAAAGATACCCAGATGCATCTCCATTACCATCTACTCATTTAAATATTTTAACATATCAGGCCAATCAACGCATAAAGTCATACAATTCTAGGGTTAGAGAGAGAGAGAGAGAGAGAGAGAGAGAGAGAGAGAGAGAGAGAGAATAATTGATTCCAACAATAAATTCTAGGGTTTTAATCATCCACTTATCAAAGCATTCATATCCAAGTGAACAAGTTAATACCATAAAGATTTCCCAAGAAATTCTGGAAGTCCTGAACATTAACAGTAACATACCCTAACAGTAACAGACTGTTAATTAGACTATTAATCCAGCAAATATAGGTACTCACCTAAATAGAAGAGACCAGAGCATTCAAATGATTGCAGTTGAATCCGCAGCCACACTGTGGAGATTCATAGAAGTTGTCAATTGGGAAGTTAGCCGACGCAATCCCAACGGAGAATTCCATCTCGTCCCCATCATGTACCACTTCAACGATGTTGAGCCAGAAAAAGAGAACCTTAACGCTCACGCCCTTCAAATTTTTGATCCTGCCAGGGGAGATCACTCCTTGTATGGTGGATTTGTAACTGAGTTGGTACGAATCAATGGCGAAGTTGCAGGTTCCATTTAAAAAAGCCGAAAACTCGCCCTTGTCTCGATCCAATTCGTACCCAACCACGCCATTGGGAAGGATACCTATTGGGAAGTCGTACTGTTGAAGAGCTTCATACGCTGATAGCTTCTCATCGTCATCGGTTGTGGAGAATGAAAAAGCTGGGAGGGGGATTAGAATGAGGAAGAGGAGGAGGAGGATTCCGCTCGCCAGCGCCATGGAAAATCTTTAGTTTTGGACTTGATTGAGCGGAGATCTTTGTTGTGATGGGGAATGGGATAAGGGTAATTTTGGGAATTTTAGAGTGAAAAGGTTAGGTGTGGCTGCTGCTGAGCTTGAGCAAATGCACCAAATGTATCTTATCTGCTTAAAGCTAAGTCGAGTCGAGGGAGGGCGACAATGACATTTTCTTTTTGGCCAGGAGAGTCATAAAAGATCTTTAATTAATTAATTAAACGCAACAAATTCTACTACCAAAGAAAGTAAAGGAACAGAAGCTGGCACGTGGCGACTGTTTTACCATCTACCTACCGACCACCATGGCATGCTTTTCTCTGCAACCAAGATTGAAGGCTACCAACTAGTTCATTGCACACTGAGTCAACCAGGCGTTGGAAAGAGAAAAAGACACAGACGAAGTAGAGAAATAAACAATGGTCTTTGTTTATAACAAGTCAGGAAATAGCATGAACTTCAGTTCAGTTTCAGTGGTTGTAGTGCAGAAGATCAAATGTTTTCTTTTTCCTTCGAAATACAAAACAGGAACAGCGCAACGCCATAAAAGGTTAATACCAACGGGTGTTAATGAAATTGGCAAGAACAAATTCGAAGATGACAAAAAAGAATTTAATACAACTTATGGTATGTCTATGAATTTTTTAATTTACATGCAAAAATAAAAAAAATAATAATTCACATCTATTAAGTAGCAATGAACTACTAAGAAATAATGGCAATTACAATCAACAAAGACAAAAGCCAAAAGAAAATAGACATACATACAGTCCTTGCTAAATCAGCTCACATCCTTGAATCTTCTTATCAATGCATCCAAAGATTTCTTCTTTGGATTCTGCCTGGCAACCCTGCTTCCAAAGGTTCCAAACAGCCGACTGGGGGATCCCTTAACTTCTCCAAGATTTTCACAACTTTCGTATAGTCCAGAGTACTGGATTCAGAAAATTCTCAGGATGATTGCTGAAAAGCAAGTTGATCAACTGCCTTGATTCTGCAAGTGCATTTTTCAACTGATTTGTATCCCCTTCGGAGAACAAAGGAGCTAGGTTATCTGCAAAAGGTTCTAACAATCGAATATCTACATCAATCCCAATAATATCATTTACGTTAAACCTCTTAACTGAATCCCTAAGTAAAGCCCCAACAATCTTCTCTGATGTGTGAGAAAGAACATCTTGTAAAACTCTTTTAAGAACTTGAGGTGGCAATATCTGTTGCCACTAGAAGCCACAGTTTCCAAATATATTATGACCTCATTCGCATATTCATTACCAGCCTGTGAAGGGTGGTCGGTCATCCAGTTCACATTCTCAATCAATGTCATGAAACCATCAACCTTTTTCTTGAGCATCCCAGACCGCATATCTTCTGCAGCATCACTGCTTTACTAAGAGGAAAACTGCCTCCTACCCCTTTCTGCCATTCTCAAAGGAATGCCTGAAAGCTGTGCAGCATGACGGAAGAAGAAATCACAAGCACGCTCCAAAACAGCCATATTTGCTGCAACCTGCATTGCCTGAGAAACCCAGTGGACAGATTAACTAATAAGCTTCAAAAGAACCCCATCCAGAACCTCGCCCAAAAGTCGGTCCAAATACTTCTTAACTACGTCATAGAAATCCAACTGCCCACCGTTAAACATAAAACTAACAGAATCCTCAATAAAAGATCTCACAATCCCACAACAATCAGGCACAGTAGATGAAAACGGCGCAACATAAGGAAATGCTGGAATAATATCCGATGTCTGTATCTGGAAAGACAGCACATTCATCGAGTACTCATACTTGCTTCGTCATCAACATCTGCTCAAAAGTTTCAGCAGCAAGTGCTTCTGCAATCTGCTTTCGACAATCAGACAACAGTAACTCATGGTACTTATCGCTGTGCTTACTCAAAACATCAAGCAATGAATCAACAGGGTAGCCATATCTACGCAAAGCAACATCTAACAAGCCGACGTAATCCTTAATCCGTAACAAGTGATTAGCAGTCTGCATCCTAGAAAACTGATCCTCTAAAACCGAGCACAATTTACTAACAGCAGTCTCCCACAAATTCTCAACCTCCATTTTCGAAATTAAAACCCTTCCTGTCCTTAAAACTCAATCTTCAACAATAAATGGAGTCATTGAAGATACTTGAAAATCCGACGTTAACTGGAGCTTCCTATTCTCAAAGTAATACTGCTTAAATCGATCTTCGAGTCCTAAAGTTTGATGGATATGGTAAGCTCTATAAAGAGGAGTCAAATCAAAGGCTAAAAAGCCGCTTTATAATCGTCTTTTTTGTCTCCTCCGAGTCTACCTTTTGTTGGTAGTTTGTAATGACGGTGGAAATAATCAAAATTCCATAATGAATATAAAAATTAAGAGTGAACAATTTATAAATGTTCAATTTTATTAAATTGGACAATTAAGTAAAAGCTTAGTCCATATTATTATTGGGCTTACTTAGTGGGCTAGTAGGATTCATTTAGTGGGCCAATACTTATTTAATGGGGCAATATATATATATATTATTTTTTATTTTTTGGAATAATTAAATAATAGTTAATTCGAAATAATTTTTTGCATCAGAAAAAGTTGTGTTGAAAGAATACATCATTCACCAAAGAATAGTTATGTAAAGACATAACACTTAGCTTAAGGTTTGTCCAAAAGACAAGTCCTTACCAAGGTAACTTTACATTACCTATAAAAGGGACATTTTTATTCTGCCATTTTCACTATTCTGCTTAGAAGTTTATAACTTTGTTATATCCTGAGGCATTATAAAGCCTTAAGGAAAGTGTTTTCACGCCTCAAAGTTCATCTTAAAAATCTCTTTCTCAAAATCGTTTTTTCTAACAATCTTAAGGCTTTATAATATGATGGAGACCGAACTGAATTCAAGTGTGAAGTTTCATTTCCAAAATCAAGATATTATCAAACTAGATAGGTTCAATGAGACCAACTACACAAAATGGAAAGATAAAATGGTGTTTCTGTTAACCACATTGAAGATTTTCTATGTCCTTGATCCAAATCTACAACCATTAACAGAAGAAACAACCACAGATTCTGATGCTGTTATAAAGAAGAGGAGCAAACGCCAAGAGGACGAGTTCATCTATCGTGGATATATTTTAAACTCTCTTACCGATAGACTATATGATCTCTATAGAAACATGACTTCGCCAAGAGCAATCTGGACTGCACTTGAGAACACATACAGAAATGAGAAGAAAGGCACAGATAAGTTTCTTGCTTTAAGATACTTTGAATTTACCATGACTGATACTAAACCTATCATAGATCAAGTGCATGAATTACAAATTCTAGCCTCTAAGTTAAGTGAATTGGAAATCAAAATTCCTGATTCACTTCAAGTGGGAGCAATTTTATCCAAATTGCCTCCATCATGGAATGAGTATAGGAAGAAAATACTCCATTCTCCAGAATCTTATACTATTCCAGAGTTTCAAACTCATTTACAAATTGAGGCTGAAAATTGTATTCGAGATGCACTTATTCTTGGTTCTGATGTAAATTTTGTAAGTGAAAAAAATTCTGGTAAAGGTCAAAAAAGCCTTGAATTCAGAAAAAAAAAAAAAGAGTTCAAAAGGACCAAGAAAAATAAAACTGATAAAATGTGTTTCCATCGTGGAAAGAAAGGGCATTTTATCAAGAATTGCAGATACAGAAATTCTGGAAATAAAACTTCTTCTGGTTTTGAAAATACAAATAAAGCAAATCTTGTTGAATAAGATATGAAGGAACTTATTGCTATGATGACTAAAATGCAAATTGGCATGATTACTGAAGTTCATATGGCTACAGCATATAAGTCTTCAGAATGGTGGTTGGATTCTGGAGCTACAATGTATGCAATAATCAAAAGCAATTCAAAACATATGAGAAATGTGGAAAACCAAAAGAGATCCTAACGGTAAACTACAATGCTACTAAGGTTCTTAGCAAAGGAACTATTAAGCTAACGTTTACTTCAGGGCAGAAACTGAAATTGCTCAATGCATTTCATGTTCCAGAAATTAGGAAAAATCTTGTATCTACACATCTACTGTGCAAAAATGGATTCAAAATTGTATTAGAATCTGATAAGGTTGTAGTATCAAGAAATTCTGTATTCGTAGGAAAAGGGTACTCTAGTGATGGTATGTTCAAATTAAGTATTAATGAAATTAATGTTGCTTCTATTTATATTGTTGAGCACACTTCTTCTTTATGGCATGCTAGGCTAGGACATTTAAATTACCAATCCATAAATTATATGTCTAAGCATGGTTACATTTCTATTCAAAAAGACAATAAGGATAAATATAAAATTTTTGTAGAATAAAAAATGACTAAAAAACCTTTTCCAAAAGTTGAAAGAAATTCAGAATTATTAGAACTTGTCTATTCTGATATTTGTGAATTAAATGGTTTGCTAACAAGAGGAGGAACAAGGTATTTTATAACATTTATTGATAACTATTCTCGTTTCACCTATGCTTTCTTAATTAAAACAAAAGATGAAGCATTTGAGAAATTTAAAGAATTCAAGACGATGGCTGAAAACCAAAAGGAGAAGAAAATTAAAATTCTTCGAACTGATAGAGGTGGTGAATATTTTCCAGATTCGTTTTTTTTGTTTTGTGAAGAGAATGGAATAATTCATCAAAGAACTGCACCATATGCACCCCAACAAAATGGTTTAGCCAAAAGAAAAAATAGGACTTTAGTAAATATGGTTAATAGTATGTTGTTAAATGCTAGGCTACCTCATAATTTATGGGGGGAGGC